>CM033477.1:129756287-129867687 GCA_019447015.1 Hymenochirus boettgeri
ATCATCTAATCTATCGATCTAATCATCTATCTATCTCATCCGATCTATCTATCTATCTAATCATCTTCTATACTATCTATCTATCTAATCTACGAAATCTATCTATCTATCTCTATCTATCTATCATCTATCATCTATCTTTCTATCTATCATCTTATCTAATCTATCTACAATCTATCTATCTATTTCGACTACTACTCCAATCTTCTAACTATCTATCTATCAACCCATAATATCTATCTATTATCTATCTATCTATCTAATCTATCATCTATCTATCCTCATCTATCTATCTATCTATCTATCTACCTATCTATCTATCTATCTATCTATCTTCTATCAGTCTATCTAATCTCTATCTGATCTATCTACTACCATCTAATCTATCTATCTATCTCTATCTATCTATCTAACCATCCTATCTCTCTATCTATCTATCTACTCGACTATCTATCGATCATCTATCTACTATCTATCTAGCATCATCTATCTATCTATCTATCTACTATCTATCGATCTATCTATCTATCTACTCCTAATCTATCAGCTATCCATCTCTATCTATCGATCTAATCTACTCAATCTATCATCTATCCCTCTTTATCCCCTATCATATCTATCTTATCTAGCACTCTATCTCTATCTATCTATCTTCATCATCTATCTCCCCTATCATTATCTATCTATCTATCATCTATCATATCTATCTTCTATCACGCTCTATCTATGTCTATCGTTCTATCTACTATCCATCTATCTATTCGATCACCTATCTACTACTATCTTCTATCTAGCCATTCTAATCTACTATCTTATCTATCTACCTAATCATCTGCATCTGATCTAGGCGCCAATCTTGCTATCGTCTTATCATCTATCTATCTATCGTACTCTCATCTACCCATCTATCTATCTATCTATGTCTATCTATCTATCTATCATCTACTATGCACTCATATCGAGTTCTTCTTCTAATCTATCTATTATCTATCAGTCTATCTATCGATCTCTGCTGATCTATCTATCTACCTATCTTATCTATCTATCTATCTATCTATCTATCTTCTGATCTATCTTCTATCCTATCGTTATCTATCTTCGATCTATCTATCTATCTCATCTATCTCTCCTATCTAACTCTCTATCTATCTACTATCTACCAATTCTGTCTATCTACTATCTATCTACCTCTACTTATCGATCTTCACTCGATCTTCGATCTACTATCTATCTATCTCATCTATCTAATCTTCTCTCTATGCTATCTATCCTATCTATCTCATCTATCTACATCTACATCTAATCTATCTTCATCTATCTATTCATCTAATCTATCGTCTACTAGTCTACGCATCTATCGTATCTATCTACTATCTATCTATCTCATCTATCTATCTATCCATCTATCTATCACTATCATCTATCTATCTATCTATCTAATCTATCTATCTATCATCTATCTATCTGATCACATCTATCTATCGTTCTATCTATCATCTATCTACTATCTAACCAATTCTAAATCCTATACTATCTATCTAATACACAATCTATCTTCATCTATCTATCTATCACTCTACATCGTATCTATCTAATCTATCTACTCTCATCTCATCTCTATCTATCTATCATCTATACTATATCTATCTATCGATCTATCAGCTCATCATCTATCTTCTATCTATTATCACATATCGATCGATCTATCTATCTACTATCTATCTACCATCTTATCTATCTATCTATCTTCTACATCTATCTAATATCTAATCATCATATTACTTAACATCATCTAGCTATCTACTTATCTACTAACTCCCTATCACTATCGAATCTATCTACTAAAATCTATCTCGCATCTATCTTTCACTCTATCTATCTCTACGATCATATTACTCATACTTATCTATCTATCTATCTACCAATCTTATTCTATCTATCTATTCATTCATCTCCAATCTAGCTATCTATCTATCATCTACATCTTCCTATCTATCTATCTATCTATCGTATCTATCTAGCTATCATCATCATAAACTTCTATCATCTCTATCAGATCTACATCTATCTATCTCTAAATCTATCTATCTATCTATCTATCTAATCTCTCTATCTATCTCATCCGAATCTATCACTCTAAGCATCTATCTTCATCTATCTATCTATCTATCATTACAATCTACTATCTTTATCTAGCTATCTTATCTATCTACTATCCTATCACATCTATCTATATCTATTCTACTCTACTCTATCTATCTATCTTCTCTATCATGATCTATCTTGCTATCTATCATCATCTACTACTCTATCATTATCTCATCTCATCTATCTTATCTATCATCTATCTAATCTGATCTATCTATCTATCATCCATCTATCCTTCTTATCGTCTATCTCATACTGCTATCACTTCTTCTTATCGAATCGTCGATCGATCATCTACTATCTCCATCTATTTTCATCACTTCGATATCGATCTACATCATATCTATCTTCACTATTTCATATCTATCTATCTTATCTCTATCTATATCTACTGCTATCTATCTATCATCTACATCATCTCCATCTATCTATCTAATAGTTCTACATCACCATCACTATTACTATCTATCTCCCAATCATCTATCTAATCTACCATATCCTCTCATCTATCTAGTCGATCTATCTATCATCTATCTCAACACATCTATCTATCTATCTTCTACTATCTCTCTACTTACACCAACTATTTCATCTATTACTATCTACCTAGTCTATCTATCTATCTAGCATCCTATCTTCTATCTATCTATCTAATCTTCTATCTATCTACCTAAGCCTATCTCTATCTATCATCTATCTATCGATCTATCTATCCTCTATCATCTATCTATCTACTCTTCTTCTGATAGATCTCCTATCTACTCATAATCTAATCTATCTATCGATCTACTATCTACTCCTATCTATCTATCTATCTCTACATCCTCTGCTATCTATCTAATCTTCCCTCTCATCAGATCTATCTATCTATCTACTCTAGCTACTATCTATCTATCTATCTCTCTATCATCCCATTCTGCTAAATCGATCTATCTATCTATCGTTATCTATCTATCTCTATCTATCTAATCTATCTTCGATCGAGTGATCTATCATATCTATCTATCTTCTAGCATTCTGTCTTCTATCTAATCGATCTATCGATCTATATTAAAAATCGATCGATCGATCTATCTTCTATCCTATCTATCTTATCCTCTATCTAATCATCATTCTCGCATCTATCCTTAATGCTATCTACTAATCTATCTATCTATCGATCTATCTATCTTATCATCTATCTATCTAATCATCTATCTATCACCTAGCTAATACTCTCTCATCTATCTATCTATCTAAACTAATCGTACCAATCTATCTATCGATCTAACTATCTCTCTACCCAATCTATCTCTACTATTTATCTATCTATCTAACCACCCCTAACCAATCTATCACCTATCTATCGCAACGAGGGATTCTATCTATCTTAGTTCTACCAATGCTATCTATCTATCTATCTATCTATCTATCTACCTATCATCTATCTATCTATCTATCTATCGATCTATCTATCTATCTATCATCTATCTATCTAACTGCTATCTATCTATCTATCTATCTATCTATCTAACTGCTATCTATCTATCTATCTATCTATCTATCTATCTAACTCTGCTATCTATCTATCTATCTATCTATCTATCCAATTCTGCTATCGATCTATCTATCGATCGATCGATCGATCGATCGATCTATCTATCTATCTATCTATCTATCTATCTATCTATCTATCTATCTATCGATCTATCGATCTATCTATCTATCTATCTATCTATCTATCTATCTATCTATCTATCCTAGCACGAGTTACTAGCATGAGGGTTGAGCTCTCAAAGTTCTGGTTGTGCCATGAGTGACAGCTCAATGCTCACCCTCCGTGTCCTTTTGCACATGTGTGACTATTCCTCCCCTACCTTATAAATGGTAGAGATAGTCACACTGGGAATGCAAAGGATGAGAGTTGAGCAGTGAACTGCGACCCAAACAGAAGTTTAACAGATTTCCCCTCATACTTTAAAACCTCTCTGGGAAATTAAATCTCATGTTTTAAAATGTTATTTCTTGCCCTTTTAATATGCTGATCTAAGGTATGAAATCACCATCAACTGGGAGTAAATACCCCAAACCATTCCAAGGCGCCCCAAAACCCAACTGGTTTAGAACTCAAAGGGTCCGTAGAGATCGACCATTTCTAAATAGATTTGGGGGCAGTGGAATCGATACATTTGGGGTTTATGCCAAAACATGACTTAAATCCATTAATATTCCCAATATACTTTTATTACATCTCCCCGTCAACATACTAACATACTATACTATATATATATATAATACATCCTTATTTTATATCCTTATAAAAATCACTCAGCTATGTCACTAAGTAACTCATTTCTTATATCCCACTGCCCCGCCCATTCCAGTGTTCATGCCTGGACAATGACTCAGTGTTTAACATCACTAACAGAACCTGCTGGAGCTGCTTCCTGTCACTTCATAACCAATGTCTCTCTCCTCCTCCACAAAGATTTGTTTAACCCCATAGATGCTGGGCTGGGATGTTCCTTTCTACTGGGTTTAAGTTACAGAAGGTTGCTTGGGAGATTTAAGGTGGAAATAGGGACAAGGCTGGAATATAAAATGTGAATAGGGTGAAGGAATCTGATACGTATGTATTATAAGAAATAATACGCCCCTTCACATTATTATATAAGGACATTACGCCACCTCGGAGTTCCCTGTCCGAACTACGCCTAATGTGTATACCGAGCCTAATGTGTATACCGAGCCTAATGTGTATACCGAGCCAAATGTGTATACAACACCTAATATATATACAGAACCCAATGTGTATACCCAGGCTAATGTGTAAACTAAGCCAAATGGGTATACCGAGCCTAAAAAGTTTGGTGCTATATGAGAAAATAAATACACATTATTAACATAGTTAATAGTGTAAATAAATGTGTAAATATGGGGGGGTGGTTAGGCATTTCTTTTTAAACTTGGTGGTACCAGGTTCCATGGAAACAATCAATTACCCCACCAAACCCATTTTGTGCCTATGCTGCCAAACACAGCATGTTTGGTTTTCTTTAATAAAATGATGGGAATGAGTTCTTATGTAACATGATACTTTATATGAGTAGCTGTGAAGCAGTAAGGAATTTACCATTGCTGTTTTAATGGGGGTGAGTTTAAAGACCATATGAAGAAGTTGGCAAATCTCTTGATTATGTTGTTCCTAACATTATTTAGCTTAGTTCTCCCTTTAACACGCAAATCTTTATTGTTTTAGTGGCGATTAAGAAAACTAGTCATTTTCGATTTTTCTTTCTTTCTTTTCACAGCTGCATTTTATACGCTCTCAGCAACTTCTCTTGTGATAATGGAATTTAACCCCCCACCCTCCCCCTTCTACTTTAACTGACAGTGGGCAACTCTATTCATTGTTCCAGTTTGACACCGAGAGAAAAGCAAGAGCTTAGGACTCTACATTCCCCTTTTCTCTTTTCAGTTACGGGGAGTGTAAATAACTTTCTACCCTGAAATATAAGCAGACTCGACAAAAAATCGCTAAGTGAACATATAAAATGACATTGTATAGCACATGACTTAAAACCAAAAAAGGGGAGGGGGGTTGAATCTCGTGTTACCATTGTGAGAAAGTTACATAGAAATGAATTAGAAATTCCCCATTTTAGGGGGTAAATAAAAATTGGAACGTTAGACCAACATTATACATTGCTCAAACATCCAATCAGTGGAAATTTGCATTGGGTAGCTATTAGCACATATAATAGCAGCACTGGAACAATTTGTAATTAGTTACAAATCTGTAAGTCTCTCTCTCTTAAGTGCTGGATCAGTGATCATTTTCCTACTTAAGAAGACAAATGTCCCTCACTTGGGTGTTCTTATAATGGTGATATTATTACAATAATTACACCGTTTAATATGTATGATTAGTCACTCTGAAAGTGCTATTAGCTATCACAATAATCTGTAATAGTTGGCTCCATCATTGTTATGACATGATCTTTCCTACTGTTTGTTGACCTCTCAGTTCAAGAGGGTGGTAACATTCCCAGCCCCCAAACCTTAAAGCAGCTAAATCCATGGTTTCATTCCCAGCTGGAATGTTTAGAAACCTTCAGTGTTAAATAGTTTTCTGAACTGCTTAAACACCAACAAGAGCCTTATGGGGCCTTCCCCAACTTTCAACATATCTTTTTTTGTTGAGAATTTTTCATTCTGCGTCGATTCTGTAGCCTAACTGTGGACTCAAATTAAAGATACCAACCTTATTGAAGTGTACTGAATTGCACTGAGTTGTGTTTTGTTTCATTTTCTCTTAACTTGACCCCCAGCTGGGACTGGGCAGCTTTTCCTTCCAATGAAGCGTGCTAGGAAGAAAAAAAGAAAAAACAAGAGGGAAGAAAAACGAAAAGGTGCAGCTTAGTTCAATAATTAGCCTTGATCCTCAAAGCCTTAAATATTTTAATGCCAGCGTTGCAGTGTGGCAAAGCGAAATAGAAATGTGGGGAAAGTAATTAGCTCTGTTCATTGAAGTGTAGAAATTGTTCAATAAATAATGGCTGGTTTTGTTTGCATTGTATGTTTTATCTTTTTCACTTTAGGGCTGTAGAGGTGATGGTTTGTTCTAGTTACATCACAGATTGTCCTATCTGCCTTTGCTATCTGCTGATTCAATAGGACTTAAGTTTTGCACTAAATAGTCGTACAAAGCGTAACTTTTTATTGTCGTGTTATTGTATCTAAAACGATGTGCTGGTCCCACAAAAACAGTGAAAAACTCATTCATTCCTAATGGTTTGTGCCTATTTCCAGGGCACTACCAGTATACCAAATATAAATAACTGGAGGTTCACTATTTGTGAAGACTAACATTAGGCTCACAAAAAAACACAGGCGCGGAAAAATAGGGCAACACTCACTCAAAGATAGAGTAGTCATGAAATGTGATTGACATAAAACTCCATTTAATTATACCCAATTAGACCAATGTTATCCACCCCCAAATACTAAATACAAACTAAACATTAAAAACACAACCCCTCTCCTCAGTGTAAAAACACATAATATATACAGTCACCAAAAATATCTTAATACAATATACCAGTATATTGTACTACATAGAGATAAGATAACATCACGTTAAGAATCAAAACAGCAGTCAAGTAAACAAATAAATACAAGGTACATGCTACACCTATGTAATGGCAATAAAGTAGAGGGTTACCAATGGAGATCATACAGATCAATGAAGAGAGGGGTACCAATAAAATAAAATGTCAGATGAATTTCATTTGGATCCCCAAACTTCCTCATTGTGTTTTTATGTCTCTAGTATTGGGGGGAGGGGGATAACATTGGTCTTATTGAGACCCTCCTGCTATAAATAAATGGAGTTTTATGTCAATCACCTTTCATGACTATCTTAAGTGAGTGTTGCCCTATTTTACAGTGTTTACTGTGTTTCTTGTGTTTCCCCCGTCATTTATTTTATTCCTTTCAACATATATTTGATGTGTGTGCAGAACCAATTATATTTGGGAGATTTTAGCCAGGGCGATTGGTTAAATGCACTTTTGGATCTGGAATTCTGGATTATGAAAATTATCTTTAGGGGAGAAACTAAAGCTCCCAAATCACTATGATAATATAGATTACGCAAAAGGGTAAGAAGAGGAGCCTTATGATGGGGATGAACCCCATCTTTCAACTTGTTCTCAGGAGATTCCCATCTTGGATCTAGTGTCAGTAACTTGACTTTGGCTTGTATATAAACTACTGTAAGTTTATAGACTATGGCAGAATATTGTTCTAGGCAGAAAGTGCTAGTTCAGCTTCAAATTCTTTACTAATTGAACCTCAAATACATTTGTTTAAACAGCTGGGGGGAGGGGTTATTCTCTCATTAAAAACAAAAAAACATGTAAAACATTTTACAAATGACTTTTTTCTGCTTGTGATGGATATTTTACTGTATTTGGGTATTTGTAAAACAAATGATATCCACATTAGATTAGAGTGTATGAAATAAACACCCACCATCACTGTTAAGACGAAGTTGAACTACATACGACACTGTCAGCGTTGTATATCAAAGTCATAGACAATTTTAATCAAGCAAGATAATCAGTGCAAAAACAAAGAATACCAAAGCAAACAAACATTTGGGTACCCTAAACTGGTTTCAGGTCAAACCCATTGGTTTCACAGTTTCATGAGCCCAGTGGTTTTGTGTCTCCTTATCTAACACAGGAAAAATATTAAAAAAATTAACCTTAGCTATGAACAAAAGCAAAAACTACTGAATGAGATTGACTTGTTGCTTTATAAAATAATGAAAAAGAAAAGACTGATGGAGGAGGTGAGAGCAGTATAGTCTGCAGCGTAGCTACCAGGGGTGCAGGGGATGCTACCGCACCAGGGCCCTTGGCCAAGAAGGGGCCCCATTTTGTGCTAAGGATCCAAAACTACCCGTCTGTGTACAAAGCATTTTTACCATTGTCTGTGTGCCAAGCATTTAACCAGTGCCTGGCTGTGTGCAGTGTCAGTTTCCCAAACAGTTTATCAGTGACTGCATGCCAAGCATTTCACCAGTCTTTGTGCCAACAATTTTACCAGTGGTTATATACAAAGCATTTTACTAGCGTCAGTTGGATAGTTACTTTAGAAGGTTTGAGGGTCAAAGTTTAGAAATACTGTTGGAATCTGATTGAATAGTTTTGCTAGGTGTATGGGTAAAGTATGTTTGTCTGTTTTATAACGAGTGCCTTTAAAAAAATGTTAATGATGAATTGGGATGTTTTTTATGGAAATGATTATTAGCTTTGCGGTGCTGATTTTTGTTTGAGGCGGTGTTGGGGGGATCACACCCCCAATTTTGCATCAGGGCCCATAAGCCTGTAGCTACGCCACTGGGTATAGTGTATAGTGTCCCTTTAAAATCAAAACTTTACCTTACAGTATCTCAGTCAAAAATCCCAACAATTACAAATATAAAATTATTCAGAGGCGTTAATAACATCAGGCACAGGAAAAGCCATGTACGTGTTATCAGAGTTTATGTTTTTTTTACTTTTTAACAACAACATTGTTTAGCTTTTGATGTCATTTCGATGTCTTCCTTTCTTGGCTACCCTTTTGCATGGCAGAGACAAATAGGCCAAGTAGATTTAAACTTCCATCTGTTTATGCTGTTAAAGGGATGAGCAAGATGTGGGAACTTTTCTCCTATGAATTAGACTGATTTAGATGATCAAACAATTTCTGAAATGTATTTAGCTTCCTAATGGAAAGGATAAAACAGTAATAAATCAGAAAACCATTTTAAAGAGAGGAATAGTATAGAATGGCCAATTTCTCTTTCCCTTTTTAATATAGAATTAGAGCCTTTGGCAATGATAGCCAGATCCCTTGTGGGTTATAAAGATGTTGAAGTAGGTCACTCGGGAGGAAAGGTAACTCCATTTGCACAAGATGCTTTTGATAAGCCATGAACTATAATAAACTTTTCACTGGGCTCTACTGCTTGGGAATCTAACAGTACATTTTATGGATATGTAATAGAAAAAAACAAGCCATTTTTCAGAAAAACACATTTCTTTACATTTAGTGACATATTATCTTATACTCAGAAGGTTACATAAAAGCAAGAAGATGTTTTTAGGACAAACCTAGAAACATTTACCTCCAGACACAGACTAAATAATTTTACAAAACATGTCACCAATGATGTAAGACATCATTATTTCTTTCCCCTGTAAGTCCCCTGTAAGTCCTATAAGTCCTATAATCTCACCAGCAATGACTCAATGAATGAAACACAACTCAAGATACAGATTAATTTCAGTTTAAAAAATGCCTCATAGAAGGTTTAGAATTAAGAGCCGTAATTATAAAGCAGGGGTATCCATAAATAACTCTCAGTGTAAAATTCAGTTCCTCATTGCTATTTTTATTTTAGGATCACCATTGAAGTATTGTTATTTAGGTATATAAGGATTGGTAGGATTATTTAAGGAAACATTCTTAATTAGGGGTATTCTCATTTAAGGTGAGGTATTCTTACTGAAGGAGTGGTCTCCTTGTTTAAGGAGTGGTATTCTTTTTTGAAGATCAGGGTTTAGGTATCATTATTTAGGAATGAATTGTGTTTTTTTATCAACTGGTGGTTAGCGATGGGATCTGGGTCCGACCCGGATCCGACACGGAACCCCTCGGTTCCAAAATCCGAATGTTCTGTCCGATCGTTCGGATTTGGGGACTTCAGAGCGAGTTTACGATTTTTATCGAACATTCAAACTACTTTTGAAAACAGCCCCGAACCTTCAATATTACTCGAAAATACGACCGGAAACCCTAAAATAGCTTCTGATCGTATTTTTGAGGATTATTAGAGGCTATTTTTGAGAAATTTTAAAAATAGCTTGAACATTCAATAAAAATCGAAAACTCGCTCTGAAGTCACGATTTTAAGTTCTGTTTTCGGATTTTCGGGATTTTCCAGTTTAGGCCATCTCTACTGGCTGTGTTTAGAGATGGGATCCAGACTTGACACAAACCCGGATCCGACAAGGAACCCCTCGGTACCGAAATCATAAAGATCAGTCCGGACGGATCCTCCGGATTTCAGGACTCCGGAAGACATTTTCGATAATTTTCGAAAGTATGGGGCTATTTTGATAATTTTCTAAAATAGCCTTGAACATTTGAAAATTATCGAAAATGCCATCGGAGACCATTTTCGAGTTTCCAATAGTATTTTCAAAAATCTAACGTTCGAGGCTATTTTCGAAAATTATCGAAAATAGCCTTGAACATTCGAAAATCTTTGAAAATATGATCAGAAACGCGAAAATGGTCTTCGATCGTATTTTCAATAATTTTCGAACGTTCGAGGCTATTTTCAAAAGTTATCAAAATATGGCCCACGTATTATTGAAAAGTCGTTCTGGTTTTGGACTTTTGGATCTTCGGGATTTTCCTGAGATCCGGGAATCAAAAAACGGAATGGAACTAGTGAGTTTCAACCATCTCTAGTTGTATTATGTAAGAATACGCGTTCATTATAAATTTCATTTTTACACACAAGGTTATTGCATCACGTGACCGTGGGTGGGTAAGTAGCAGGGACTGAATGCCTGCAAGAAATAAAGGCTAGCAATTGTGCAAAATAGAGGCGCAATATCTAACATTTTTTTAAATTGCATCATAAAAGCTGTGCTATTTCCAAAAAGACCCATGCTACCCGATATTGCAAGCGTGGTCTGCAGTAATGCTGTGTCTGCCTACCATTATATTTCTGACTGCCTGCCATTATATTTCCTTGGTGCAACAGTAGTCACTGCGGGCAAACTTTATGTACCAGCCACTATGGGCAAACTTTATGTATGAGTCACTATGGGCAAACGTGCATGTACCAGTCACTGTGGGCAAACTTATGTGTACCAGTCACTGTGGGAAAACATATTTATCAGTCAATGTGGGCAAACTTGCACATACATGGGCATGAGGGCAAATTATATTTACAAGTATCTGTGTGTTATAATAATAATAATTATAATGTCAGCCCTCCAGTTCACCAATCAAAAACAATAAACCTTTTGGTTTAAAAAGCACGCCGAAACACGCCTAGAATCTCTGCAGCTTCATTTTGTCTCCCATTGCAGGCCCAACGTGGCTCTGTGTATTGGATACCTTCCATATTTATACTTCCCTAACAATAGACTGATATTTAGCACTTAACTGACTGTAGACATAGGCTGGGGGGTAGATTTAAAAGATATTTTTATTATAAATGTTTTAACATTTATCCCTGGTTTGCTGCTTATATTGTGTTTTCTTTTTACTTTATACTATAAATTGTGCTATGGTTACCTCTTTTCTGCTTATAGTATTTACATTTTTAACCATTTAGGACCTTTACATCACTAAAGGATCAAATACATCTATATCTTGGACAGGTTTATATAGAATCCCATCAAATTACTCTAGAAACCTTCCCATAAAATATTGGGTATTGGTCTTCAAAAATGTGAGTGAAGGATGTTCTTCAAAGCTTCTTGTCACCAAGGATAGATGACAGATGACTTCCCTTAAGACTTACATAATTGGTAGGTTCGGTCTATTTCTGCCAATACCTATTATCTTCTAGGTTTTGCAAGATTTTTAATATTCTGATGGATGTCATTGCACTTATGTGTAATTGGTCTTGTTGATCCTGATATCCTCAGTTGGGCTGAATGCCATATCATTATCCCTAATGATTTCATCATTCTTCTCTCCATGAAATGTCTCTGGCACCTTAATAGTTAGTCAAGTTGGCCATTGATCTACTGCCCTCCAATACTGTTGTTAAGAAAGTCATCAGAATGGGATAGCTGATTTAGATTATTATGTGAAATACTTAAACCTAAAAACCCACTTCTTTCTTTCTTTTTTGCCATTGTATTTTTTATATAGTCTGTTTTCCTTTAAAAATATCATCCTTTTCTCTACCTTTCCTTTCTTTTTCTCCTTTTTTGGACAATATATTTTTGGACTATTCTTTCTTGTATTATATGTAATTTAACCAAGCAGACTTAAAAAGGTGGCCATACACATGCGATTTCCACAACAAGCGTTCCGACAGATCACATTGGTATCTGTTTGAACACATGCTGTGGGGGGGGGGGTATAAGGGTTGGTCGGCCGTGCAGCCATACACAGTAAGATTGGCTCAGCTCCCTTTACTTAAAGTGACTTAAAGGGAGCTGATGGTCATTCCCAACCAACCATAATGCCGACTCGGTCGGGAAAAGCCCCAACACACTGACAATAATGGGTAATAATGAGTGTATGGTCACATTTAAAGTAAAGGGAGCCGAGACAGGCCAATGTAAATTTTCCATCGTTCCCCAACTGACCGTAATGCTAATCGTAGTGTGTTCGTCAGCACTAAAATCAGTTGGGAAGAGCCCCTACACACTGATTGTCGCCGATGGGATTTACCCATTATCGTTAGAATGTCTGGCCACCTTTATGTGCTTGTCCAGGGAAGTTTATGTAAATGGTTTGGATGCTCAAAGGGCAGTCAATTACTTTGCATGTTCTGCAACTGAAATGTAATATTTTGCCACTTCAGAAAAAGTTGCACATAATATAACAGTCATAATAAAACAGATATGTTTTAATATAAAACAGAATGTAATGTAACAGAATTTAAAATTAAAACAGAATGTTTTAATATAAAATGATTTAATATAAACTACACACAAAATGAATAGAGCACACTACAATTTAAGTATTTATTTTATTTTAGGTTGTGTGTTAGGTTGTAGTGTAACATTTGTCTATAGATATAGGACAAACAATTAATAGTTTAAGGTCGAATGAAGAATCAAATTAAGGAAACAAATTACAGAACAGAAAAAAGAGAAATTCAGTCAATCTTCAAATCATAATAATCCAGTGATATACCGACTACCAAATATGCTTGGATTAAATCAATAGAAAGCTACAGTAGGCTAGGTAAAGTGTGATATTTCTGTCCGATTGACCACCAAATAGGATAATTTGGTTGGGATGAAATAGTGACAACTTCTTAAAGGGCATGTCCACCCCCAAAAATATACTTTAACCAACTAATGGCCCCAATGTGTAGCCTTGCAAAATCCTTTTGTTGTTTGCTGTTGTTTGTTACAATGAAAAGCACTTAAACCTATCTGTGTGCGTGCCCCTGCTACTTACCTTGAAATCCGGAAAAATCCTTACCTTACATCCTTGCTCCAAATGACTGCCCTGCAATGTCTCTGCAAAGTCCCAAAAAGTGAAGAGCAGGAGCCTGGCTGTGTCCCAAAAGATTTCTGCCTCTCCTCCGGGAGAATTCTGTCATGTGCAGTGAAGCCCTCCCTCCTCCCTTTCCATCCCTCTGGATCCTGTTTTTCTCTCCCTTCCCCTAACTCAAACCCCTTTGCTGTAGTGTAGGGCTCCAAACATTACTTACTTTCCTTCATTCCCCCGGTGTTCTGTAAGGCCGACAGCCGCATCCGTGATTGGCTGCCTCTCAGCAATGAAGGAAAGTAAGTAATGTTAGGATGATTTTTTTAACAAATAACAAACATAGTGGTTGGGGGTGGGATAGGGTCTACGTATAAAAAAGGGTATTTGGAGAGTGGACATGCCCTTTAAGCACAACTGACCCTTTTTGTCAAGATCAGACAAAAAATGCATTGTACATGTTGTTAAATGTTGGCTGATCATGTGGTCTGTAAAAATGGGACTGGCCATACACAAATATTGTAGTACCGCTTTACTTCCCGACTCTGTGCGACATTGCATATGGATTTATTGATTGTAAATTGGCCATACTATTTAGCAGTTGGAAGACTTATTTCAAAAAATATACACAGAAAAACAAATCAGATTTCTCTTTTAAAGGGTATGTCCACCCTTAAAAATCATTTTTTATATGTTACTCCCCCTGTCCCCCCAGCCCCAACCGCTCTATTTATTTAATCAGAAAATGCCCCAAACTTTACTTATCTCCCCTCTTTCCTCCGCCGCGCTGCCGGCCCTCTGCTTGCGAGAAAATGCAAGCAGAGGGGCAGGACCGGCAGTCGTGTCTGTGATTGGCTGAGCGGCAACCAATCACGGACGCGGCTGCCAGGAGTTCATTTCGGCAGAGGAAAGAGGGGAGGTAAGTAAAGTTTGGGGCATTTTCTGATTAAATAAATAGAGCGGTTGGGGCTGGGGGGACAGGGGCAATATTACATAAAAAGGGATTTACACTAGGGGGAGGGAATGCTAATCGGTAGGGAGAGGGAGGGAGAGGGAGGGGGAGGGAGGGGGAGAAGGGCTGCAGTACGCATGCCAAACTTCTCCCGGAGGCCAGGTAGGAGGCAGAGTCCTATATGGACTCTGCTATCCTCCTGGTGGGCACTTTTTGGGACTTTGGGGGGGGACTACAGGAGAACCATATGGAGCTGGGATGTGAGGTAAGTATTAAACTACACTACATGATGGGGCCAGTAGTGGGGGGGATTATAGTTTTGGGGGTGGACATGCCCTTTAAAGCAATTTAATGCCTGAGGCCTTATTTATAAATGCATGATACATAGGAATACGCCCGAACTCGAGTTTGGGACAAAACTACCTATTTCACAGACAATGTTTTGTTTACATTCTCAGTGCTTCAATTCAAATCTGCTATATATGCTGAGGTGTTTTGGAGAATCAAAGAAATTTAAAAGCCCTTATTTAAAAATTTCAATGCGATTGAATAATGACGATTTTTACAAAAAACATGTGATGTGAAATGCTATTTATACCCTTACTTTTATGAATAAAGAGGGAAATGCAATAATTTTTGTCCCAACTATCTACCTGCCTGAGATTCCACCACGTACTATACACTTTGTGAGATTTATTATTATTATTGTGGATTTATGTAGTGCCAGCATCTTCCGTAGCACTTTACAATTACATGTATACATTTACATCAGGCCCTACCCCCGAAGAGCTTACAATCTAAGCACATTAATTTGACATTTACAACCTATCAGTATGTCTTTATGATTGTGGGGGAAACCCACGCAAGAACAGGGAGAACATACAAACTCCTTGCAGATGTGTCCAAGGGTGGATTCAAACTCAGGACTTTTGCACTGCAAGGTATCAGTGCTAACTACTGAGCCACCATGCTGCCCAGATTTAGTACATTGTGGTAAAGCAGTCAGATAAGCTGCATGGTAGGTGTTGGATTTTCGACCCAATGGATTATATGTTAGGTTTCAGGTAGTGCAATTGTTGGACATTGTGCAGGACTAGTACTTCTTGAAGCACTTGGTCACTTAAATGTTGTTGTAAGGCACTAAAATAATGTGGGCACTAGATATACTGTACCATTAATAAAGACAGAAAAAAGGAGTAAAAAAAGTATGAGTCAAAAGTATATTAAAAAAAACTATTCACAGCTTTATTGACACAACAAAACAGGACATGGCTTAACAGTCTGCATGGACCAGAGGTTCAAGACTTGAGCCATGGGCTAAAAAACATTCTTACAATGCCTGAATTTCTAGTAACACCCCGCCAGCACAGGAAGGGGGGGTTAAGCTGTCCATACATTTCTTAAACTTGATCAGACAAGGGGGGAGATGTGTAAACAGAGCAGTGTCCATGGTGAGGCTGTGCAGAACACATAAGTGTCACAGACACTAAAAGAAGGCAGTGAGTAAGGGATGGTGGGGGGAATAAGGAGCACTCACTAAACATTAATAATTTAATGACAAAGCAAGCACAGATAAATATGTGAGTACCACCATTTTACTTCTCTCAAATTGTAGTTTCAGAAAATGTAAAGTTGTTTCAGTGAGTATAGGGACCCTTTAAATAGGTCCTAAACCATTTGCCTTTCATGTGGCAAGTCCCCCAGATTGGATAATATTAGAAAACAATAGTTGAAATAACTTTGAGTAGGGAGATGGAAACTGCCCATGACCTTGCATAGATAAATCAATTAATAATAATGAACCAGAAAATATAACAGTTATATTACACGGGTTTCTTAATGGGGGTGAAAGGTGAAAGCCTATGTATTAGAAAACAAGAATCTTTCTGGGATTCTAATTTGAATTTAATTTGAGTATTCATTTGTTTAGGTAGTTAAAGAAAGAAAGCTTTATTATCAACTGACAGAGCTACATAATATGATGAATGGAGACCTGGAATGGTGTTTCAAAATGATTCACATTCACCTTCAACATATAATTGAAAGCAAATAGAAATGTACATTTGGACGCCATTTGATTGTAATAGATGATGGATACGCACTATCCAAATTTAACACTTTGTATACATGTATGTATTCTTGGACTTGTATTATCTTCCTCTTAGTTGAGTGTTCGGCTAAAACTGCGCAAGAATTATCCTGATTAAAAGATTTATTTTGTAAAATTGTTATATTTAAAAAATCATCATGCAAAGGATGTTTTATTGTGAGACTGAGGTGAGTACCTTAGTTCTAATTATACATTAGAGAAACAATACTTATGGCCGTACTGATGGATTCTGAATGGAAAATTCTACCCCCTGTATGGATCGCCTGTAGCTGTGAGGTATCCACAACATCCAACAGGCAGAAGGTTGATTGAAGGGAAGCCTCCAATCTGTATTTTATTGTAAAAGGATTTCCAGCAAAAACCATACAAAGCAAAAATACCAAAACAACAGCTCATCTGAGCATCTAATTGTTTCACTACATTCCCTGGCTGACTAGAGCAAAAATTGCACAATATTTTAAGTATACAACAACTCACAATTTATAACTTGTTCAGAGTCCTGGGAACTAACTGAACAAGCTTTCAGCACAATACTACCCAATTAAACAGTACACCTATTAACTACCTGCTCAAATGAAAACCTGAATAGCAATCCAATGGCTAGAAAACCACCCTACATTTTCCTTATGCTCCAGAAACCCAAATCTGGCTCCAGCTTAAATCGCATGTACATCCTTTAAACAAAAAAACTGGTGACTTGTTAGTTATCCGCCCCAACTGCTATTTTTCTCAATTTATCACATGCCTTTGTAACCAGCTATTTAATATGTTACCATTAAAGGTATCTTCCTCCTCCTCATCACCTGAAGAAGGGGGCCAGTACCCCCGAAACGTTGTACTGGTTTTCAATAAATTCACAATTTGGAGTGCGACTTATGAGTATCTGCCTCCTCCTCCCTCTGCTCCAGTATGGTTAACTTCAACATTAGCCACACAGCCGCCACAACAAAAGTAAGTAAAGTTGCACTGATCGATATAACATTTGTTAGTGTGACTTTAACTCCACAGAGTGCTGACCCGTCCCTTACGATGCATCACTCTGGAAGTACCTTAAAGGGCATGTCCACCCCCCAAACTATAATTTAACCCACTACTGGCCCCACTATACAGTTTGAAAAAGTCCTTACCTTACATCCCTACTCCTTATGGTTTTATTGCATTGCTTGTCCAAAGTCCAGGAAACTGAAGTGTAGGAGCTGTCTTCCTGCTCAAATGTGTCTGCCTTCTGTGTTGCCGGGAGAATAATGACATGCGCTGTGGAGGCCTTTTCCCCCCTCCTTCCCACCATCCGGATCCATCCTTTTTTACTGTCCCATCTAGCGTTAAATGTTTTTAGGGTATGATAGCTCCCCCCTGCCCACCTCTAACTACCATATTATCTCATTAAAAGAGCATTCAGATTGGTACTTACAGCCCTTCGTTCCTGCGCCACTTTCTGTGACGTCAGCTGCGTCTGTGATTGGCTGCGTCTCAGTCAATCACAGACATGGCTGATGGACCGGCCCCCTGCTTGCAAGTCCCGGCAAGCAGGGAGCCAGAACAAAACGACTTGGGTGTGAAGGGCTGTAAGTATCAATCTGAATGCATTTTTATTGAAGTATGTAATAAAAAACCCATGGCTACCAGTATGTAATGAAATTCCCAGAACTACCAGTATGTGATGAAATGGCCGTGGCTACCAGTATATAATGAAATGTCCATGGCTAGTAGAATGTAATGAAATGGCCATGGCTACTAGTGTCAGGAACTTACCTTTCCGCAAGCCTGGGATCCTCCTCCGGCGGTCGCGAGCGGGAGCGCGCCGATGATGCGATCTGCCCGCTCGCGTGCACGCTCGCGCACCCGCGCGTCCTCAGTGACGCGAGGACGTGGGTGGCGCAGGCTTTTACCCTGCTGACGGCCATCTTCTTCTGGGGCACGGCCAGCAGGGATGAGGTCACAGGGGCCTATTTAGGCTCCTCCTGGCAGTTGGCCTCTGGCTGCCAGTTCAGGGTTTTGTCGCTCTGAACTCCTAGCTCCTGATTAGCGTTGGTGTTGGTATCCAGTTGTTCCCTGTCTCCTGTGTCCAGTCTGCCTGCATTATTTCCCCTGCTCCTACCTCCGGTCTGCATCTCCACTTCAGCTCCTACCTCCTGTTACCTCCGGTCAGCATAACTACCACAGCTCCTACCTCCGGTCTGCATCTCCACTTCAGCTCCTACCTCCAGTTGCCTCTGGTCTGCATAACTACCACTGCTCCTACCTCCGGTCCGCATATCCACTTCAGCTCCTACCTCCAGTTGCCTCTGGTCTGCATAACTACCTTATCCATATTGCAGTTAACCTATCATTGCACATTGATGTGATCACAATGCTGAAACTGTTTTACTTTGCTTCCGGTTTCTTAGCATTACGGTTCTAGTAACTGTTGTGTGTCGTCTGGTTCTGCCTCACCTTGCAACCACGAGCCTGCTATTACACAATACCGACATAGTAACATAAATTACGCCCAACGACATTTTTATCGTACGATCAAGTGATCCTACAATCGGGTGGTTGGGGTTGGTGTATGGGCCCAAAGCACTTGATATGCTGAAATTAAAGGCTCTGTCCCCCCCTAAATAGAATTTTAATATTCTGCGCCCCCATGTCACCCCAGCCCCCACCCGCATGTTTTTTTTTTCAAAAAGCTCCCCAAACCTCTTACTTACCTCCCCCTCGATCCTCCCCTCCGCACTGCCGGCCCTCTGCTTGCGAGAAATCAAGCAGAGGGGCGGGACTGGCATTCGCGTCCTGTGATTGGCGTTACCGGTCAATCCAATCACGGACGCGGCTGCCGTTCAATTCAGTGCACGGAGGAACGAGACGTAAGTAAGAGTTTGGGGAGTTTTTTTAAAAAAAAAAAACATGCGGCTTGGGGGCTGGGGGACATGGGGGGAGCAGAATATTACGGGGGTTTACTGCGAGGGGGGGGATACGGCTAACGACTCGGGAGGGAGAGGGAGGGAGAGGGAGTGGGAGGAGATGTAGGGGGGAGAAGGGCTGCAGCACGCATGCATGATCTCCGGAGGCCAGGTAGCAGGCAGTGTCCTATATGGACCTGCGTGCCTCCAGGGTGGCAGTTTTTGGAACTTGGGGGGGGGACTACAGAGAACCAGAATGGAGTGGGATGTGAGGTAAGGATTAAACTACACTACATGGTGGGGCCATGTAGTTGGGGATTATAGTTTGGGGGGGGACATGCCCTTTAAGACATTTCAGACTGGCTATCAGGTCGTATCTAGGGTCTGAGAAGATCAGGGGCACTTTCAGGCACTAAATGTGCTGCACGCAGCCCCCTCCCAAAAAAAAATAAAATCAGGTTCTGCCCCGTCCCAAATAAGCCACATCCCACTAGTTTACTTAATAGAGATAGCAGAGTAACAAACAGACAGACAACATAGAGATAGATACACAGCCACAGAAAGACAGAGAAATATGACAGACGAGAAAAGGTGTAGCAACTGGCAATTTTTAGTATATACAGGTAGCAAACTGGAAATTTCGGTATATACGGCGTAGCAAACTCAAAATTTCAGTATTATACTGGTAGAAAGCTGACATTTGATTATATACTGGTCGAAAAGCTGGCAATTCAGTATATACGGCTAGTAAACTGTCATTATTTTTTTGTATATACTGCTAGCAAATGGTCATTTTTCAGTATATACTGGTAGAAAACTCAAAATTTTCAGTATATATGCTAGCAAACTGTCATTTTTATTATATCCTATTAGCAAACTGTAGTTTCACTTATATGCCCCTACCATGAAGCAAACTGAAATATTTGCTCAGGGCACTCCCCTGTGAAATACTTAAAAGGCGGCAGTTTCTCCTTGCTGTAATGCTGCATTACATCACCAGTCCACCAATCATTGCTAACTCAGCCCTCTAGTTCACCAGTCAGTGTTAGTCAACACACCACACCCACCTCCACAAACCATGCCTATGTTTCCTGATAAAGCCACGCCCGCTTCACGTGCCATGACTACCATCTGCCAATAGGCAGCATTAAAAAGTTGTTTCAGGTGTCAAAAACCCTAGGAACACCCCTGCAGGCTCTGGACTCTTTGCCTCCTTCTCCCTGAGATACACAGTTTTCACACAGTTCTCTGAAACTTTAGAAGTCTCCCAGCAGGCCTGTTGTCTGATGTTCCACCCCACTTTGTGGTGAGCACTGGGATAGTCTACCAAACCAAACAGGAAATAGAAGTTGAGGTCTGTGGTAATGCTGCCCCCTGTTTTGTTGTGAAGCTGAGAGCACTCTTCTTAGTTGCGAAGTGCAGTCTGGCTGGAGGAGTGTAACATGCCTTAACTCCCACTCTCTCATCAGCCTGCGCGCTTCTGAACCCGTGGGGGTGGGAGAAGGAAGCTTTTATCAGTTCAGGAGTTGACTCCACCCTTCTCTGCTGTCTTAAGGGGGCCTGGCCCCTCCATCTTAAGGTTGCACTTCCTTTCTGAATACAAGCTCTTCTCCATTCTGGAATCATTCTGCTACAATTGTACGTCCAGTATTGGTTTTCTGTATGGGCCCCATTAGTATCATAATCTTTTCTGTATAGTTTTGCTGTAGCTATAATAGGTAAACTGCATGGTGAGAAATTCCCTCACCCAATGCTTCCTCATAGGGATTACTGAGCATGCTTGCACTCACAGAGAGTCAGATAGCCTTGCAGGGGGCTGGGGAACTGAGCTTTAGCAAATCAAGTACTGGATTGAAGTCATGCAGCAACACAAACACACACCAGAGTAAATGCTGCTTACATGTATTTATTTATAGATTGAAATGAAGCAGTCATTTTTTCAGTGTACAATTCCTTTAATGAAGGTTTAACCTTTTATATTAAACATCTGTTTCCTTCATTTACTTTTTGACTGCAGTTCGTGCGATTTTGGAAGAAGGGGGGGGGGACACAGCTTAATGAACATATACCAGATTATTTAAATGAATTGCTTTAATGTGTTCTTTGAATTCTGTTTTAAACCCAGCATGAAATTACTTTCCCAGCAGAGTATAACTATGCGAACATAGCACATTATTCCCCCCCCCCTCTTTTTTTTTTTACATTAAATTAGAAGTAAGGATTCCAATGTCAATAGTGATACATTCATCTTGTCAGACATCAGGGATGTAAATCTACTGTTACTGCAGCCAGGGAATGCTGGGAGATGTAGGCACAAAAGCCTGTTGCCCTTAGACCACACACCCAAACCACACCCATTTTCTCTTTTTTGGGATGGAGGGGAGATTGAGATTGACAGCCGCCCATCCGACCACAAGCACCCCTAGGCACGTCTGTCCTAATGGTAAATACGGGCCTGTCTGTAGGGCCACAGGTTAGACACCCTCGATTTACAAGAAACATCAGGCTTTATTGTTAACATTAACAATTTAATATATATTTTTCATAACAACATTACAATGTATCAGGGAGCTCAGGCTATGTAATCAATTCTGTATGCATATACTGTACGAGGTTCCTACAACATTGTAATGTTGTTATGGAAAATGTCTGCTTCAGACATAAGAATCATTTTGGCCAGCCTGTTGAACAGGAACAATTCATCCTGTCTTCGGCAGCTTGAATAATTTATTTTATATTTAGCTCTGACAAGCTATCACTCAAAACCTTCTGTTATAATAATGTTTCTGAATTATTTGTATGAAATTCAACACAAATGTTCTCAGTACAGAATAGAAATTGAAAGTGGAGTCTTTAAAGTCTATTTAATGGCCTTAGCACTGCGGGTTTCAGAACTTGTGTTTCAATATATGGAAGAACATTATGGGTTATTTCAGGAGTAGAGTTTTACATCTCTGTAATATGGGAATATGATAGCAATAAGAAGTCATTCATAAAATCCTCTGTAGGATGGCTGTGGTGATGTAATAAGGTACTTCACACAAATCTGCTCTGAAATACAAGGACACCCTAGTGATGCTTTGCGACTCTCGACAGCCTGACAAACGTCCACTAAGGGCATCAAATGCTTCATGTATGCGCAATCAGCTATTTAAAACACCGGTACTGGGCTGGCAGTATTTTTAAACAGAGAATCCTTCACTTAAAAAGCTGCACAAGTTTCACAAAACACCCCCTAACAGCCGGAACAAGCTATTCAATAACAGCTATGTGGCTCTAGGTCCTAGACTATTTAATGCCTGTATATATAGATATATTTCACTCCTATGGGGAGATTTACCCTGAGTGCAATATATATCTATTTATACAGTATATATAATATAAGTGGTTGGGTAAACATACAGATACAAGTAGAAGAGTAGACAATGCTTTTGGCAGCTAACAAATCATATATTGTATTGGTGCATAGAGAGGTAGGGTATCATCTGTAGAGATGACCGAACTTCATAAAGTTCGGTCCGTTTTCAAACTTCAGAGAAAGTTTGAAAGTTCGAAAACGGACCCATTCAAGTCAATGGGAGAGTGATAGTTCGAAAAGTCCGGGTTTTGTACAGCTAAACTAACAATGGTAACTAGCTCTAAATGGCTGTGGCACCTGGGAAATGGTCACTATCGGAAGATACTTTCGAGGGTTACCGAAAATGAATGATACTTTCGAGGGTTAACGAACGATACATTGGAGGGTTAGCGAAATCGGCCTATACTTTCGAGGGTTAGCAAACTATACATTCTACGGTTACTGAAAACAATCTGTAGATTTGAGGGTTACCAAAAACGAACGATACTTTCGAGGGTTAGTGAACGATTCATTCTAGGGTTAGCGAATGGCCCGTTAATTCGATAATTATCGAATTTACGATAAATAACAAAATTCTGCCTCGAGTCCGGAAATACGAACTCGAACTAGTTAGAATATTTCCAGTTCGTCCAAACTCATAAAGTTCGGCTCGAGCTTAAGTTCGAGTTCTATCTAGTCCATCCCTAATCATCAGCAAATAAATGATGTACATATAGAACAAAAGATTGATCCAGGAAAAGGAGCACGGAGAACTGGCCTATGACTTTGGCAGTTTGTTGTAAATTAGTAACAGTGGCAATTTGTAATGCGTGCAACATTTGAACACATACTTTGAGCATATCAATGTGATTAGAAATGTTTTCTTCATTTCATCTCTTTGACTGTGTTGCAGTTGACAAATTGTGTCATCCAAGCGTGTTTGGAGTTTGATTCATCTCAGCTACCAACCCATATAATCGGGTGTCCCAGAGTGCATGTTGTTTAGGGCATAATTAACTTAGTTTGGAGATTTAATATTCCTATCTTATGTTACATTGGGTCTTTAAAGGGTATCTGTGGTCCTCATACAAGTGTCTTCTATTCAAAATAACTCTCTTATGCCTTTCAAACAAGCCAATGATGGTTTCTCTAGCTGGTTCTTAAGTTATAGACTTTTAAATTTACACTCAGACAGTCAGCATAAGCAAAAAGTGTGTGACAGTCACATGATGGGCTGTGTAAGAAGCCCCACCCCCCAAAAATTATTTTTCTGGAGCAAATTGAAGACAGTTACAGCAGTAGGATACAACTGGGCATGCTTGTGTCTGAGGCATGGGGGGCGGAGCAATTGTGCTGGTCATGTCACAGCTTGCTGGAACCACCACCCTTTATACTGCTTTAAGTTTGCATAGATTGCAGCTAGAAGCATGATCCTGGAGTTGTTTTAGGATGGTAGGAATTTATTATTTTTTATAAAGTAAACTTGTATGGAGACCACAGTTACCCTTAAGTTTTATTAACCACTGTATTAGTGCTGTCCATTTGATACTTTTATAGGGAGAACAAATAGAGAGTTAAATAGGGCCTTTTTTTTAACTACAGAGAGAGTTAAAGCAATTTTCAGTCTCATTTATTTCTTTCCAGCAGTATTGTGGAGCACTCGCTCCTACCTGAAATACAGACATTCCATTTATTTCTGCAGCGTCTGTCAGCCTTTCCTACTGCCGATGTTTATTCAAATATTTATGCAGATCTAGTCATATCTATATTATTGCTGTAGTGCAGAGAAATTGTAATAAGTTCCCATAGAATCTGTTTTGATAGACTAGTATTGGTTAGACTAGAGAATTTCCAGATAAGAACTGAACTTGTGTTTATCACTTTTTAACTGTTAATACATTTTACACCATTTCACACTTCCAAACCTGTTTAATTTTCACATTTCCTTACAGACTTTACATGAAACCCATTCACAGACGTACCTCAAGGGAACTCACAGCAATAAAACCCCAATAACCAGTATATTTCCCTTCTCAGTCATCTAATGTGTAAGTAAGGACATCAACACGTAAAGATTAAGTTATTCCTGTGAAAACCCTGCTGACATCTATGATTGCGTTACGGTCATTTAATCCAGGAAGATCACTTTGTACTAAAGTTGTGCTGGTTATTAGTTAAAAACGTCAAAACATATTTATAGCATAGTTAAACATTGTAACCGGGTTAGAAACATAGACCCCGACATAATCCCAATAAGATTCTCAATCTCAAGGTCCATCTCTGTACATTGACAGCTGTCTAATAACAGACAACAACAAAAACTCAGTATTAATTAAAGGAGATGTCTACTGTAACTTACCCTCCCAAACCACCCCCTTACCCTAATAGTACTCAGGGTAGGGATTCAAACTGCAAGGTCCTAACCCCACAGTCTCCACAATGATAGAGATGGGTTTTCACAGCTAGTTTGGGCAAACTCAAGAAAACCCAGTGGTATGCACCTAGCAGTTTAGGGCCAAGGGCCACATGCTGGGTACTATAAGGGGAAAAGGGTTTAAAGTGAAAGTAAAATTCTATTGCTTTTAGTTTTCTACCCCCTTTCCCTTCAGTACAGGAAGATACAATCAGGAATGTAATAAAAGTTCTTATCGTTAAAATGCTGCTAAGATTGCCCCAACCAACCGGATCATTTTAATTGCCCATGATCCCTCCATAGCACCTTTACACTTGGCACTTGGTATTGTACACTTGGCATTACACTCAGGTCTATGCTTCACTGCTGACACTGCCTAAATGATCTATATGTATGTACTTAGGGATGGATCCATTGTTTTGCAATAGCACTTTATAATCTCAATATACCGGTATATTGCTAATAGGTTTATGGGATTTATGGGATGCTTTTAACTTTTTTCTCTGATTATAATCATGCACTTTACTGATTTTCTAATATATTTTTAACTGGCTCCAATAAAATTACTTCTTATGACACCACCCATGATTGTGTTCAGTGTGCCCATTGATATCCATGCTTTGTTTCTATTTTTACTATTGTAAGTTTGCCCCAACCAATCAGATGTTAGCTTTCAAATGTTAAATAAGATCTGATTGGTTGAGGCAAAATTAGCACCATTTTTAATGATAAGAACTATTATTACACGTCCCTGAATATTTTCCTGGGTGAATTATACTGAGCACGACTGAGGTCAATAAGGTAGGGTAGGGTGCTTGTATCACTGTCCAATTTTGTATTGTATCGGTGTGTTTTTTTATTTGTTTATAATACATCAACATATAACCAGATACATATACATGCAAAATCAGCCCTAAATAACCAGCTCAATAAGTATGGGGCTCAATACAAATGGAAACTCAGTGGGATTAAAGGATAAGTACACTGTACAATTAAGTTAGGGTCACTTGGAAGCTGCAGCTTTAAAAATACTTTGGCATATTTCTTGTTTCCAAAAGCCCTTCCAGAACTTCCCTTTTCCATTCAAGGTTGCTGACATCTTAGATAGATAGATAGATAGATAGATAGACATATAATAGAGATAGACAGACAGACAGGTAGGTAGATAGATAGATAAATAAGATAGATATAGATAGATAGATAGATAGTATAGATAGATAGATAGATATAGATAGATAGAATATGATACATATAGATATAGATAGATAGATAGATAGATAGATAGATAGATACATAGATAGATATATAGACAGTACAACATATAATAGAGATAGCTAGATGATGATAGACAGACAGACATATACTAGAGATAGATAGAATAGATAGATAGATAGATAGATAGATAGATAGATAGATAGATGATAGATAGATAGATAGTAGATAGATAAGATAGATAGACAGACAGACAGACAGATAGATAGATAGATAAAAACATATGATGCCTATGATGCCTTTATACTGGTAATAATGCGAGTGTAAAAGTGAATGGGAAAAGAACTTCATACTTCCTGCAAGGTCGGGGAGTCAGACAAGGTGTGCCTGAGTCCAACTCTCTTTACCATCTACATCAACCAACGGCAGCAGCTCTAGAAACCTCATCAGCACCGAACTTATCTACATGACACCAATGTAAAATTCCTCTCTATGCAGATACCTCTTACGCTATCACCACAGAAAGTGCCTACAAGACATCTAGCCATCCTGGAGAAATTCAGCGCAACCTGGGCACTTCCATAAATCCAAAATTATGATGTTCCAGAAGAAAAACAAAAAATCAACACACACCCTTCATTCACTTTGAATAACGAGATACTCAGCAGAACAAGAAATATACTTATCTCGGCCTGGAATCAACCATTCTGGGAGCTTTAGGGCAGCTATAAGACTTTAAAGGCAAAAGCCAGCCCTGTCTCTTATTCATATCAATAAATGGGAATCTGGCCCACAGAAATAACTCCATCTCGAATTCTGTAAGTACCCCTCCTCCAGGTCCATCGCAGGTACATCAAACAGCGCTTGTCGGTCTAGCTCTGGCAGATTCCCATTACTGCTTGAGGATACAATAAGGGCCCTATCATTCTGGGCTCACCTACAAACACGTAGCCCCAACTCTTACCACCATAAAGCCTCATACAGAACAGAGATCAAGAAAAGCCATGTGCACTGAAAAACACTCATCAGCTCCCTACTAACATCAAACCCCACATCCACTGAGCCTGTCTAAACCTCAAATCACACAGCACCATAACAAGAGCCAATTGGACTACGTGGATAATGGAGAAAAATAGTAATAGATGATAGATGATAGATAGTAGATAGATAGATAGATAGATGAATATAGATGATATATATGATTATGATTATGTGTAGTATATAGTGTGATGTGATGGTTAGTGTTGGTTATATGAGATAGAAAGATGATAGATAGATGAAGAAGACTGACAGACTAGAAGATAGTAGATAGATAGATAGATGATGTTATATAGATTTAGATATGATGATGATATATAGATAGCTGATGGGTACGATAGATGTGATAATAGATGATGGATAGATGATTGGTAGATAGATATGATAGACACAGACCAGACAGACAGACAGACACGCACAGAAGTACAGATAGATAGATAGATAGATAGATAGATAGAGCTAGATATAGATGTAGTGATATAGATAGATAGATGATAGTCGTGAGATAGATAGATGATTGATAGATAGATAGATAGATGGATGATAGATGATAGAATAGAATAGATAGATAGAAGATTGATAGATAGACAGACAGACAGACAGACAGATATATAAGAAAGACGACAGACAGACAGACAGAGACATATAGATAGATATAGAGTAGATAGATGGTAGATGATTGTAGATAGATAGATGATGTAGATATATGAGAATGATAGATAGTATAGATAGATGATTGGAGATAGATAGCTAGATGATAGATAGATCACAGACAGACAGACGACAGACCAGACAGACACCGACAACAGATAGATAGATGATATAGATGATAGATAGATAGTAGATGATGATCTATATATGATAGAGGATATCTCGTGATGTTGATTAGATAGTGTGTAAGAGTAGAGTAGATTGGGATTGTGTAGATAGATAGATAGACCTAGACAGACAGACAGACAGACAGGACAGACGACAGATGATAGATAGATAGTAGATAGATAGATAGATAGATAGATAGATAGATAATAGATAGATAGATTGATGATAGATAGATGATAATAGATCGTTATGATATGATTGATAGATATATAGATAGATAGATAGATAGATAGAGGGATGATAGATAGATAGATGATAGATAGAAGATTGATAGATAGGACAGACAGACAGACAGATATATAGAGAAGACAGACAGACAGACAGACAGACAGGCAGCAGACAGACAGACAGACAGACCGACGAGACAGACACGACAGACAGATCAGATAGTAGATAGAAGATAGATAGATAGATAGATGATAGATGATATGATAGATCGTGATCGATATATAGATAGATGTTGATGTAGATGATATAGATTGATAGATATATAGATAGATAGATCGATAGATAGATAGAATGATAGATAGAAGATTGATAGATAGATAGACAGACAACACAGACAGACATAATAGATAGATAGATCATGATAGATAGATAGATAGTTGATAGTAGATATGATAGCTTGATGCTGAATTAGTGTGATAGATATAGATAGATGATTGATAGGAACTATAGATAGATAGACAGGGCCGCCATCAGGGGGGTACAGGTGATACTTCTGTACCGGGCCCGAGGGCTTCTGGGGCCCGGAGAGGGAGACTAAATGTGGGGCCGGGCCCTCGGCCCGCTTTGTTAAACTTTTGTTTGCAGCTGCCGCGACACCGTCCGGCGTGATGCAACTTAGTTGAAGACCTAAGACCTGGCTCCTCCTCTTTTTTCCTCCTCCATTCAGGACACGGGGAGGTGGGGTAGGATTCGAAGGAGGAGGAGCTGCTCCTCATCCCACGACTTTCCCTTTCAAATCTCCGCCGGCACTGCGCGGCGCGTAGCCTGACGTCACAGCGCCGCACAAGTAAGGACAGGGACTGGCTGCCTAGGACGCGCGGGCGGGCGGCAGCGGCACATCTTGAGTCTCTGTCTCTGAGTCTGACCTGACCTATGGGGAGTCACTAGGAGGAGGCTCTCTGGACTCTCCTGGAGGACTTAATACATACCTGACTGACTGAGGCAGTTCATAGATTAATGATAGGATAAGATTATAGATAGATAGTAGAGTAGAAGCAGAGTCGATAGATGATTTAGATAGATAGAGTAGAGAGATAGTTAGATAGATAGAAGCGTTGATAGATGATATTAGATAGATAACGAGTTAGATAGATAGAAGAGATAGATAGATAGTAGAGTTAGATAGATAGATTAGATAGAGATTAGATAGATAGATAGAGTTAGATCGTACTATTGTCCGGCTGATGCTTGGTCGTGTTCTCGTGCTCCTGTCCTCCGCCCCTAGTCCGCGTGCGTGCCTCCCGGTCGTGCTCGTCCCCCCGTCCTAACGCTCTCGCCCCCTCCTCGTGCCCGCGCGTGAGTGATGCTCTCTGTGTTGTTGTTGCGTTGTCGTAGGTGATGTTCTGATTCGATAGAGTTAGTAGCAGATAGCATCATAGTTAGAAGATGCAGATAGATAGATAGATAGCAAGTTAGATAGATAGATAGCAGAGTTTAGATAATAGATAGCAGAGTTAGATAGATAGATAGCAGATAGATTAGATATATAGATAGTGCAAGTAGATAGATAGATACAGAGTTAGATAGATAGATAGACAGAGTTGATAGATAGACTCAGAGTTAGATAGATAGATGCAGAGTTAGATAGATAGATAGCAGAGTTAGATGATGATAGCAGAGTTAGATAGATAGTTCAGAGTTAGATAGATATGCAGAGTTAGATAGATAGCAGAGTTAGATAGATAGCAGATTAGATAGCTTAGATAGCAGGAGTTAGATGATAGTATAGCAGAGTTAGATAGATAGATAGCAGAGTTGATAGATAGATAGCAGAGTTAGTATAGAGAGCGATCTGCAGAGTTAGATAGATAGGTCAGAGTTAGATAGATACAGAGTTAGTATAGATAGCAGAGTTAATAGATAGATAGGCAGAGTTAGATAGATAGATAGCAAGTAGATAGATAGATAGATAGCAGAGTTAGATAGATAGCTAGCGAGTTAGATAGCAGAGTTTAATAGATAGCAGAAGTTAGATAGCAGAGTTAGATAGATAGTGCAGAGTTAGATAGCAGAGTTAGATAGATAGAGGTTAGATAGATAGATAGATGATAGAATAGATATATAGATCGATAGATAGATGATAGATACAGTGATAATAGATAGATCAGAGTTAGATAGCATGAGTATGATAGCAGAGTTAGATGATAGATAGATATAGCAGTAGATAGATAGATAGATATATAGCAGAGTTAGATAGATAGATAGATAGCAGAGTTAGATAGATGATAGAGAGAAAAAAAAGAATAGAAGATAGATAGATAGATAGAGTAGCAGAGTTAGATAGATATTAGAGAGTTTAGATAGAAGAGTAGATAGATAGCAGAGTTAGATAGATGATAGATAGATAGATAGCAGAGTTAGATATATGATAGATAGATAGCAGAGTAGATATAGATAGATAGTATAGCAGAGTTTAGCATATAGATAATAGCAGAGTTAATAGATAGATAGATAGCAGAGTGAGATGAGATAATATATAGATAGCAGAGTTAGATATATAGATAGATAGCGAGTTAGTAGATAGCATAGTTATGATAGATAGCAGAGTTAGTAGATAGCAGAGTTAGATAGATAGCAGAGTTAGATAGATAGGCAGAGTTAGATAGATAGATAGCAGAGTTAGACAATAGCACTCCAGAGTAGCAGATAGCAGAGATAGATAGATAGCAGAGTTACATAGATAATAGATGCAGAGTTAGACAGATAGCACAGCGAGTTAGACAGATAGCATAGATAGATAGTATAGCAGAGTTAGATAGATAGATGATAGCAGAGTTAGAGATAGATACAGAGTTAGATAGATAGCAAAGTGATAGATGCAGAGTTAGATGATAGATAGCAGAGTTAGAAGATAGCACTAGCAGAGTTAGACAGATAGCAGAGATAGATAGATAGCAGAGTTACATAGATAGATAGATAGAGAGACACATAGAGATAGAGAAGAAGCAGATAGACATTGTTAAATAGATAACAAGAGGCAGATATATAGATAGAGAGATGATATAGCAGTAGAGAGAGAGGGAAGATAGAGATAGATAGGGGCAGAGGTCCATGTAAATGATCAAGAAGGTCTCCCGGTCCCTGGCCAAAGGTTGTGGCAAGCATCTGACTACAACTGAACACAACAGTAAGTTTAAAATCACCAAATTGCTACCAGTATATATGAAATTGCCAGTTTACTGTGCCTTTGTGTCATTAATTTGTGTCTCTCTGTCCAACTCTGCTATCTCTATCTCTGTCTGTCTATTTCACTGTCTTTCTGTCTGTTTATCACTATCGGCTGTGTGTCTATGTTTGTGGTTGTATCTGTGTCTGTTTTTTGGCCATCTCTATTAAGTACATAGTGGGTGGCCTAATTGGGGGCAGAGAAAGGGCGTGGCCCCTAAACTTCTTAGTAAAGGGGGGGGTCTCTTGTTGTGGCGGACTGGTGTTCCAATGGCAGGGCAGGCCTGGCAGGTATTATGTGTGGGGCGGTAATTAATATGGGGGGGGGGTTGGTGCAGCTGGGGCCCGGCTGGGGCCCAATAATTTACCTAGTATGGGGCCCTGAAAATTCGATGGCGGCCCTGTAGATAGATATATAGAAGATAGATAGATAGATGGTAGTGATATGTGTAGATAATAGTGATAAATAGATATTTGTGGATAGATTATTGGTCGAAGATAGATAGTAGATAGATAGGTGATATATGATGATTTTCGATGATGATGATGATCGATAGTTATACGATATGATAGTGATAGGTACGATAGCTATGTGTGTGTAGCTGTTGATCTAGTTAGATGATAGTGTGATGTGTAGATAGTAGTGATGATACTTAGATGTGATAGATGTAGATAGATGATGATATGTGTGATTAGTGATGATGAGTTAGTCCTGATGATAGTACGACTGTTGCCGTGATAGATTAGAGTGATTGATGATGATAGATAGACTGTAGTAGCTAGATGTGATAGGATAGCTGCTACGATGCTGCAGTACACAGGCTGTAAGGTCTAGCACCATACCAACGTGCAATGCTGTTGTGGAATAACACTTGAACTTTTCCAAGACTGTTTGTGCTAATACATTCTGTGTACTGCTATGCATCATGGATCATGATTAGACAGCACCAGGCCTGACGGAAAAGCATAGATAATAGAGATAGATAGTTAGATAGATAGCATGGATGATAGATAGATAGATAGACAAGACAGACAGACAGACAGACAGACAGACAGACAGACGACAACATCGACAGACGACAGCCGACCGAGCCGACACGCGACAGATAGATAAGACAGACAGACAGCAACAGATAGATAGATAGATAGATAGATAGATAATAGAGAGATTTCTTAACTGGTACACACCAGCCAATTTTCGGCTGGTGTGAGCAGACGCGCGACGACATCATTCGTAGAACAACGACGGCATGTCGGAAAATTCTATCGACTGTGTCGGTTCCCTATGGGATTGCACATTCGTTTTGTTTGCAATTCAGCTGTCGGACGAATTTGCTGCGACTGACGGACATTTGTTCGCAGCCGAGCGCTCGCTCTTAGCGAGCGCTCCCTCGGCCAAAAGAGTCCCTCGTGTGTACCCAGCCTTAGTCTTTCCTATGTATTTCCTAAGTTATTGTTGAATTTAATTATCAGGCAGACACACAATAGCTCAAGTTTTCTTCTAAGTCCTTTAAGAGCACAAAATCGTTCCAGAAAACTTTAATTCTATACAATATTTTGAGAGCAATATCGAATTGATTGCAATAATGAAGGGATAAGAGCAGCCGTTCAGGAATAATGACATATCCATCATTTTTGTGGCTACCATGAATGTATTTAGGGTACAAACTTGTTTAGTAGTTTAGCGCTGCAAAAATTGAAATTAACTCACCAAGTCAATAATGCAAATTTGAACAACACAGCAAACATAACAAAAATCAGTCAACCACCCGCCAAAATCCAATTCATCTTTAACACATCAGCAGTGCCAAGTCTCGTGCTTTTTTGTGAATAGCAGCTGATAATTCAGAAAGGCATTTTCAAGTCTGAAGAAATGTTTTAAACTGTACATGAATATTTCAATTTTGCTGGATGTCACTGTGTCTGATACATCTATTCAGGGTTATTCAATAAAAGTTCTTATAGTTAAAAATGGTGCTAATTTTCCCCAACTAATCAGATATTATCTAACATTTTAAAGCTAACATCTATGTGGTTGGGGCAAAATTAGCACCATTTCTAACGATATTAGTAGTGGACCCAGGCACACTAGGCTAAATCCACAATTTTATTGCGACATTTCGGAATAGAAGATAAGATATATAGAAGATAGATAGATAGATAAAAGAGAGATAGATAGATAGATAGATAGACAGACATATAATAGAGATAGACAGACAGACGAACAGACAGACAGACAGACAGACAGGTAGTTAGATAGATAGATATATAGATAGATAGATAGATAGATAGATAGATAGATAGATAGATAGATAGATACATAGATACATAGATACATAGATAGATAGATACATAGATAGATAGATAGACAGACAGACATATAATAGAGATAGATAGATAGACAGACAGACAGACATATAATAGAGATCGATAGATAGATAGACAGACAGACAGACAGACAGACAGACAGACAGATAGATAGATAAAACATATGATGCCATCAAGAGCCTTTATACTGGTAATAAATGCAGTGTAAAAGTGAATGGGAAAAGAACTTCATACTCCCTGCAAGGTCGGGGAGTCAGACAAGGATGTAGCCTGAGTCCAACTCTCTTTAACATTCTACATCAACCAACTGGCAGCAGCTCTAGAAAACCTCATCAGCACCAGGACTTACCTACATGACCCATGTAAAATCCTGCTCTATGCAGATGACTTCTTAGCTATCACCAACAGAGAGTGGCCTACAAGACAGTCCGCATCCGGAGAAATTCAGCGCAACCTGGGGCACTCCAAATAAATCCAAAATTATGATGTTCCAGAAGAAAAACAAAAAATCAACACAGACCCTTCATTCACTTTGAATAACGAGATACTCAGCAGAACAGAGAAATATATTTATCTCGGCCTGGAGATCAACCCTTTGGGAGCTTTAGGGCACTATAGAGACTTTGAAAGCAAAAGCCAGCCCTGGTCTATTCAGATCATAAAAATGGGAATCTGGCCCACCAGAAATACTCCATCTCGAATTCTGTAAGCCACCTCCTCCAGGTCCATCGCAGTACATCAACAGCGCGTTGTCGGGCTGAGCTTGGCAGATTCCCATTACTGTTGAGATACAATAAAGGGCCCTATCATTCTGGGCTACCCTACAGAAACAGTAGCCCCAACTTTACCACATAAAGCCTCATACAGAACAGAGATCAAGAAAGCCATGTGCACTGAAACAACTCATCAGCTCCCTACTAACATCAACCCACATCCACTGAGCCTGTCTAAACCTCAAATCACAGACAGCCATAACCAAGAGCCAATTGGATACGTGGATAATGAGAAGAAGAAATAAAATAGATAGAGATGAGATAAATAGATAGATCGATAGATAGATAGATGATGTATAGATGATAGATAGATAGTAGATAATAGTAGCTTATAGAAGAATAGATAGATAGATAGATAGATAGATAGATAGATAGATAGATAGATGGTTAGATGATTGGTAGATAGATAGATAGATAGATAGATGATAGATAGATAGATAGATAGATAGATAGATGGATAGATGATTGGTAGATAGATAGATAGATGATAGATAGACAGACAGACAGACAGACAGACAGACAGACAGACAGACAGACAGACAGATAGATATAGATAGATAGATAGATAGATAGAATAGATGAGATAGATAGATCGATGATATTATAGATAGATAGATAGATAGATAGATAGATAGATCGATGATAGATAGATAGATAGAGATGGTAGATAGTAGATGATAGATAGATAGATAGATAGATAGATAGATGGATAGATGATTGGTAGATAGATAGATAGATAGACAGACAGACAGACAGACAGACAGACAGACAGACACGACAGACAGATAGATCGCAGATAGATAGATAGATAGATAGATAGCGAAAGATAGATAGATAGATAGATAGATCGATGATAGATAGATAGATAGATAGATAGATCGATGATAGATAGATAGATAGATGATTGATAGATAGAATAGAAGATAGATAGATAGAGGATTGATAGATAGATAAGATAATAGATAAGATAGATAGATAGATAGATAGATAGATTGATAGTAGAAGAAGCAGAAGACAGACAAATGATAAAGACAGACAGACAGGCAGACAACAGACAGACAGAAGCGACAGACAGACAGACAGCAGGACAGACAGACAGACAGACAGACAGACAGACAGACAGACAGACAGACAGATAGATAGATAGATAGATAGATAGATAGATAGATAGATAGATAGATGATAGATATATAGATAGATGATAGATAGATGATTGATAGGTATATAGATAGATAGATAGATAGATAGATAGATAGATAGATAGATAGATAGATAGATAGATAGATAGATAGATAGATAGAGATGATAGATAGATAGAAGACGACAGACAGCAGAAGACAGACAGACAGACAGATAGATAGATAGATAGATAGATAGATAGATTGATAGATAGACAGATAGATAGATAGATAGATAGATAGATAGATAGATGATAGAAATATAGATAGATGATAGATGATAGATAGATGATTGATAGACATATAGATAGATAGATAGATAGATAGATAGATGGTAGATAGATAGATGATAGATAAATAGATAGATAAATAGATAGATTGATGGATAGATGATTGGTAGATAGATAGATAGATAGATAGATAGATGATAGATATATAGATCGATAGATAGATAGATAGATAGATAGATAGATAGCGTAAGATAGATGTGATAGATAGATAGATAGATAAGATAGATAGATGATAGATAGTTAGATGATAGATAGATAGATTGATAGGATAGATAGATCGATAGATAGATAGATAGATAGATAGATAGATAGATAGATAGATAAGATAGATAGATAGATAGATGATAGATAGTAGATGTAGATAGTTAGATATATAGATAGATGATAGATAGATGATAGATAGATAGATAGATAGATAGATAGATAGATAAATAGATAGATAGATAGATAGATAGATAGATAGCAGTACACAATGGCTTGAAAAGGTCCTAAGCCACCAGACCGAAACGTTGCCAATTGCGTGGTGTGTGGAACTAAACACTTGAATTTCACAAGACCTGTTTGTGCTCTAATACATTTTGTGTACTGCTAGCATCATGGGATCATGATTAGAAGCACCCAGGCATGACTGGAAAAAGCATAGATAGTAGATGATAGATAGTTAGATAGATAGATAGATGGATGATAGATAGATAGATAGATAGATAGATAGATAGATAGATAGATAGATAAGATAGATAGATAGATAGATAGACCGACCGACCGACAGACGGATAGAAGAGAGACAGAAAGATAGATAGATAGATAGATAGATAGATAGTGATAGATAGATAGAGAATATATCCTTAAGCTGGGTACACACCAGCCAATATTTTCGGCTGGTTGTAAGGCAGGCAGCCGCGACCGACATCGTTGGAGACGAACGATCGGGCATGTTGGAAATTCCGATCGAATGTGCGGTTCCCTATGGGATTGCACATTCGTTTGTTCGCAAATCCAGCCGAGCACTCGCTCGTAGCGAAGCGCTCGGTCGGGCCAAATGGTCCCTCCGTGTGTACCCAGCCTTAGTCTTTCCTATGTATTTCCTATGTTATTGTTGAATTTAATTAATCAGGCAGACAAACAAATAGCTAAAGTTTCTTTCTAGGTCCTTTAAGAGCACAAATCAGTTCCAGAAAACTTTAATTCTATACAATATGTTTGAGAGCAATATATCGAATTGATTTGCAATTTGAAGGGATAAGAGCAGCCGTTTCAGGAATAAATGACCATATCCATCATTTTGTGGCCTACCATGAATGTATTTAGGGTACAAACTTTGTTTAGTAGTTTAGCGCTGCAAAAATTGGAAATTACTCACAAGTCAATAATGCAAATTTGAACAACACAGCAACAACATACAAAAATCAGTCAACCACCGGCCAAATCCAATTCATCTTTAACCATCAGCAGTGCCAGTCCTGTGCTTTTTTGTGAATAGCCCTGAATATTCAGAAAGGCATTTTCAAGTCTGAAGAAATGTTTTAAATGTACATGAAATTTCAATTTTGCTGGATGTCATGTGTCTGAACATCGTTCTATTCAGGGTTATTCAATAAAAGTTCTTATAGTTAAAAATGGTGCTAATTTTTCCCCAACCAATCAGATATTATTAACATTTTTAAAGCTAACATCTGATTGGTTGGGGCAAATAGACACCATTTCTAACGATAGTAGTAGTGGAGCCAGGCACACTAGGCTTAAATCCAACAATTTTTTGCGACATTTCGGAACCCACACGGTTCCTTCTTCAGACAAACATTTTAACGATGAGAACTTTTACTGAATAATTTTTTCTTTGTTGAGATTGATTTAGAAAGTAAAATTAAGGGTGTTTAAAAGAAAGTTTGAAAAACGAGTTTTGTTTTTTATCTATTTTAAAAATTTTAAAGTATAAACTGCTGGCAGACAGATGTTATGTCTAGCACCAGTATTTAAAGGGCATACTGCCCTTAACATCCCCATTAAGCCCTCACCCCTGGGTTTTGCATAAATCCCCTGTACCTCTATTGATATTGGCTTGTGGTCTGGTCTGACCCCCCCCCCTCTTTTATCTAGGACTAATCCAGGATTGCTTATGGGAAGATGTGATCCTTGTAGAGCATGTATTCCATTGTTATGGCCTCGACCTAGGAGGAAAGTGCCAGCAGTTAGATCCTCACCCTGTGTACTTTAAGGGGAAAGAGGTAAGCACATAAAATGTCCCTTTAAAGTAATAAGGGCCATATGTAAAAAACGGCAGTAACAAAAGTTTGCAAAACCACATGTCATATATACGTCCACAAATGTACGCCTGTGATCACACATTTATGGCGAATGTTCGGAATAACTAGCGGTAGTAAAATACCCACAATTCATTCTATGGCCGATCATTAATCAATGATCGCGATCATAGATTTACATGCTATCGTAGATTACAATAGCAATTGCAATTAACGATTGCCACAACGATCGTTAAAGGTTTAGGGAGTAATAATACAGGTCATTATCGGTAATGGCCGATTGTAAATGACAATGTTGGTAAGTCAATGGCCCAATACCAGTGATACTCAAAATACATTGACATCGATAAAGATCCATTACATCGATAGTTGATAGTTGGTTATTGGTCATTAGCGATAAAAACAAACCTTTATAAAGACGACTTTCCATGTAGGTAAAGGTCAAAATGATAATTTCTAAAGAAAAAATGAGGGATTTGTCAGGACTTATGTACTTTTGTGTCCTGTCCTTCCTTTTTGCAAACTGGTACTTCATAATGTGATGCAAAATCCTTCATCTTTTGCAGTGTGTGACTGTGGGAAAGATGGGAGGGGGTTTGCAGATAAGTTGTCAGAAACCGCTGAACCAATCTATTCTATTTCACACAGGGAGGAAAGAAAAGTCTCACAAAACCCTGTGAATTATAATTTCCTCTAACAACATAATTAAGTCCCCAACCTCTGGGTATTTTAACGATCAGTAAAATATTTACATGACATTTCCCTCGCCACTCGGGCCTCTTCTGGCTTGAATCTGTGTCCAAAGGAAGATGCTCTGCCAAGAAAGCGTGTCTTCCATTTGCTACATCGGTGACTGTTCACTGACAGTAGCTGAGGGGCAGAGGGAGCAGTGCATTTGTGGAACTTTGTGTAGTTTACAGCTAATCAGTAGAGATGTTCGAAAATGCGGTTTCGTTTTCCGTTTTTTTCCAATTTTCGAAAAACGAACCCATAGAAGTCTATGAGATAAAAAATTTGATAGTTTCTATCCATTTTTGAGGGACAAATAGTAATAGTAGGTTCTGTAATGACACAGAGACCGGAGAATGGTCTGGGGAAACCCGGTAACATAGAACCAAAAACTTATTTTAAACTATCTTTCCTCACGATCGGGCTGTTTTCCAGCTTCGCATTCTATTTGAGAGTTACCGAACGTCGAGCGCTTACTTTCGAGGGTTATCTATGAAATCAATCATACTTTCGTTTCAGCGTTTTGATTTTCGATTTCTATAATCGTTTATTTTGATGTCGGGAGTTTCGTCGGGACTTCGAAACCCTCAGATTCGATTTTGAAACTGGGTTATTAACAAACCCACATTACATCTCTACTGTTCAACCCCGGGATGAGAACTTAGGTCTAGGTCCTATTCGGGTAGTTGGAGTAGAGATGGCTGAACTTACCAAAGTTCGGTCCGTTTTCGAACTATATGGAAAGTCAAAAAATGGACCCATTAAAGTCAATGGGAGTCAAATAGTTCGAAAAGTTTGAATAAAATACAATTAAAATATCAATATCAATTTTATTCTCACGCGCTACTTTGCGAGCTCTCATGTTCAAACATTCGATAAATTATACCATTAACGACTTGCGGATTCGATAATTCGATATTAACTTAACATTGGTATATAATCAACCTTTTACTCCCGGATTCGATATTACGTGAATCTGTAGAATAGACATTTTACTCACGGATTCGATATTTACTCGCGTATAGGTTATAATAGACTTTTCTTGCGGATTCGATAATTGGATATTTACTCGCGTATGGTGATAATAGACATTTTACTTGCGGATTCGATATTTACTTGCGAATCTGTAAATAGACAATTTGTCCCAGGATTCGATGTCGTGTATTGGTATAATAGACATTTACTTGGGATTCGATATTACTCGCGTATGGTATAATAGACATTTTACTCACGGATTCGATATTTACTCGCGTAGGTTATAATAGACTTTTTACTCACGGATTCGATATTCGTATATTTACTTGCATATTGGTATAATAGACATTTTATTGCGGATTCGATATTTACTCGCGTATTGGTATATAGACATTTACTGGCATATGCTACCTCCTCGAACATTTGAAAATTCGATAATTAGCGAAAGTCCTGAAAATATCGAAAGTCCGAAATCCGGGATAGTTCGAGAAGGTCCGTCTCGGTTAATTCGAATTCTAGTCCATCTCTAAAGTGAGCATTGGAAATGTGATTTATTTGTCCTAAAGAACAGTTTTGTTTCTCTTTAATATGGAGTCATTGGGGTGGGCATACAATTCAGTTAATATAAAGAAGCTTGAGTTAATTTATCTGTTGTATTCAATTAGTTCAACTGGACTTGAAATGTAGTCTTGAAGACGTTTCGCTAGTCATCCGCCTGGCTTTCTCAATTGAGAAAGCCAGTCGGATGACTAGCGAAAACGTCTTCAAGAACTACATTTCAATCCGTTTAACTAATTGATACAAAGAATTACCATGACCTGGATGAATGAGAACCTTCACAAGCTTTAGTTAATTTATTCTTGTTAAGTTTCATTTCTGACTGTGTAGAATCTCGTGTCAAACAATCAATTCGCAGGAGATATAGAAATGGAAATAAGAATAAGAAAAACTATTAAAGTGACATTAGGTAAATATGTTTGTATACCTAAACACTCCAAGACTGGAACTTGATTCCATAAAGCTTCCTCGTTCATGACATAAAGTAACATGATTAACAAAGTCATCGTTTCTCCTGTAAAAATATATTTAATTTCAGTTTCATTGTATAATTGTTTTTCATAAACCATAGTTCACCCCTTATATAATGACGAACATAATTTATCAACCTGTCCTCGACTTACTACTATATTCCAGGAGTCACCAGGGATCATAAAACTCTTCCATGTGGAAGTCCAATAAAAAATACTGCCCACGTGACACCCTGATTATTTCAAAAAGTTCAAATCTCAAACCTGTTGGCATCCTGATGTGTGGACTGTGGATTTTGTATTAATGTGTGGACGCTCGGCCAGGCATTGTTTGTTCCTCTGCCAGTTTGTCGGGCACATGTGTGTACAAGCCCTTGGAGGGTAGAAAGAAGACAACCCTAATTGAAGGATTCATGTAACCAACAACTACCTAAAAAAAACACAAAGAGCCATGAGACCCTAAACCTAATACAGACACACTGTATGTCACAGGCAGTCCTTTATGAATAAGTAAAAAAAATATAAAAAAAAAAAACTATCTCTACGTACGTATTAAACTAGGGGTAGGACAGAAGGAAATTTACAATCTTTTAGCTGCTTTTGTTGAACTTTTTTTAATGGACGGGGAAGTAAGTTTTGGCAGAAAAGTACTGATTATAACTGTTAATGGTGATGACAAATTATCAGGCTAATAAAGAGATCTTCAGATGAGATTTAAATGAAGTTATCACCTGTTCACAACCCCCCACTCTGGTCTGGCTATCACGTATCAGTTGTAGATTGACCTGTAAAATATACTAGAGATTATACACGCTCCTAACTTCTAAAGATCCCTGTAAGTAAGAAAAAAAAAATGACGAAAATCCAAAATGTATTTCCAAGAAGTTAGCACTATATGGTTCACACATTGGCTAATGAGTGTATATGGTTGATGAGTCCATTACCCCAATATATGCCTTCCCTAGAGAGTGGGTTTGTTCATCCCTGAGAAGGTATCCTGCTTTTTGGGGAACCTTGGTATTTATTCCCTCTATATGTGTACAACATGCACCGAACATGCCACAACAAAATATAACAGTTTTGTGATCGGCTAATATACCAATCCAAAGATACCAAAAATAATATTTACGAGTTTGTATGACCAAGAAGTAAAATATCTTAGTTCCCCTGTGGATACCAACCTATAAAAAATATATGTACAGATGCGCCTTGCTTCCAGCGTCAGCTGCCATTATTTTGGAAAATATGAACATAAATCCTTCCCTTGAATTATTAGAAATATAAATTGAAGGGAAATGACTTTGGTTAAGGATATGTACACGAATATGTGGTTTGCTAAACCAAATTGGGTGGTCAGAATCTTGCTGCTGCTTGTGTGACGTGATGGCGTGTGCCCCCAGTGCGCGGTTAACATCCCGGGTGCTTCACAGTTCATATGTTTTCAAATTTGAAAACCATATGAAACTGTGCCTGGTCCTTTTGATCCCCAATTTCCCCTCACCCCAAAAAAATGGAGCAGAACTAGAGACATATGGCAAATTCTGAGATCCTACATAAGAGTTTTCACATGCAGACAAAGTATAACAATTCCCACAGTTGCATAACTCTGCCTATGTAAAGCATTGTGCACACTTTTTTTCAGAAAGCTTGAAATCTCTAAGCTGCTTGTGCTGTAATTTTAGCTGTTTTACCCTATTAGTTAAGTCAATTTAATTTTTCACATACAAGCCTTTGATACCGTGAAACGAAACAGACAGTGTTCAAATTATTTTCCATTCAGCAATTTCAAATGTTTAAAGGCTCTCTATTTACTCTTTGGAGGTGAATTGCAAAAAAAAAAAAAAATTCTATTCTAAAGTATCAACTAATAGTCTGAATAATAAAATCCTTATTATTTTCCCCCCATTAGAAGCCAAAAGTGATTCTTTCAACGCTTAGCTAATGGTGAGATGATGATCTGATGGGTAATGACAAGTATTACGTATGGATAACTGACCCACTGTCTATACTTCACCGTAAACAAACTTTCCACATTTAGAAGAAACAAAGTGAAATCAATTGCATCTGCTTTCACGATGGAATTCTTATTCTAACTTCAAGATTACCCATAAGAGAATAAGCACTCAGTACACACATGTAGGGTATTAGGAGAGAAGATGGTCTAGAACTCGAACCAGAGTTTGAGCCAAACTATTCCAACGGACTCGGTCTTCTCGAACTATCCCGGACTTGGATTTCTCTGACTTTCAATATTTTCCGGACTTTCGATAATTATCAAAATTTCGAACGTTCAAGGTGCGAATATGCAAGTAAAATGTCTATGATTATAAAAAAACCTATTACGCGAGTAGTAAATATGAATCCGTGAGTAAAATGTCTATATACCTAGACGCGAGTGAGTAAATATCGAATCCGTGAGTGTGTAAATGTCTATATACCTATACGCGAGTAAAATATCGAATCCGTGAGTAAAATGTCTATTATATACTACGTGAGTGAATATCGGAATCGTGAGTAAAATGTCTATATACCTATACGCGAGTATCAAATACGTGAGTAAAAGTCTATTGCCGTATATACTCGAGTAAGCCGGGTTTGTTTTTTAAATGTGTCTTAAAAAAGTAACCTCGACCTTATACTCGGGTCATAAAGGAAAAATAGTGACACACGTCTAAATAAAAATACGATTCTGACATTAAGAGGACATGAGACATTTAGAAAGCAAAGAAGAAGCACAGTGATCGGAGGAACTGGTATCTTACTGAGACCAACAACCAAACTTAATGCGGCCGCAATGGAGGAGGAGCAGTCCGAAGAGCAGAAGGAGCAGGAGGTTGCGGACTAAGAGTTTCTAAAAAACTGCCAATAACTGTTTGCTTGTCACTCCAGATGTTAAGAAAACTACAACTCCGAGCAATCAAAGCTGCTGGGGGTTTTAGTTTCCAAAACACATCTGAAGTGACTAGGTATGGGGGTTCGAATGGGGGTTAATTGTATTGGGTTCTTTGTGGTGTATAGTGGGTTTAGAGTGGTGGCAGGAGCCTTTTTTTGGCCTTGATTAGCAGTAATGGTGATAATTTCTACCCTCCCTGCTTATACTCGAGTCAACAGTTTATTTGTTTTTAGGTAAAAAATAGTACCACCTTTATACTCGGTCGGCTTATATTCTAGTAATATGGTATACCTATACGCGAGCCAAATCCATGAGAAAATGTCATTGAGCTATAGGGTATCAATTCCATGAGTAAAATGTCTATTATACCATAAGGAGTATCGAATCCGCGAGTGAAAATGTCTATAACTATACACGGTATTCAAATCCGGGAAAAAGGCGAGGATATCCAACACGAGAGTCAAACGGAGAAAAGGCATAGACCGAGACGCGGGTATCGGAATCGAGGCGAGGAAAGGTAAAGAAACAACCAATGTGGGAATGCTAGATGACCGAAAGGCGGGATCGCAAGATGCCGGGAGAATGTCTATATATATACGGCGATAAAACCGGAGTAAGTCTATTCCACACGAGACAAAGTAGAGCACAAGTCTGATGGATACCGAACGCAGAGGAGTGCAATTGCCGGAGGTAAAAGTGGGCTATATGCACTATGACACAGACGCAATGGAGTGTAAAGGATGTCGACGAACGGACTATACGGAGTAAAATCGCGAGGAGAAATCACTATGCTAACGGAGGAGGATCGAAACCGGAAGTAAAATGTCGATGGATGACCGACACGGGGAGATCGAAACCGGAGTGAAAAGGGCAATGACCTATACAGAGTACCAACCTGAGCAAGTAGTCTATAAGGCGATTATCAAAATGCGTAACTGAGAAGTCATGATGACCTATGACGCGAGATGCGAATGCGAGTGAAAAGTCTGAGAAGACGACATACAGCAAGGCAGGAGACGAATGTGGGGGAGGAAGAGAAGGATAAGAAGGGAAAAAAAGGAAGGTAGAAGCTTTGCACTAGACGAGGTGAGGGGGGGGGAAAGCCGAGATAGAAAGAAAGGAAAGAGAGAAGAGTGGGAGTAGTGAGAACGGAGGGAGCCATGAAGGGAAGGAGAGAAAGACAGGGGATGGAAGAAGAAGGCGACGGAAAGGGGAGGTAAAGGCGAAGGATGCTGGGAGGTGGATAACACGACTACGAGCTTGTAAGGGGAAAAGTGAAATCAGATGTGAATGATGAACTAAAAGTGAGGTAAGTATACCATTGAGCGAGCCATTTGTATTATATATTGTATTAGTAAAAATTGGGTAACTGATAATAGTGATAAATAATTTTACATATTAAATAAATAGGTATTATACCTACGACGCTTAGCATCGAATTCTGGGGTTAGAGAGAGGATGTTGAGTTGAAGTAAAATGTCTTACTTTATACCTATACGCGGTATCCACAAATTCGTGAACAAAATGTATATTAACCATAAGCAAGCATCGAATCGTGAGGTAAATGGGTCATATTATACTATACGCAAGTAAATATCGAAACTGCAAGTAAAATGTCTATTATGAACCAAAATATCTATCGAACGTGTTCTGGATAATTATCGGAATAGAGTCGAATACTAGCACGAGGAGAAATCGATTGAAGTCGGTTCATGTTCCCACATTACGGCAAGAATTTACATTATACCTGTATTTAATGTGTTATCAAGATCTCCCATTATATTCCGCCTGTTGCATCGGGAGGAGCGCTTGGCAGGACTTACCATAGTCGAGATAGTCGCCCGGAGTCAGTGAGATTCACCCCTTCAGTTACCACATAACGGCCCTTAATGAGTATTTCCGCCCAACGATAACTATTATTAAGAAAGACTTCCCAGAACTCTTTAGGTTCCCACAGCATCTCTGCATGTTACTTAATTATTTTATGGGGGCTGTTTCATGTAGGCAAAGTTTTTACTCAGGTGATCAATTTAAGGAATGTTAACACTCCACATGTTGACACTCCGGACTGATGGCAGATGCTAAGACTATGCGGGGAGCACTTGCACCGTTCCACTCAATCCCTGGCGAGTTTAAGGCTGACTTAACGCGATTAAATTCGCCATTTACATGCTTAGGGTTCACGCGCGAATTATGCACAATAATAAAAAAAAAAGCTTATCTGCATACTTTTGCCACTTACTGCCCTGCTTTCTGATGGCAGAGCATGATTGTCACTGCAAACCTAAGTAATATGCCTGTGATTTACGCATATGACCTGATTCAGCAATCACCTGGACATGCCGCGCCTGTCGGTCCCTCTGTTGTTTCCTTAGAGAGTGACGATACTCGCAGGTTGACTGTAAGAGAATCAGTTTTTTTTTGTTAGAATGCGTGACCAATTCCTTGAAGTGAAGCATAATTTTAAGAGCTTGTCTTTTTTGTAAAGCCAAGATAAAAGTCTATATCTAATCAGTAACAGGCGTGTCAGGCAAACTATTAACACATAGGCCCCACCAGGTGAGCACCATATTCACGGCTCTATTAGGGTCCTGCAAACAGGAAGTCAGTATTTGCTTGTTGGCAATTATTTAAACAAAAAAAAATGTGACATTGGCAGATTAAGGTCATTGGGGTGGAAAAAACGCTGATTTTATTCTTAAAGCCTAAATAGAGGGTGGGGGGGTTCGACACCAACTGTCCTGCATGTACAATGCTGTTTTGAAACCTTACTCTGGGCGTTCCTATACACCTCTTAGCACTACCACACACGCCCTTAACACTTGGCTGTGATATGCTAATTGGGTTTCCAGGGTACATAATTGCCACAGATTCTTGTACAGTCATTCTGAATGAGAAAGCCAGTCGGATGACTAGCGAAACGTCTTCAAGAACTAAACTTTAAGTCCAGTTGATCTAATTGAATACCAAAGATTTACCATGACCTGGATGAATGAGAACCTCACAAGCATATTCTTTAAAAGCAAATGGTTTGGCGATGAACTTCCCCTTTAAGAAACCAAAAATACACAACATCATAAAGTGTAACTGTCTGGGACTGATCCTACAAAAAAATCTCAATGACAAAAATATGGGATCTGTGTGTTTTAATCGTGCTTCATGATCTAGCTTATGGCAAAAACACTTTTCTCTGTACGGAAGAAGAAACCATTCTAACAGAAAAAAACACAAGTGTATAGAAGTTGTGGTAGAAAAAACAACAGAAAAAGAGTAATAAGCCTTATTTTTTATTTGGTATTCCATAGCAATGCAAATGTTAATATTGCCACAATATGTTTTTCATTGAAACACAACTGCAGGAAAGAAGCTGAGGATGAAATTTTGCTTGCTGAGGCTAATATTACTAGCTTTCTCTGCAGGCTGTTAATCATATACCGTAAAAAGGAAATTGTCTATTGTGAAGGTGGAAACCTTTATAATTTTTCTAAAGTGACTGCAGGGAAATCCTTTGAGGGAAGCCAATGTCACTGTGGGGGCGCAATATAATGGGCAGTGCATGCAAAGTTAAAGAAATATTGTATGTGAAATATTTATTGGCTAGTTAAGTGTTTACTCTCACCACATAACCACTACGTAATGTACAGTATGTGTGTGAACCATACTTCATAGTTACATAGTATCGGAGGTTGAATAAAGACAATTGGATTGAGAATATAAAGTCCAACCATTTTTGTTACCCATAAACCCTACCTAAACATTGATCCAAATAAAGGCAAAAAAAACAGTGGGCCCATGCTATATCTGCATTTTGGGTCGAATTTGTGGCAAAACCCATGCATAACATTGGGGAATATTGATAAAAAGTTGCGAAAAGTTTCCGCTTTACTTACTGCATGTTTTTTTTGGCCAAAAAGCTAGTTAACACGATTTTTTAAAGGTGGGGGGTGGCGTTAACGAGTGGCGAAAAACTGTCCGCTGAACCTATCGCTTAAAACCCTTTTCGCCCTAGTTCGCTGTACATCGCAACGGTATTTGGTGAAAAGGGGAGGAATAGGCCATAACGCGATTATAAAAACCGAAAAGTGTGTGTTTTCGCCTTAAATGGAGCGGAATCTATCGCCAGCTTGAAGGTATAGCGAAAGGCATCTTTTACCATGTTGGATATACATTTAATTCGCCTTTTTCATCACATTTAGCTTGGGACTTTAAATGAGGTCTGCTATTTTGTCTTCACGTGAAAGCAACCGCCACCCCCTTTTTCTTGGGCTTTTTAGTGGTTGCAATGTAGGGCTTCAATTTTGCATTTCCAATGCGAGGCCAATTGTTAGCATTCAGGGTTGTGTGCTTTATGCTATGGCTTTTTGGTAGTGTTTAAACAACTCATTCTGTCCGTTCGCTTTTCGAATGCGCATTTACGTTTGTTAATAGGGTGTTGTCAATTTATTATTTTTTTCCACTGTATTCTCCCAATTTTTGCTGAATTGAAATATAGTGCCAAGAATGTTGAACAGCTGGCTAGCCGGTAACAATGATTGGATGCGGTTTTCACTTTCTTCTTGCTACAAATTTCACCATAATTAAAAAACAGGAACAATGAAGTTGGTTGATAACAAACACTATCTTAAACAAGCAGCTTAAAGGCCAATTATACTCACCTTCCCTCCGCTCCAGATCTTCAGCAGTAGTTTACCAGGGTGAGGCCTGAACGCTAGGTCCTCACCCATGAAATAACAGCAGCTGGGTGAGAAACGCTGCTTGTAGGCTCGCCCCCTCCTCCCATGAGACCAATAGGAAGGCACTTTGTTGCGCTTCTTCCGTCGCGACGGGGGAGGAGGGGCGGAGCCTACCAGAGCAGCGTTGCTGCAACACGTTGCTGTAGGTTTCGTGAATCCCGGGGTGAGGACATAGCGTTCAGGTCCTCACCTGGGTAAAAGCTACTGCATGAAGAGCTGGAGCGGAGGGAAGGGAGTATATGTCTTAAGCTGATCATTGTGACTAGAGAAAATGAGTGGGGGAGGAGCTACTTTTGTTTGGCTAGTCTAATGGTTTTCGCAATGCAGTCATCTTGTAGACGCGTTAAGTTTTCGCAATACTTTTTGCTCTTTATCGCGCATGTTCGCATTTTTCAGACGCAAAGCCTTTCCCCCGTTTTTTATAAATACCATGAAAGAGAAGTCTCAAAAAAGCATTGTTTTCGCTGCGATGTTCGGCGTTATTAACTAGGCAAAAATGTTGACTGTTGTAAATATGCCCCATTGTGTACTATTGGGTTACATCGGTTTTCACTAAATTAGAGCTGCTGGCTCTAAGATTGGTGCAACAGTTTTGCACTAATCTTAACGCCTTTCTATGGAGGCTTAGGGAGGAAACTCATCGCGGATCATGGTCAGGTTAAACCTTTGAATCATAACCCTTTTTAAAAAAACACATATCTTGTTGGATTAGCCATTGCTGGTGACATTTTTTACTACAGCTAAGGGCACAGCCACACTGCGCCGTAAACGCGATCGCACACACAGTCGCACTCTTTAAAATGGTGGTTCGCAAACGAATCGCAATGCGTTGTCGCTATTGCTGTTTTTTTTTTTAAAACCACATGCGCAATCGCGAAAAAATCGCGACAGTGTTAGCCCTAAGTCTGTTATTACTAGAACCCCCAAATCTGTTACCAAAAAAGGTTTTTCAATTAGCATAGGGCCATTTATGGTATAGACAGACGCAAGGATGGTTAAACCCCACATGCATCACTTTACATTTATCAAGGAACAGATATATATCGGAAAATATATCTAGTTCATTCAGCAAATTGCCACATCAAAAAATAAAGGACTAGCGCTCAATCTCCACTTTATAAACAATATGTATAAACAGATTAAATAGTATTGGTCCCAGTACAAATACCCTAAGGCACCTCAGAACTGTACACCCACATAGATGCAGCTACGCTCTGTATGTGGTGTATCAACCAATTCTCTATCCATGTACAAAATGTCAATTGAACTGTTTCAAAAACATACATACTGTATGTAATTGCATATCTAAATAGCTTCTAAGGTTTCCAACAACCTACAGATAAAATGGTACAGTTGTTTTATTTAAACAGGAAATATGAATTTTGATCCCATGATGAGAACAGCTCTTCATTTTCATCCAAAAACGAACAAAAGCAATAATGTGTACTCATTTAACCCACGGATATGGAAAGATCCGATATGGTTTATTTCAACCAGTTAGGAGTTTTATGACCTTGGCCGTACAATACCACAGAATGTCGTTAGGACCACTGTGGAATGAATGGCCCTTTCCACAGCTAGCAAATATAATTTATAGTTTCAAGCGCTGTTACAATAGAGGTACCCCATTGTAAAACTGCCGGTTGATCAGTAGTTACAATGGCGTTAAAGATGTGGATCGCAAATCTTCAACACCGCTCCGGTATACATGGCCTTTAGATAACAACAGTGGGGGTTCTTATGATGGGTTCGAGTAAAACAGTAATAGGATACAATTTATTCTGTGGACATCAGATATAAGCTGAATACATGGCCATAGTGATTAAGCAATGTGCCTTCAACACCAGGATGGTGGTAATACGGAGCGATCATGATATTAGATTATTTGACAACCCAAAGATCGAATCAATCTATGTAATGTATTACCAACAAAAATACGTTCGATCAGAAAGGATTCCATTTACATAATGCAATATTAGTGAAGTTTTCTTTCTTTTACTTTGTAAATAAAATGCTGAGGTAGATGCCAATTTTGAGCAATTGGTTCCCCCGAGCTGTTTGATGATGGCTGTGGCCGTACATTTTTTTTAAGATTAAAAACATGTCCCTAAAATCAACAATTCAGGACAGTAAAAATATTCAGTCTAATTTGAATGAATTTCAGGACAGAGAAAGATATGAACATTTTAATATAGCTTGAATGAATGGTGTCAATCAGTTATCGTACAGGAAAAGCACTAAACCCAAAAAGCAATCCAGGCTTTGTAGATCGCTGCCTTTAAAGGGAGAACTAAACCAAAAAATGTTATATTCCATTTTCTAAAATACCCTTTCCCTAATAACAATAATAATCTGTAAATTACCACTCCAATAAATTGCGTTACATTAAGTGTAATCCCCCAAAGAACCAGAAAAGATAAATATGGGGCATATTTAAAAATGAGCGTAACTTTTCGCGGCGGTTTTCTGCTGTTTTGCTCAAATTGCCGTTAACGAGATTTATAAAATGGCGAAAACCATCCGAAAAAAGTTAACGCCTCTGTAAACCTTTTGTGCTTCGCGCATCAGTTACGCTCGTTTATTTATAAGCGGCGGGTGGTTAACTGAAGCTTGACCCCTCTTCCCCGGCCTATCAGGGCCTTTGCGCTCTGACAAGAGCCCTTTGGTCTAAGGGGTCCCGCAGCTCAAAACCAGGACCCCTCTTCCCGGCCCTATGAGGGCCATTGCGACACTTACAAGTGCTCTTGCAGCCCTGAGAAGGGTTTTTGGGCATCCACAGCTGGAGCCGGACCCTTTAATCAGATATCCAATCAGATTTTCTGAAAATCTGATTGGTTAATGTAAACCATTTAAACCAACCATTGAAAAATTGACCAATCAGAACCGGATTAGGGTTTTCTGCAAACCTATATAAAGAGCTGCAAATCGCAGTAGATGGCAGAAGCAGAGAAAGAAGCGGCTAGCAACATCGGCTCCACCGGTGGTGCCAGCGGGCTCACGGCCTGGGCTGGCTGCACATCCGGCGAAGTTAGATGTTGTTGGTGTCGCTAGCCTAAAGATGTCACGTTGGATCATGACGCTGGTGGACATGCTTGTGTTGAGGCCACTGGCGCCGGAGGTACCCATGGCAGGACCGCAGGGGTACTTATCGGGGCGGTGGCCTGGCGGAGTTGGGTGTCACGGATGGAAGAAGGAAGACATCACCCAAGGGCTCTTTTAAGACTGACGGGTTCCCGATTCGAGCTACGGGACACCCCAACAAGGCCGCACGAGAAGGGCCCTTACAAAGGCTGGGGAAGAGGGTCCCGTAGTTTAGAAGCTGCGGGACCCCTTAAGCCCCAAAGGGCTCTTGTCAGAGCCGCAAAGACCCTGCTGGGGAGGGTCCCAGTATGTGCTGTGGGACACCCTAACCCCAAAATCCCCCTCCCCGCGAGTGTACCAGGGCATGGGCTGGGAGGGGACTGCTGGGGAAGGGGGCAGTGGCAGGTGGTCGCCGCGGGGGGGGAGGGCAGGGTGGGCATACCATGTCACAGCAGATGGACCAAAATGCCGGGACCCCTTCTAGCAGCCCCTCTCAGCCCCCTGCTTCCTGCCCATATAGCCACGAAGGGATTTCAAATCTCCCTTCGCTGGCAATATGTACTTAGAGCATTGCGCTAAGGCATAGTATCGCCAGAAGAGAGCTCAAATCACTTCCGCACATCGGCCGCATGTATACTTTTCGATTGCAATGTCTCTTGCCATTATAAAATGGTGAAAGAGGTATTTTTCGCAGAGAGGATGTGCGGGCCTATTTTAGGGCAATTAATTTGCTGGCCCTTTATAATATGCCCCTATGTGTATGGCACTTTGTGGCCACAACTTTGACTGCAGTCAAAGTTGTATCCTGTACTGCCTAATATGACTGTAATGGGATGGTGAACAAACTAGTGGGTTGTGTCCTGCCATCTGTAGGATGAGGCCATGTGAAAAGACGGACACAATGGTCAGTGACCACAATGCAGAAACGGAATGCTAGAAATCAAACACACAAACCATGTATGAAGTACATCCCAGCAGCAATCAGAGTGATGGAGACACAGGTTACTGCTTTTATATAAAGGTGCTCTGTCTTCTGATTAGTGGTTCTAAGAGCCACAGGGCTATGGTATTCTTAAAGTAATGCAAACAATTTTGCGGCAATGTGTAATTAGCGTTTAACTTTAATTAAGATATAATAGGGGAATTCACAAGGAATGCTTGCAGCCGCGCAGCGCTCCTTTCTCTCCTTAACTTCGCCGCATAACCCCATGATTTACCAATCGGTTAGCGCGCAGTAAAAGTCGTCGCTTTATGCGGGCGGTTGCGTGAGTCTGGAAGAGGCACTTGCGCGAGCCAGTGACAAAGTGATTTCCCAGCGGCTGCGCCGGTCTAGGCTATAGCTGGTGTTTAAATACTACGTGGCGTGGGGTGAGATAATACACCCAAGAGCCTCGCAGCCCTAGTAAGTCCGCGTACAGGAGATTTGCCAAGCATTTGCGGGCTTCGGGTTCAATTGGAGTTGTGCAATACGGCCCTCCAAGTCAACTCAACTCAGTCCCGTCACGCCGGATGAGGATTGTGTTTGAACAGCGGAGTTGCATCCGTATGAGAGTAGAGATGTAGTGGTGGTGTTCAAATAGCAAACGGTTTTGTGAAACAAATGCTAAGGGGTTATAAATTATGCAGAAGCTTGAAAACATTGTGATCATTAAGAAGTGTTTTTTTTTAAGTTATATGTACATGTCTCCAGACAGTTCCAGGTCCCTGAAGCCAGTTACACTAAATACTATTGCTATTATTGACGCTTAAATTTGATCGGAACTATCTGTTTTTCTTTCGCCCGTTGACTTATATGGGTTCGTTTTACGATTTTCAAACTTTTTCGAAATTTCGAAAAATCAAACAGAACAAAACTTGAACGTTTCAACTTCTCTAATTATATAAATATTGCAAGGGAGAATGCCCCCTTAAGTTGCAAAGCCATGTGTTGCAGTTTTGCTTCCAATTGGGGGGGTATCGCAATGTACTAGACCCCATTATACAACAACCACAACCCTGATTTTTTTTATGTTTTATAAAGTGTTTTCACATTTTAAGCGGTGAACCTGAATATGAAATATAAATGCAGCAATGGATAACCATGTTATGACTGTTTATAACTGTCCACAATATTGTCTGCAGGGCATATGATTATACATTACAGTATAATATAAAAATAAACATAGGCTCAGGTAAAAGCATGCGCACATAAAACTGGCCTTAATTCATTAGAATAAATGAGGTGGGCACACATGGGTGGGACTCCTTGTCCCGGACTGACATTTGCAACTTGTGACTAGGAGTGTCCGAAGCTTCGCCAAAATCTGGTCCATCGAGATCAGCGAATTTTCGAATAAAATCGAAAATTCCAAAATCCGCGAGGCGGCGGACCCGTTTTATTAAAATTAAAAAATACCCTTAAAAAACGAGATTTTCGTATTTCGAAAATTTCGAAATACGAGTTTCATGTATTTTCGGGCATTTCGAAATAGGGTTTTTTCACAGTAATCTAGTTTAATTTCGAATATTTTCAAAATACGTATGTAGGAAGTAAGAGTAAATCCTGTATTCGAAAATTTTGCGAAAATTACATGTTTTCCACGTGTTTTCGGAAAATACGAAAAACCGCGAATCGGAAGTTGCGAAGGCAGAAAATCCGGAAAATCCGAAGGAACAATCGCCGTTCGCGAACAGGATAAATCGTGGCGGACCGGGCTGGGATCCGGAAACCGGCCATTCCCACTTGTGACAAATAAATGTCTCACATCGGTCAGTGGGTCCCGAAAATAAAATCCAAAAATTCAGGCCGACCACCATGATACCTTAAATATTGTAATGGTGTGTACCAGCTTTATATTTGAGCTTATTTTAAAGTGGACTTTAAGAAAAGTACTAATGCATTAAACCACAGACTTACCATTTTCTGCTCGTCGTGATATTCACAACGTACGACTCGGCCTTTTCAAACATCATCTGAGGTTATCCCGCGGTATTGGAGAAATGTTCGATTTGCGGGATGCCGCAGATCGTTTGTATCTACACTATTTGACTATATTGTGCTTAATTGGGATTCTGGTTTCCCAGATTCCTGTGTTTCTTTGCTTTTTGCACCAGAGCGAAGAAAGAAAGCAAGGATGCAGGAGCTCTTTCCAACGATTGGGAATCTTAGACATGACTTATCATTTAATTGGGACTTTGTCATTATCACCTTTTCTTTTTACACTCTTATAATATTAGGTAAACTGGAGGGGACAGAACACCTACAGCTCATAAAGCTACATATCAGCTAAATCACCTATGCGAACAGCACTGTGCACCTGTAATCAAGCATACTAAAGGCTAGGATAGTGAGGAGGGAGAACCAGCGGGGAGAGCAAAAAACTTGCTTTCTGAATTCCAAGGGGTTTTTCTCTAGTCTATTAGTTTTCAATTTCCAGACATGACTTATCAGAGTAAGTATATTGTATTATATGAGGCTTTTGATTTTGCTGGACAACGAAACATACTAGAAGCTGGTTTTTCCCTACAAGGGGCCCATGATAATTTGGTAATATGTAAACTTACACAGTAGTAATGTGGAATATTTTTATCTTTACACCATGCTGCTTCACGTTTTAAGAACCTCCAGAACTCTTAGGAGGTGAGTCTGCATCCGAGATACCTACAGAGAAAACACAAATGAAAAATACATTTTTTAAGGTGCAGTTGGAGGGAAAATGATTGTATTGACATACTCCACACTTTGCAAATTACAACAGTTTGTGAACTGAAGAAGTAGGGTTTCATTTTAAAGGCAATGGGTGGTTGAGATTTGACATTTAAAATATATTCATCTGAGTTTCTGCTTACAGCTTGCAAGATTAATATAAAGACTCAGTATGACATCAAGGGGATCCCCTAAGAGGCAAAACAGCAACCTTTTTTGTGGGTGCGGTGGTGATTAGGTGTGAATAAGCTATGGGGCCCTATGGAAATTAATTTTCAATATTGGTCTTTTTAAATGAAATGTATTTTTAAAAATATAAGTAAACTAATATTCATTTTTTTAAAAGGATATACCATATCTGCAAAACCTTTAAAAAATTAATATATTGTTAATGATTTCAAATCCATTGCTGAAAAAAAAAACACATGGTGTTTCATTGTGTTCATTGTGGTCATGTACTCTGTGCCTGCCTTAATACTATCTCGGTCAGTGACTGGTTAACCATGGTGTCGATCCTGTGGCAGCACTCCCCCTTCCCTTGTTACCTCACTTCATGTCTCAACTCGGCTACAGTGACAAGCTAGCATGCAGATGTAGCAGTAGGAGGTAAAAGTTCAACAATCCTGAAAAACCACCACCCACGCACAGTGGCCAATAGAAAGCAAGCTGCCTGGAGACACGGAAAGAAGGAGAACAGTACAGTTTACGATCTTCTCACTTTGTACCCATCATCAATCAGGGATGAAAGCCTATTAAGAAGGGGGGTCTAAGTGCAGCCTTATACTACATCAAAGTTAGTTAATTTTCCACTATAGAGTGCCCTTTTAAAGTGTAAAATGAATAGTGGAAATTATTGTGCAGGTGCATGAAATATAAATACATTTTTAGAACCCCCCTTTCGTGCAGTGTTTGAAAGCATCTATCCCATTACTACAGGCGCTCTGCTAAAACTTTCTGAAGTTTCATACATAACAGATGATCGACGAGAAAACAATTTTGCTAATTTCTTTGCTCCTGTGGACTAGAAAACGCTTCATATTTCAAGAAACTCTACAAAAGGTTCTCAAAAGGGTTTGTGTGGGGGAACACGAGTCTGACCTAAGAGAGTAGAGGTGTGCTCAGAACGTTTGGTAGTGGGATTATGGAATAAATCAACCACAAATTCTAGCCATTGTTTATGCTTTAGAAAATCAATAGCTTTCATAGTAGGCTGTCTAGAAGAAACCTTAGTGTAGTGTTAGATAACACATTACAGGTGTAGGTGGTTAAATTGCATTTTTGCACTTTTAGGAAAACAGGAAGAAAAATGATTAAAAAGTAGGACATAGATGGCTGAACTTCCAAAATGCGGTTCATTTTAAACTATAGACTTAAGTAAAGTTGTATAGTTCAAAATGGACCCATTAAGGTTAATGGGGAAAATGCTGGACCAGCAGCCCGCGTCTGTGATTGGCTGAGAGGCAGCCAATCACAGACGCTTTGCCCAGAATGCCGAGAGTTTTTGCAAAACGAAAGTTTGTGCCCTATCTCTACTTTTGGGACTTGGCTAGACAATGCAGGAGAACATTTGGAGCAGAGAGTGGGTAAGGGAAAAAAGAGGAAGTTAAGGTATTTTTTGTTACTATACAGTAGGCAGCATCAGAAGTGGGAACAATGTGAGTTTGGGGGTGATTGGGAATGCCCTTAAACATAACTTCCCTCATGATCGTGCCAATTGTCGGGATTTCACACTGAATTTCAAGGGTTATAAAATCGATAGCCACATTCGAGGGATATTGCCGATGTGGGTTACTCGACATTGCATCGATGATTAAAGCAAGGCCGAATTCAAGGGGTTCACTGAATTTTCGAGGGTTAGTAAACGGCTAATTGAGGGTTAGATCAAATTCAAGGTTTGGTGAATGCTATATTTGAGGTAAGTGTGCATGTTTAGGGTGGAAATCTTAAAGAACTGGGCATTTGGGGGTTATGGGCGGAATTTGAGGAGTGTTATAGGAATGCCACATGTCGAGGTTATCGCTGTTCAAAAACCTATGGGAAGCAGCATCGAACTCTAATGTTTCCCATTCTTAAAGCTTAAAAACTCTGGCAGGGAGATACAGTCCCAAAAAAGCGAAGAATAAAACGGAACAAGAAGAAGAAGAGAAAGTAACAGTAATTGGCTCTTGAGCCAAAATGAATTATCTGAAACTAATTTTTATACTAGTGGGTTTGTGTTCTAACACGCAGTTGGATTTTTTTCCAAAATTTTTTAACAAATTTAAGTTAGTGTCAATTTTGAGTACGACATTTTTTGACTTCGAAACTTTCGAATTTTCGAGTATTACGTTTGAGTTCGATTACAAATTCTCTGATTAAGTTCAGAGTTTCAAAATTAGGAAAATTCTGTGGCCGATACCCAATTTTTAGATATTAGTATCTTAAAAAAAAAATAAACGCTCGCAAGAAGACGGATTTCATGTGTTCGCCATCTTCCTAGCACTTCCCCCCCCCCCCACCTCCATCATTGATAACTTGTTATTCCCTTCCTGGCTTGAATATGTAACATAATTGTACATTTAAGTATTTTATGAACAGCAATTTTTCCTGCACCTTTTATGTATGTACAATCATCATTAGAATGTGTAAAGGATTGTAAAAGGAATTTTTGACTGGCATGTTGAAAAGAAAATAATTTGAGTCTTGGACTGAATCAGTAATATGTATTTTCTCTGGCAAAATTTACTTTTGTATCTCTCCGATCCTTTTGAACAAAAACGAAAATCAACATAGATACTCTCATCAGGTGATAATTTTCCCTCCTATGCATTTTTCAAGCAAAATAGATGATGTTGCTACACAATCGCACAAGAATAATTGGGGAATATCAGTCAGAGACCTACTATTAAGACAAATGACAACCAATTGTGTCTAAGATGGTCATTAACCAAAAGCATAGGATTTTATTCAGCAATCAGCATCATTTATTTGTCGCATAGTACATGGGAAAACCGCAAAGAACGTATTGTGTTGAAAAAATGGTGATGAAAATGTTCGATTGATGCTGTTGTTAATTTTAACTTCATATTGGCTGCACTATTTCTTTAAAAGCAACAGATAGACTACTTAAAAAAAACATTTAGCATTTAAAAAGTTTCTGATAACTATTTTCCTTTCACACTTTTTTTACTTAACAAAACTTTGTAGACTCAGAAATCCACAATGTCAGATTCTGCGACGGGATCGTGAATCCACTTCTGAACCGGGGTTCTCTAGGCATGATAATAAACAACTAAAGATGTATTAAAGATGTTGAAAAGACTACAAATTAACCCCAGTCCTAACTATGTTGGGAGGGAACCAAAAAACCCCACACCAGACAACAGGTACACACACCTATGAACATACCCTTCCGTTCCCATAGGCAGCCATTGCTTAAGGTTAGGGATTGCCATTTTGGGGATCGTTCACGTGAACGTTCAAGGATTTTGAATGCCAAGGATTTACCGAGATGGCCAAAAGCCAGACGTTTGTGGGTACCGCGGCTCAACGTGGGAACACCTCCTGGGTTCCTTAGAAGAGAGAAGTAATCACAGTGATGGCAGAAAGAAGATAAAATGGACGCTACAACACTGGTGAAGTCCATTCATAGGCTTAGTATCAATTCATGGTTCACATTTGGAGGAATTTAAAGGGAAAATGTGGTCCAAACAATGACTTTGAGGTAAATGATAGAACATTGCTCTCCTGCGAATTTTGCCAAAGTACTTCATTGTTTATTTTGATAGTTCTGAAGAATTTACATGTTGTGTGTGATATTGGTCAGCAGCTATTACCAGGTCCCTGCACTCTTCTTCATGCTCTGAAACCATGGCAGTCAATCTGCCCTGTTCCTCTCATACTCCCTTTGCAGGCCCCCCATGTCCCTCCCACTCATGGACACCCATGGTCCCTCCAGTTGCATACTCCTTGGCCCATGTGGACCCACCCCACCTGTGGGGGGAAAGTGGCCACGCCAACCCAGGGTGCAGTGGCCCATCCCTCCAGGTGCATAAGCTTGCCATCGGGGTGCACAACCCCGCCCACTTACAGGTGACACAAGCCCGCCACTACGGGTCCGGGGGCACTCAGACCAACCCCCCCCTACAGAAAAAGAAAACTTGTGGAAATAGGCCTTTCAGGCAGTAGACTGAGAACTGGAAAAAGGGATGTTTTCACATAGAGTGAGAAAGAAGGGCTGTAGATTCCCTTACTACTTCGGTCAGACTTCACACAGCAAAAGAGGCGGAGGGACTTCCTGTCTCCCTCACACTTGAGGGGAACTGAGCGGTGCTCGCGTGGCGGGTCAGTGCACAGTCAGCATCCCACCCATAACTTTCTGCTCAGTTCTTTTCTTTATATCTTGCGGCTGTGGAGCACGTGAGCGGTGGTGAGGCTCGTTTTAAAGGTAGGAAACTTAGCCCTTTCTGTAAACTCAAAACTTGTTTGTAACCACAGTTTCCATTAAATGTATGACGTATACCATTGTAATGAGCAGTTATATACATCTTTCCAAATATCTCCAAAGTCAAAAGGGTAACTGCATCCCCTATAATATATGATTTCCAAATGACTTCATTAACAAGAGTTAGAACATGCTTTTCCTGTACATCACGGGATACAGATGTTGTGTAAGGTCAAGACATAGGATCCAAATGCTAATGTTACTGCACTATGCATTTAGGATTGTATATCGGCAGGGAAATAGAAAACCAAAAATAAAGTTTAAAAATGTTGAGAGGCAAATCTAGACTAGGCAAACAACAAACAAGTTAATATTATAACCAAATTAGTAGTAATATGAAAATAATGTCCCAACAGCTTATTCCGAAAATATCTGGATTTCCTGGAGACAGACATTCAGTATTCTGATACGTAAGAAACATAAATCCACAAATGTTTAACATTTTTGAAATTGCAAATGATAATTAACATGGCAAATAATAATAATACATACCTTTTGGAACGGTGTTGATGTGTTTTCTTTTCCACAGAAGCTGGACAGTGTGACCAACCAGAATTAAAACCTGTTGAATAGGCCTACTTTAAACTATTGTAATAGCTTGAAGGGCTCATTAGTCTCTAGAAGGAGAAGCACAAAATCTCTCGTAACTGGCCCCTACTGAAAATCTATTATTTAGTGGCTCCCAGAGACAAACTAAATTTCTGTATAAACATTACCTTCAGTCAAGGTGAACAGTTTACACTAGAGTCTGCTGGTCAAATCATTCATGTTTTCACACTTTATATACAGTAATGGAATAACAGAGTCTTCATTAAGAGGTTATTATACTGTTAGATTACCGTTGGTTAGAAATAAGTGACAGGTTTAACGGGAGGGGAATATAGATCTGTTAACGATATTTAAGGATTATATTAATAATATAATAATAAAAGTACTTTGTTCACTCTATCAACTCTTATTTCTCGCCCTCTCTCTCTCTCTTTTATGCATATTTTATTTTTGCTTTTGTTTATCCTAAACAGCTGTACTAGAGTACTAATTTGAAATAGCACTGCATCTTCAGTTAAGTGTCTTCTTCAATGTCATAGAGAGTAGACCAAGGCTGGAATTAGCCAACCATGATAGATTGCATCTGTAAGATAGACTATGTCCCAAGTGTTAGTATTACGTCATTAAGGGAATTGTCCTTATTAGCATTTGTCATCTCATTATGGAATAGATAGTTTGCGCTCATTATTCATGCATATTAAGATCCATGATATTTTTAGTAAAAACAATATATTACCTTACTCCTTATTATACGACAGTGTATAAAATTATGAATTTTTTTCAAGTTTCTTGTGTGAAGAACCTAGAGGTAACAGTGTTCTTGAGCCTTAGTAACATTTCTCGACATACCTAACAATGGAGTAAGGAGCATGTCTGCAGCCAGAAGAAAAAAAGTTTTTTTATTTGTCTATCAGAACTCATATTTAGCTGCCCGGACCATACAGAAATGTAAGGAATGGTATAAAACCATGAAACATGATATTAAAAAGTTCGATATAGGAGTGCAAACTTGAAGTAATCTACTCAGAGGAGAGACACCAAGAATTGCCTCCCCCTAGAATCTACCATACAGTTAGTCAGTAGGATGTGGGATACTGTGTCTGTGTGGGGGTCCAGTTCAGTTTTGCACGTCGATCCCGAGTTGGACTGCGGGTATTTGTAGCTTATGATGCCACTGCTTACTTTTCAAAATATCTATTACATCTTTTATCATGACAAGAGATGCGGACTCAAACCCAGTTCCGAAGGGGGGATATATGGATTTACCCTAACTCTGACTTTGGATTTCGGACTGTTTAGATACTTCCGAGCAACAGAATATTTTGGATTAATTATTGAACGTTCAAAATTCAATAGTTTCAGTTGGTCCCTGAGCAATTGACAGTAAGTTCCATTGCTTATTTATACATGAATTTTAGGTGACATTTTTGGATTGCGCGCACAGTTGCCAAGGCTGGAGATTGCGTCGGAGGGTGGTCAGGATTTCGAAGCTGGAGCGGAGGTCTGTGGTAGTGTTCCTCCTCTCCTGTAAGATTACTGAAGAACGGGAGGTAAGAGAAGTGCATTTACTCATGTTCTTCAGTAAATCAGTTTAGAAAACAAACTTACATTTTGTGGACATACCCTTTAAAGGGACATTAACCTTTAATCCACATTCCACACCATTAAAGGGCATGCCCATATAAAAATAATTGTTTAAATATGCGTTAATTAGATAGATAGATAGATAGATAGATAGATAGATAGATAGATTGATGATAGATAGATAGATAGATAGATAGATAGATAGATAATAGATAGATAGATAGATAGATAGATAGATAGATAATGACAGAAAAAGAGATTGAGAGACAGAGGGACACACAAATATATAGTGATAGGCTGTTTGACTCTGGTACAGAGTGATATTGTACTGGTGCAGTAACGGGCAAATCAAAGACAATTGTTCAGCAAACTGGGAATGCCATGATACTGGTACAGCAAACTGGCCTGTGAGCACGGGTTAAAAGAAAGTGAACCCAGAAATCTGGGAGACTTTAGGCAATACGGTATGTAGCGCACAATTTTATTTAGTGTCTTCACAAATGGAATACAAGGCAATATTAGTGGGAACAATGATTTTATGATAGATCCGTATCAGAGTGAAGTTTTGGGGCCCCTCCAGGAAGTGTAAGACCAGAGGTCCACAGGAAGAATTCTGGGGCTCACTCTTTATTTCTCACCCTTTTACATACAGTCTTTTTCTTGCTCCTCCTGACCCCTTAACATGACATTTCTTTTGAAGTAGAGGGAGCGGTACGATCATGCGGTGTATGGCCGCACGGCCGACCAACCCCTATACCACGTACCCCATACCGATACCAATGTGATCTGTTGGCACACATGCTGTGGGATCACATGTGTATGGCCAGCTTAAGACAGGGTCAGGGCCAAAATCAAACTAAATAAGGTATCTGAATTCTTGAGAATTTTAGCAAAACAAAGGACGTCACTAGTCCTGAGTGTGAGTGTTTTGCAGTATTAGTGGTAATATCACCACTTTGTCCACATGAGCAATGTCTGCAGCCATTGGAAAATCAAGGCCTAAATGATTCAACGAAGAGGATAAGGATTGATAACAAATGTTAAAGTAGATGACGAAAGACAATTAAAAAAAACCTCACTGCAATTACTGAATTATCAATGGCCAAGTTACAGGTAGAATACCCAAGTGTCTACATTGATTGAATTGAAAGTTATGTACGAGGTCTCCCTTTTTTAAGGAGGTCTCTTGTTCTAATTTTATTCAATGCCACTAATCCACAGCAGAGGTCACAACCTGTAGCAATACAATAGTTATATTACTGTATTGACAGAATTACAATTGAGCTATGATTGATCTAGAGCAATAAAGGAAATAATCTGATTGGATACCAGTTGCATGATAAGTTGCCACCTTAGTCGCGTCTCACTTATTACTTATCTCACCCATTCATAGATCATCAGATGCATCTTGAACATTCAAATGTGTCCCTTCCTATCAACTGTACACAAGTTGTAAACATGTATTGCACATTGTCATTGGTTCAAACTTGAATGACATCACAGACCCATTGAAATTGATATACAATACCTTGATACTGGAGCCCCTGGTCTTCTAAGGACTGACAGCCTTAATGATGTTAGTCATTTTTTATTTTCATAAGCCCCCCTTTAGTTTTATTAAAGGACAACTATACTGTAACATTTTTAGAAATAAAAGTACCTGGGATTATTCCTACCTCCCAATATTGTTTGTTGAGGAGCTACAGCACATACAGTGCCCTGAGCCTTCCTGTGTTGAATCTCCCAGGAAGACTGGCATTAGCAGTTTTCTTTGTGCTGTCACTCATTGGAATTAAATTGGGAGATCGAGAATAACAACCCTACCTCCCTGCCCCAGGTACTATTATTTTAACATTTTTTTTTATTTTTAACATATAGTTCCCCTTTAACACTGCTGATATAGTAGTGTTGCCATTCTGTGGGTAGATGATTCAATAAGCAGGCATAATCCTGGGCTAGCAGATAGATTGAAAAGTGAAAAGTGCAAAATAAATCAGTTGGGGTTGGGGTACAGATCGCTAGTTGTTTGGTCAATGGTCATATGTAATGTATGTTATATGTATTTAAGGCCAGGAATTCATATAAAACAATACAGCATGTTTTCTATGTTAATATTTGATCTTTTACCGTCTCTGATATCCTAATAATGCAAGTTTCATGCAACCCTTACAATCTTATGGACATTACCAAGAACTACGTTAGAACTATATCCCATTACCATGCGAACATGGCACAGATCATCTCCTCTACCCCCCGCTGGTAGAAATAAACACTGGAAAACCTTGCTACGTACATAAACAAAAATTATCATAAATATTTATAATCCCCGGATTTCCATTTTTATTGCGAATGGAGGATTTAAACAAATTATCTCGGCCTACCTTGTATAATTCACATCATTACAATCTGATCATAAGGTTATAAAAACAAAATCTACATACATCATCTTAATGAGAAGAGTGCAACGGGGGTGAGAGATAAGAAACACATTGCTTCCTATATGACAGTCGGAATGGAGGAGTCGCTAACTACAACCCAGCAGGTAGCAGAATGTAAATTCCGACTTATTCCTTCTACATAAAAAGGTTTGTAAACGAATACATTATTTTGATTACATAAAAGTGTGCAATTCGATTTTAAAGAAATTTTGCGCTTTCTTGGAAATTATTTTATTGCTTCTGTCTAATGGAAACATCAAGGCCAACTTCACACAGGGTGGTTTCTTAGACCTGATCAATCGTCAATTTTGATTGGATCGGCCCAGGATATTTGTTTAACCCAGCTGTCGGCCATCTTTCCCAGTTAATATTTATTTGGAAAATAGTCATTTTTGGCCGATCAGACCTGCTGGTAAATCAGATGTATTTATATATGCACTATGTACTGTCATTACACCGTTCCCTACAGAATACCAAATGGTTTATTGACCAATTCATTACAGTATACAGTATTTGTCCTTTCTTCATTTATTTATTTATTTTTATTTTATATTTTAACCTTTGTAAAGTTTTTACACCAATACATTTAGTAAGTGAAAAGACCTTAAATGGATTACAAAGAATATTGCAACATATAATCCTGCCATGTTTATCTGAACCAGGGGTCTTCAAAATATGTCCCACAGGTCCAATAAGGCCCTCCAAGGCGAGTCACCTTGCTCGGTTGCGTGTTTAGGGGGGATTACTGGTGTGTAGAATTTTTTCTTTCTGCTTGTTAAAAGCAGTCTGCTTCTCCTGGTGCCCATAGATTGTTACATAGACTGTTACATAGACTGTTACATAGATTGTTACATAGACTGTTACATAGTTTGTTACATAGATTGTTACATAGACTGTTACATAGACTATTACATAGATTGTTACATAGACTGTTACATAGCCTATTACATAGATTGTTACATAGACTGTTACATAGATTGTTACATAGACTGTTACATAGATTGTTACATAGATTGTTACATAGACTATTACATAGACTGTTACATAGATTGTTACATAGACTGTTACATAGACTGTTATATAGATTGTTACATAGATTGTTACATAGACTATTACATAGACTGTTACATAGATTGTTACATAGATTTTTACATAGATTGTTACATAGACTGTTACATAGACTATTACATAGACTGTTACATAGATTGTTACATAGACTGTTACATAGTTTGTTACGTAGATTGTTACATAGACTGTTACATAGATTGTTGCATAGACTGTTACATAGATTGTTACATAGACTGTTACATAGATTGTTGCATAGACTGTTACATTGTTATATAGACTGTTACATAGCTTGTTACATAGTTTGTTACATAGACTGTTACATAGACTATTACATAGATTGTTACATAGACTGTTACATAGATTGTTACATGGACTGTTACATAGATTGTTACATAGATTGTTACATTGTTTATTGAGCTGGAGTGAGAGTATTGAGTCTACCTTGTGATTGATAGTAGCATAGAGAACGGTATCAATAAGCTGACTGGGGTGATACCTGAGACTGGCTTTATGTGTGTACCACCAACATTCACATTTAATTGTACACTTAAAGAAATAATCTGGTGCAAAGACGAACCTGATCTCAGCAAAGCTATGTCCAATGGGTTTCTCAAATGGTGGATGTTGGAGGGTAGGTACTTACTGTATATCTCCACTGTGATGGAGCTTAGTGAGCAGGAAGAGGTACATTGAAAAATGATATAGTATTATGTGTGTATAAACATATGTATTAGTATATGTTAATCTGACCAATTGCTGCAAATACACAGGACTGTAGGGCTTCCTCCCCAGCCCCAACCGCTATATTAATATTTGCAGAAACTCCCCCGATCATTACTTACCTTGCCTCTCTCCTCCGGTGTTCTGGATAGCCGGAAACCATGTCTGTGATTGGCTGCCTCTCAGCCAATCACATATGCGGCTGCAGTCCCCCCCTGCTTGCAGTTTCATGCAAGTAAAGGGCCGGGACAGTATGCCGGAGGAGAGAGGTAATGTAAGTAATGATCGGGGGAGTTTCTACACATATTAATAAGGCGGTTGGGGCTGGAGGAGGAAGCCCTACAGTACACCAAAAGTTACAAAAAGGGGTGGGCATACCCTTTAACTGGCCCCTATTTAAAAGGTTTGAGGACCCCTCAATATTCTTTGAACTCAGATTCTTTGAACACATTGAAGCAGCCATATTGCTTGGCCTTTACTGAGATCTTTGTTGCAAATGGTGATTTTATTATATGTGCTAATGCATAAAACACACCATGGGGTTTATTTAATAAGAGGTGAAATATTTTGCCTGAGCTGGGTACACACCATATAATATTTATGGCCGACTGATAATATTGTGCATTGAAAATTCGTGGTACAAGGCCTTTATCCAACTCTACTCAATTACCAATAGGGGAGAATTTGATCATTTGTACCATCAGATTTACCACTGACCCATGTATGGGCACATTAAAGGGAAAGTCCAATGGAAAATATCATTATTTTTTAAATTATTAGTTTGTATTCCGCATACATATTATCCACCATTTTGAAAAATCAGTTGATTTCATAACCTTTGCTATGTTGTTTGTCATTAGTGAGCTGACATTTCAGGTTCTGTAATGGTCCTTCTTCTTCCCAGGATGCACCACATCCTTGGAATGTTCCTAACAGTCATTTCTACTGATTGGCTGTTGGATGGGTCAAACATGCTCAGCTCTCTACTGAGCAACTGAATCAACCCAGGCGCTGGGTCAAAGGCAAGACCATAATGGTCTCTATTAGGGGCCCTGCAAACAGAAAGTCAGTATGGCATGGGAAAATACTGGGTTCCCCCCCTTAAAAGCAATATGTATTTACACTGAACTTCCCCTTTAAGGAAATAAAAAGATCCAGAACATTAATAAAACTGTTAAACTTATAAGTCTTAATAAATGTATAAATGAATAATATATGTATATATATTAGTCTATAAGCCAAAAAAGGAAAGTAAAATAACCGTCTGTTCTAATCATTTACATGAATTATTTCCTTCAAACTGTCTCCCGCAGAAAACAACAGAGATGGTTCAACCACAATCATTTCTGCCATCAACTCTGCAAGTTCTAATCCTGGATGGGGGTTTAAGTCAGAATTTATTAAAAATCTTCATGCGCTTTCCAGCGATAGTTAGCTTGCCCTTTAACAATAAGCCTTATACGTAGAAATCTCCTTTTATTTGTAGTGATTATCAGTTAATAATTCTCTCTCGTTGTGGCCTATTAGGAACTTGACTGCGTTACAGAGTCCAGACTGCTGCTAGAGGCAAAAAAAAAAAAAGACTAAATGATAGAAATTCCTCTGTGAGCAAGTTGCATGAAACATAACATTGTGTCCACCACAAAGGCTCCTCTGTATTTTTCATCCTTTCTAATTTAATTAGCCCAAGAGGTAGCGCATTAATTTGCCAAGAAATCTTCTGATGCAAGAGCTGCTCTTGTTGCATTGAAGTGACAAAATAACCTGCGTGCTAGAGGACCACGCTAGCCATGAAAGGGGTTTATTTGTCTGTTCCAAATGGCATTGCCGGAATACAAGGGACCTTTAAACTTCTTTATTTGCTCTCAGGTCATATGTAGCCCAGTCACACAGTCCTCACTGACTGCCTCTAGGGTGCCAATGGGTTCTTACTTTCCTCCCTCAGGTGAAATCCACATTGAATACCGTAAAGTGCTCAGATGATGGTTTTATTTTAAAAGGCTGTAAAAAGAATCTGAAAATTAACGGAAACACGGAGTTGTACTGTAATATATTTACACATGTAAAAGGGGTGTTAGAAAACTAGCCAAAGAAAAAATAATTCCCCCAATAAAAAGGACAATAAAAATAGGACTTGTTAGAAAAGGAGGGTTTGACAAGAACTGCGGCCTGTTCCAAAATGTCTACTGTGCATGATGGTAAAGATAGACCTTGGTCCTCTTCCAACCAGAGTGCAGAGACTTCAGATTTACTTGAAAGTTAGCAAGTACACATCTCCTCCCTGGGTGACTGAAACAATCATTTGCGTGTTTAACCAGTACTTTACATAGGCTGTACACATTTATCCAGCATGTGTGTGGGGGTCTCTCAATATACCCTTATAAGTTCAGGAGAACCTATAAGCAGAGATGGACCCAAACCCAAACCTAGTTCTAAAGAGTTCACAGATCTTTCTGAACTCGTACTTTGTGGAATTTCTGAATTTCTCGGACCTTTTCGAACCACAGAACTGTTTTTTTTTAGAGAGAGAATTTAATAATCGAAAAATGTCAATATTTCTAGAAATTTAGAATTTACAAAACCAAAAAAAGGTTGAAATTTCTAGGAATCTCCAAAATACTACACGGAATGCAAAACAAGACATTTCCGGTACAGGGCGGTGTTTTTTTTCTAAGATTTTGGCCATTAATACGTGTTCCCCAGACCATTTCCCAGGTCCCTGAGCTATTTACAGTAAGTTACCATTGCTATTTATAACTAATCACTACTCCCTTTACAGGAACATTAAAATCTCTGTCCTATGTATTATGTACATTGTCCATGTGTTATAAAGGTAGAGGGTCTTGGTTTTCTCACTTTTCCTTCTATTTTTCTCAACTGAAGGTTCATTTTTCACTGCTTTAACCAACAAGGAAATTGCAATATCTCAACTGAACATTTGAATGTACTAAAAACAGTTACGAGACGAGCTCCATAAAACAGACGTTCTTGAAGTCATTAAGTCTCTGGTGGTCTCCTTATAAAGTGTATCAGCAGCAAGCAGCTTTGTCAGGTAATATATTTCAAATATATCCTGTCTCTTGATTTCCTGTTGCTTGTGCAATGTGTTTCCTAAAGGTGTTGAGCTCAGAAGAAACATGTTTGTCCTGAAGATTTGAGGAAATGTGTTAGTGAGACGTGTATTGTAAGGAGCATTGGTGAAGAATAGAAGAATATTAGAATATAGAGGGACAGATTTAATACTAAACTGGGGGTACAAAAATGTACAAAAAAAAATACACCTGGAAATAAGAAACAGACTTGTTTTTTAAAAAAATTATGTATCTATTAATATATTAATGTATTAAGGGTCCCCTCACTCATTTTTTAAGACTGTAAAGATGGCCTATTCACTATTATCTGCTCCACATCTGCGAGTGGACCCATTGAAGTCAAATGGATCCATTGAAGTCAATTTGAAAGTTCCACCTAAAATTAAGGAATAACTAGCAATGGTACCTTACTATAAATGGCTCAGGTCCTGGGAAATGTTCTGGGGAAAACAAAAAACAAATAAAAACACCATCCAGTACCGGAAACTCCACGCACTCCTTGTTTTGGCATTTGCATAGTATTTTTGAAAATGTTTGAATTTTCTAGAAATTTCTAAACTTTAAGAAATTTCAAGAATTTTTCGAAAAATGTTCTAAATGGTTCTGTGGTTTGGAAAAATCTGAAAATGTTGTTAATCTGCAAAGTCTAAGTTTCGGCAGATCCATGAAATACACTTCGGAACCAGGTTTGGGTTCGGGTCCATCTCTATTTAAGAGTTCAGTTGGGCATAGATGCCCCAATATTGTAGACACGAACAGAGTTCGCGTGTGCATTAGGAATCACCCAATGGAATCTGATCATTTGGTCTGGATAGATCTGATTATTAATGGTCACGCCCTTAAAGTGTTGTTTATGGTGAATGGCCTAGTTTGGGTTGATATAAGGTGTTAGGTCTAAGTACATTATTATCATACTCTCAACTATCTGGTTTTGCTGTGACAGACCTAGATATGAAAGGACCACACTGGCATCCCAGAACATCACATTTTTTCCACTGGAGGTAGGGTTTGGGCATTCTGGGAGAGTGGATTGGGCATTTTGATTACCACCAAAATGTCTTAATAGATAGTCCAAGGTTGTGTGAATGATCTTCCTGTGTCTATATGGTTTTTCTTTGGTTGTTCCCACAATCCTAAAGGCATCTGATAAGGAGAAATTATAAGGCTGGGTACACACGGGCAGACTTTTTAGCCGAATCGACCGATATTACCGGGTATTGGTCAGTCAGGCTGAAAAATCTGTGCTGGTTTTCATGTCGGTCGCCCATTCTTCCAATACGGCATGCTGGTAAATCCGATCGCGCGGTTCCCTGTGAGACTGCAGATTTGGCCATACGGCTGCGGCTGCAATTGCCACAACCGGCACTGATTCATCCCCCGTCCGTGTGCTCGCTAGTAGCAAACTCTCGGTCGGGACAAAAAAATCCCTTTGCGTGTACCCAGCCTTAAACTGTTATTTTTAAATGATTAAAACATTTTTGTTCTGATGTAGTTAATCCTTTTGAATTGCTTTACCGTGTGTAGTAAAACAGCGTGGAATAGTGCTTTAAATTGTTAAAGAAATATAAAGTTTGGGGCTGATGTAATTATAGGTGCAATGGGACTGCAGCAACCAATCAGATGCAATTTAAATGCTGTAACCCAATAGTTTTGCATCTCAGCCCCTTGGTTGTGTTGCTTAAAAAAAATTTACAGTTACAACATCATTGCAGGTGTAATTTAGGGCAAAATTATGACCATCGTGATCAACTTTTCAGGCAAAAGTACCCGCCTCCTCCCTCTGCTCAATGAGCTTTTCATAAGCTTGAGCATGTGCAGAGGAGGCATCAGGGGAAACAGTAGTCAATCATTGGTTGTAATGTCTGCAGACACAGCTTTGGTGACTGTGATATTTGTGGGAGGTTGGAGGACTTGATAAATATAGACCCGTGCAATATTATTATGAGGTTGTTATATTTCAGGACAAAACCTTGGAGTAGATTCTGTCAGGAAGAAGTTATTTAATATTTAAAAGCTAAAATCTGATTGGTTGGAGCAAAATTAGCACCATTTTTATGGATAGGAACTTATTGAGACTCCTTGTAAGAGCATAACGTGACTTATAGCAATAAACTATTATTCCTTGATTTCCTGAACTGAACAAAGTGGACAATTACACTGATTCAGTAAATGGCTTTATTATCTACAAGTGACTTTCTTTATCCAGTTACAGATACACCCACGTCTATGGTTTTTCCCATAAAGAGTGACTGTGTGGGCACTGAGAACATGACCGATGTCAGAGGTGCAATCAACAGGTCTGAGCGGAGTTCAACAATAAAGATATTTATGCCAATTGAGCTGCACTTCACATTAGGTAAAAAGTATTTTTAAAGGACAAGGTTACTTTTAATTCTATTTATATATTAATATGGACAGGGCTGCTAAAAATAGTTTTTGCCCACAATTCTCCCCCCCGTGGAAAAATCATTATTGGGGTGGGGGATTTTCTTAGTAGACGTGAGTTTGAATTAGGCCAAAGGTAAAATAAAACTGATACTCAGTAAATACTAAAATATTGATCAGTTGTTACATAGGAGATGCAAAATGTCAGCAATGCTCTCTCTAAAGGTAGCCATACATGGGCAATTAAATAGAGTCTAAAACAATAATGGATTGGCACACTCACACACCTGCTAGTTATCACCGGTGCTTATCTGTTCTAACCCCATTCCAAAGGGCCAATCGTCACTGCAGAACAAAAAGAGGAACCACAACGCTACTCGGATGAACAGGTGATAAAAGGGGGAGAACCCCTATAGTTTATTCAGACATAAAGCAATCCAACGTTTAGGGGGATGTATCCACCCTTGCTTTGTGTCTGAACAAACTTTATTTATAGACTTCATTGTATTTTGTTACTGTAAAGCGCTACGTCCAAAAGTGGCGCTTTATAAATAAACTATACATACATACATACATACATACAAACTATAGGGGTTCTCCCCTTTTATTACCTGTTCATCTGAGTAGGTTCTGGTTCCTCTTTTTGTTCTGCATACACGGACAATTACCATCAGATTACATTGGAATCTGTCAGCAACATGAGTAACCGCATATTTTATGTGGTTTGGGGATTGGTCGGACATGTGCCCATAAACAAGCCAATCACATAGTCTCTCTCTCTACTGAAAGTAAAGGGAACTGATATCAACCAATGAAAATTTTCATAGGTCCCGACCAACCATGATGTCAAAGGCGATAAGTCGGCCCCTTCATCTTAGCAATATTAGGCAAATCCCATCAAATACAACAGCAATGTGTATGTATTGTGTGTACACATAACTCTGCAGGCCTGTGTGTAGAGTGCATACAAATATCTGGCTAATAATAGGTAATGCTGGGCCGTATTTATAGGGGCGCTGTATCGAGATATCGTGGCTTTAATGATCGTAACTGCAATCATACATTTACGACACAATCTCGATGGTAATTGTATGGTGGTTAATACAGTACTATTGAGGTAGTTTACTGCCGCACAGTTTTGCACGAACGAACGTTCAGAAATGTACGACCGTATTGCGGGCCATTCTTTTACGATAACCCGCAGTACTGGAAGTTTTTGTTTTACAGAAGGTAAGTGAATATGGTCCGTGGTAAGTAGAGGACACATTTTGATTTTGTGGACACCCAGATGATTCGTATCTTTACACATAACCAAAATACAAAGTAGAGGGAATATTGCCATTTAGATGTTACCAGATGTTTTCTATCGGCAGTAAATCAGTAAAAATGTCATTTGATTAGTTGCACAAAAGTTTGCACCTACTAACACCTTCATTTTGTCCCAAGGACCAATCGGTTTCCACCTTATATATGTACGACTCCTTGAAACCTCAGTCATTACCCATTCCATATAGATAAAGCTTTTCAAATATAATATAATATAATATATGTAGCTGTGGTTTAGTGTTAACAATAACTAAGCATGCTGGGAGTTGAAGTTCTGAAACAAACTAGAATTAGAAAAGTCTAATCTTACGTGACTCTACTAGTTGTGCGTTTTCTAAAAAAATCACTAGAACAAATGTCGTAGAACTGTTTGATTTTCCTTTTCTCCCTGACCTCCTGGGGGAAGCTTTCCTGTAATACCATTGATGCCTGATAACAAACGGAAGGTTTCCAGGAAAAGATTTGATTCTGTACCTTTTCATCATTTTATCTAACTCCAGAGCCCAACTGATGGACCCGTTTCGATTCCAGTAATCTCCGCAGAGGATACGCAAATGAATACCTTTGTGTTAGTGTAGTTTAACAGAGGGCAGACAGGAAAGAAGCCGTCTGTGATATGAGATCTCTGGCTTGCATATAAATATTTTTTTACTGCGGTTTACCAGTTTAGCCTTGATGCGATTAAAGTAATAGCGCGCAGTAATTTAACTTTGTTTTTTTGACTGTCGTACACTGGCGGATTGACAGTAGCTACAGTGCTCTGAAATAGATACTTTAAACCTTGTCATAATTCCGTCCATTACTTCTCGATTTTCTCAGTAAGAAAAACTGCAGACGCCTGTGGCTAAAAATCAGGTTGGTTCTGATCTGCCATGAAGATCAAGCTTTTCTTAAGCTTCATACACATGTACGATGTTAGCATCTACCCCTGACTACGACTTACATGCACTATTTTGAACGATAATCGCACGTGTGTATGCTTTCGGACAGGGGTGGTTCGTTGTTCCGCCATGGCGGTTTGACAAACGACCCCTGAATGAACGCATGCAAATGTACGATTATCATCCGAAATGGCCGTTTGGTGCACGTGTGAACGCGCTCAGGGATCGTGGGACGCTGCTAATATCGTACATGTGTATAAAGCTTATAACAAAATGGCGATAATGGCATGTGACACTTTAGTCTGTTATTACATCCTTGTAATCATCCATTACAGTTACTGACTGGAGGAGTATGAAACGATCTGCTTGACTTGTGATAGCAAAATAAATGGTCTAGACGTTGGAAGGCTGTGGTTTTAAAGGTGAATTTTTATCAGTAACTGACATTAACATATGTACAATACAAGAATTGTGGAAGCACTCCAATTAGGCTAATTTACAACTACATTTAGCGGAAGTGCTACTGATCTGGTCAAACATTTATACAAACATAGAACATTCCTAGGCCCCATACAATATCATATTATCTGCACACTGGCATACTTTATAAACAAAGGGGTTTTAGTATATATTACTGTGATCACATGAATGAAAAGCCTTCCAACCACGTCAAGGTAACCCCAGTCTGGAAGGTCCTAACGTCTAACCTTTTCAATTTCTTTTACTTCAATTACTAGATAGATAAATAGATAGATAGATAGATAGATAGATAGATAGATAGCAGTACACAATGGCTTGATAAAGGTCCTAAGCACCAGACCGAAACGTTGCCAATTGCTGTGTGTGTGGAATAAACACTTGAATTTTCACAAGACCTGTTTGTGCTCTAATACATTTTGTGTACTGCTATGCATCATGGGATCATGATTAGAAGCACCCAGGCATGACTGGAAAAGCATAGATAGATAGATGATAGATAGTTAGATAGATAGATAGATGGATGATAGATAGATAGATAGATAGATAGATAGATAGATAGATAGATAGATAGATAGATAGATAGATAGACCGACCGACCGACAGACAGATAGATAGAGAGAGACAGACAGATAGATAGATAGATAGATAGATAGATAGATAGATAGATAGATAGAGAGATATATCCTTAAGCTGGGTACACACCAGCCAATATTTTCGGCTGGTGTAAGGCAGGCAGCCGCGACCGACATCGTTCGGACGAACGAACGATCGGGCATGTTGGAAAATTCCGATCGACTGTGCGGTTCCCTATGGGATTGCACATTCGTTTGTTCGCAAATCCAGCCGAGCACTCGCTCGTAGCGAGCGCTCGGTCGGGCCAAATGGTCCCTCCGTGTGTACCCAGCCTTAGTCTTTCCTATGTATTTCCTATAGATAGATAGCAGAGTTAGATAGAGATAGATTAGCAGAGTTAGATAGATAGATAGATAGCAGAGTTTAGATAGATAGATAGATAGATAGATAGATATAGATAGATAGAGATAGATAGACAGAGTAGATAGATAGATAAGATCGATAGATGATATGAGAATAGATAGATAGATAGATAGATAGATAGATAGATATACAAGATTAGATATAGATAGATGAGAGTTAGATAGATAGATAGATAGATGAGAATTAGATAGTATAGATAGATAGATTAGATAGCAGAGTTAGATAGAATAGATAGATAGCAGAGTTAGATAGATAGATAGATAGCATAGATTAGATAGATAGATAGATAGCAGTAGATATAAGATAGATAGATAGATACGATAGAGTGAGATAGTATAGATAGATAGATAGAGAGATTAGATAGATAGATAGATAGCAGATAGATAGATAGATAGCAGAGTTAGATAGATAGCAGATTAGATAGATAGCAAGAGTTAGATAGATAGCAGAGTTAGATAGATAGCAGAGTTAGATAGATAGATAGCAGAGTTAGACAGATAGCACTAGCAGAGTTAGACAGATAGCAGAGATAGATAGATAGCAGAGTTACATAGATAGATAGATAGCAGAGTTAGACAGATAGCACTAGCAGAGTTAGACAGATAGCAGAGATAGATAGATAGCAGAGTTAGATAGATAGATAGATAGCAGAGTTAGATAGATAGCAGAGTTAGATAGATAGCAGAGTTAGATAGATAGCAGAGTTAGATAGATAGATAGCAGAGTTAGACAGATAGCACTAGCAGAGTTAGACAGATAGCAGAGATAGATAGATAGCAGAGTACATAGATAGATAGATAGAGAGACACATAGAGATAGAGAAGAAGCAGATAGACATTGTTAAATAGATAAAGAGGCAGATATATAGATAGAGATAGATATACAGAGAGAGAGAGGGACAGATAGAGATAGATAGGGGCAGAGGTCCATGTAGAGGTACAAGAAGGTCTCACTGGCCAAAGGTGTGGGCAAGCATCTGACTACAACTGAACACAACAGTAAGTTTAAAATCACCAAATTGCTACCAGTATATAATGAAATTGCCATTTACTGTGCCTTTGTGTCATTAATTTGTGTCTCTCTGTCCAACTCTCTGATCTCTATCTCTGTCTGTCTATTCACTGTCTTTCTGTCGTTTATCACTATCGGGCTGTGTGTCTATGTTTGTGGTTGTCTGTCTGTGTCTTTTTGGCCATCTCTATTAAGTCATAGTGGGTGTGGCCTAATTGGGGCAGAGAAAGGGGCGTGGCCCCTAAACTTCTTAGTAAGGGGGGGGGTCTCTTGTTGTGCGGACTGGTGTTCCAATGGCAGGGCAGGCTGGCAGGTATATTGTGGTGGGGAGGTAATTAATTGGGGGGGGGGTTGGTGCAGCTGGGGCCCGGCTGGGGCCCAATAATTTACCTAGTATGGGGCCCTGAAAATTCTGATGGCGGCCCTGTAGATAGATATATAGATAGATAGATAGATGGTAGATAGATAGATGATAGATAAATAGATAAAATATAGATTGATGGATAGATGATTGTACGTCCAAATCGCATGCATGCTGCTACTGGATTGCTCATCGATAGCTAGCTCACTCTGCATCGCTCGCATCGTCGCTCGCTCGCCTGCTCCCGCTATCCTCGCTCGCACCTCGCTGTCTTGCTCGACCCTCCCCGCTCGACTCGCTCTCTCAGCTGCCGCTCCTCGCAACTCGCTCGCTCGTCCGATGCTACGCCGTTCGCGTTCGTCCGTCGCTACGCTTCCGCTGGTCATCCTCGCTCACTGCTCGCTCGTTCCTGCTCGCTCGTCTGCTCCTACGCGTCTCGCTCGATCGTCGCTCGCTCGCTCTGCTGCTCGCTCGCCTCGCTTCGCTCTCTGTCCGCTCGCCCCCTGGCTGCCCTCTCCTCTCTGCCCCCCCTTTAGCCTGCTAGATAGTATGTGACATTCCTGTATTCCCGCCTGATTTGATAGCTACTCGTGTCCTGCTAGATAGCTCGACTCGATCGCTAGAATAGCCGTACACCAATGGCCTTAGCTACGGTCCATCCGCACCAGACCAAAACGTTGCCATTGCTGGTGTGTGGAATAAACACTTGAATTTTCACAGACCTGTCTTGTTGCTCTATACATTCTTTGTACGGCTATGCCTCATGGGATCATGTATTAGAGCACCTCCAGGCCTGACTAATAGGTTTATGGGATTTATGGGATGCTTTTAACTTTTTCTCTGATTGTAATCACGCACTTTACTGATTTTCTAATATATTTTTAACTGGCTCCAATAAAATTACTTCTTATGACACCACCCATGATTGGGTTCAGTGTGCCCATTGATATCCATGCTTTGTTTCTATTTTACTATTGTAAGTTTGCCCCAACCAATCAGATATTAGCTTTCAAATGTTAAATAAGATCTGATTGGTTGAGGCAAATAGCACCATTTTTAATGATAAGAACTTTTATTACACGTCCCTGAATATTTCCTGGGTGAATTACACTGAGCACGACTGAGGCTCAATAGGTAGGGTAGGGTGCTGTATCACTGTCCAATTTTGTTGTACGGTGTGTTTTTTTATTTGTTATTATAACACCAACATTTGTAGGGTTATTTTTCAGATACTTATTTTCTTCATGGTGTATTAGACACAACATAAACCAGATAACATATACATGCAAAATCAGCCCTAAATACCAGCCTCAATAAGTATGGGGCTCAATACAAATGGAAACTCAGTGGGATTAAAGGATAAGTACACTGTACAATTAAGTTAGGGGCACTTGGAAGCTGCAGCTTTAAAAATACTTGGCATATTTCTTGTTTAAAAGCCCTTCCAGAACTTCCCTTTCCATTCAAGGTTGCTGACATCTTAGATAGATAGAGATAGATAGAGAAGATAGATAGATAGATGATGATAGACATATAATAGAGATAGACAGACAGACAGGTAGGTTAGATAGATAGTAAATAGATAGATAGATAGATAGATAGATAGATAGATAGATAGATAGATAGATAAGATAGATAGATAGATAGATAATAGATAGATAGATAGATAGATAGATAGATAGATAGATAGATAGTAATAGATAGATATATAGAAGACAGACAGACATATAATAGAGATAGATAGCATAGATAGATAGACAGACAGACATTAAATAGAGATAGATAGATAGATAGATAGATAGATAGATAGATGATAGATAGATTAGATAGATAGATGATAGATAGATAGATAGATAGTAGATAGATGATAGACAGACAGACAGACAGATAGATAGATAGATAAAACATATGATGCAATGATGCCTTTATACTGGTAATAAATGCAGTGTAAAAGTGAATGGGAAAAGAACTTCATACTTCCTGCAAGGTGGGGAGTCAGACAAGGATGTAGCTGAGTCCAACTCTCTTTAACATCTACATCAACCAACTGGCAGCAGCTCTAGAAACCTCATCAGCACGCAGAACTTACTCTACATGACCCCAATGTAAAATTCCTCCTATGCAGATGACCTCATGCTATCACCAACAGAAAGTGGCCTACAAGACAGTCTAGCCATCCTGAGGAAATTCAGCGCAACCTGGGCACTTCCAATAAATCCAAAATTATGATGTTCCAGAAGAAAACAAAAAAATCAACACAGACCCTTCATTCACTTTGAATAACGAGATACTCAGCAGAACAGAACGAGAAATATATTTATCTCGGCCTGGAGATCAACCATTCTGGGAGCTTTAGGGCAGCTATAGAGACTTTGAAAGCAAAAGCCAGCCCTGTCTCTTATTCAGATCAATAAAAATGGGAATCTGGCCCACCAGAAATACTCCATCTCGAATTCTGTAAGTACCTCCTCCAGGTCCATCGCAGTACATCAAACAGCGCTTGTCGGGCTGAGCTTGGCAGATTCCCATTACTGCTTGAGATACAATAAAGGGCCCTATCATTCTGGGCTCACCTACAGAACAGTAGCCCCAACTCTTACCACCATAAAGCCTCAATACAGAACAGAGATCAAGAAAAGCCATGTGCACTGAAACAACTCATCAGCTCCCTACTAACATCAAACCCACATCCACTGAGCCTGTCTAAACCTCAAATCACAGCAGCCATAACCAAGAGCCAATTGGACTACGTGGATGAATGGAAGAAAGAAATAAAATAGATAGATAGATGATAGATAGATAGATAGATAGATAGATAGATAGATAGATAGATAGATAGATGATATATATATGATATATAGATATATAGATAGATAGATAGATAGATAGATAGATAGATAGATAGATAGATGGTTAGATGATTGGTAGATAGATAGATAGATAGATGATAGAAAGATAGATAGATAGATAGATAGACAGACAGACAGACAGACAGACAGATAGATAGATAGATAGATAGATGATATATATATGATAGATAGATAGATAGATAGATATATAGATAGATGATTGGTAGATAGATAGATGATAAATAGATAGATGGATAGATGATTGGTAGATAGATAGATAGACAGACAGACAGACAGACAGACAGACAGACAGACAGATAGATAGATAGATAGATAGATAGATAGATAGATAGATAGATAGATAGATAGATCGATGATAGATAGATAGATAGATAGATCGATGATAGATAGATAGATGATTGATAGATAGATAGATAGATGGATGATAGATAGATAGATAGATAGATAGATAGAAGATTGATAGATAGACAGACAGACAGACAGACAGATATATAGAGAAGACAGACAGACAGACAGACAGACAGACAGATAGATAGATAGATAGATAGATGGTTAGATGATTGGTAGATAGATAGATAGATGATAGATAGATAGATAGATAGATAGATAGATAGATAGATAGATGATTGGTAGATAGATAGATAGATGATAGATAGACAGACAGACAGACAGACAGACAGACAGACAGACAGACAGACAGATAGATAGATAGATAGATAGATAGATAGATAGATAGATAGATAGATGATATATATATGATAGATAGATAGATATATAGATAGATGATTGGTAGATAGATAGATGATAAATAGATAGATGGATAGATGATTGGTAGATAGATAGATAGACAGACAGACAGACAGACAGACAGACAGACAGACAGACAGATAGATAGATAGATAGATAGATAGATAGAAGATAGATAGATAGATAGATAGATAGATGAGATAGATGGATGATAGATAGATAGATAGATAGATCGATGATAGATAGATGATTGATAGATAGATAGATAGATAGATAGATAGATAGATGGATGATAGATAGATAGATAGATAGATAGAAGATTGATAGATAGACAGACAGACAGACAGATATATAGAGAAGACAGACAGACAGACAGACAGACAGGCAGGCAGACAGACAGACAGACAGACAGGACAGACAGACAGACAGACAGACGACAGATAGATAGATAGATAGATAGATAGATAGATAGATAGAAGATAGATAGATAGATCGATGATAGATAGATAGATGAGAGATATTAGATAGTGATTAGATGATGATTGATAGATATATAGTAGATAATAGATAGATAGATAGATGATAGATAGAAGATTGTGATAGTGATAGAAGAAGACAGACAGACAGACAGGCAGAAGATAGATAGATGATAGATAGATAGAGATGATGATGATAGATAGATAGATAGATAGATAGATGATAGAAATATAGATAGATGATAGATGATAGATAGATGATGATAGACATATAGATAGATAGACAGGGCCGCCATCAGGGGGGTACAGGTGATACTTTTCTGACCGGGCCGAGAGGCTTCTGGGGCCGGAGAGGGAGACTAAATGTGGGGCCGGGCCCTGCGGGCCCGCTTTGTTAAACTTTGTTTGTCAGCTGCCGCGAGCACCGTCCGGCGTGATGCAAACTAGTTGAAGACCTTTAAGACCTGGCTCCTCCTCTTTTTCTCCTCCATTCAGGACACGGGGGGGGGGGAGGGTAGGATTCGGAAGGAGGAGGAGCTGCTCCGAATCCCACGACTTTCCCTTTCAAATCTCCGCCGGCACTGCGGCGGCGTAGCCGTGACGTCACAGCGCCACAAGTAAGGACAGGGACTGGCTGCCTAGGACAGCGCGGGCGGGCGGAGCAGGCACACTCGAGTCTCTGTCTCTGAGTTTGACCTGACCTATGGGGAGTCACTAGGAGGAGGCTCTTGGCTCTCTCTGGAGGACTTAATACATACCTGACTGACTGAGTGCAGTCTCATAGATTAGATAGATAGAAGATTATAGATAGATGATAGCAGAGTAGTAGAGTAGATAGTAGGAGTTAGATAGATAGCAGAGTTAGATAGATAGATATAGACAGAGTTAGATAGATAGGAGGATAGATAGATAGCAGAGTTAGTAGATAGATAGATAGAGTTAGATAGATAGATAGGAGTAGATATAGATAGATAGATAGATGAGTTAGATAGATAGAGTTAGATAGATAGAGTTAGAGTGTAGATAGATAGATAGAGTGAGATAGATAGATAGATAGATAGGTAGATAGATAGAGTTAGATCGATAGGTAGTAGATAGATAGGTTAGATAGATAGATTAGAGTTGATAGATAGAGTTGAGATAGATGAGAGTTAGGATAGAATAGATAGAGTTTAGATAGATAGATAGAGGTAGATAGAAGATAGAGTTAGATAGATAGATAGCAAGGTTAGATAGATAGATAGAGTTAGATAGAGTTAGAGTAGATAGAGAGATAGCAGAGTTAGATAGATAGATATATAGATAGACAGAGTTAGATAGCGCGTTAGATAGATAGATAGATAGCAGCGTTGTGATAGATAGATAGAGATAGATAGCAGCGTTAGATAGATAGATTAGATAGATAGCAGAGATTAGATAGATAGATAGCAGAGTTAGATAGATAGATAGATAGCAGAGTTAGATAGATAGATAGCAGAGTTAGATAATGAGATAGCAGAGTTAGATAGATAGATAGCCAGAGTTAGTAGATAGAAGCATAGCAGAGTTAGATAGATATAGCAGATGATAGATAGCCAGAGTAGATAGATAGATAGCAGGTAGATAGGTAGCAGAGTTAGATAGATAGCAGAGTCGATAGATAGATAGCAGAGTTAGATAGATAGATAGAGAGTTAATAGATAGCAGAGTTAGATAGATAGATAGCAGAGTTAGATAGATAGCCGAGTTAGATAGATAGCAGAGTTAGATAGTAGATAGCAGAGTTAGATAGATAGTAGCAGAGTTTTAGATAGATAGATAGCAGTTAGTTAGATAGATAGATAGCAGAGTTATATAGATAGATAGCAGAGTTAGATAGATAGCCGAGTAGTTAGATAGATAGCAGAGTTAGATAGATAGCAGAGTAGAGATAGATAGAAGTAGAGATAGATAGCAGATGATAGATAGATGCAGAGAGTTAGATAGATAGATAGGCAGAGTTAGATAGCAGAGTTAGATAGATAGCAGAGTTAGATAGCAGAGTTAGATAGATAGCAGAGTTAGATAGCAGATGTTAGATAGATAGCAGAGTTAGATAGATAGATAGATAGATAGATAGATAGATAGATAGATAGATAGATAGCTAGATAGAGTTAGATAGATAGATATAGATAGCAGAGTTAGATAGATAGATAGATGCAGAGTTAGAGTAGATAGATAGATAGATAGATGATAGATAGATGATAGATAGAGCAGAGTTAGATAGATAGATAGATAGCAGAGTTAGATAGAGATAGATAGATAGATAGATAGATAGATAGATAGCGAGTTAGATTAGATAGATAGCAGAGTTAGATAGAATAGATAGATAGATAGCAGGAGTTAGATAGATAGATAGATAGATAGATAGCAGAGTTAGATAGTAGATAGATAGCAGATAGTAGATAGAAGATAGATAGATAGTAGATAGCAGAGTTAGATAGATAGATAGATAGAAGAGTGATAGATAGATGATAGATAGCAGGTTAGATAGAGAGATAGATAGCAGAGTTAGATAGATAAGAGGTAGATAGATAGCAGAGTTAGATAGCTAGCAGAGTTAGATAGATAGAGAGTGATAGATAGCAGAGTTAGATAGATAGATAGCAGAGTTAGACAGATAGCACTAGAGAGTTAGACAGATAGCAGAGATAGATAGATAGATAGCAGAGTTACATAGTGATAGATAGCAGAGTTAGACAGATAGCACTAGCAGAGTTAGACAGATAGCAGATGATAGATAGCAGAGTTAGATAGATAGATAGATAGCGAGTCAGAGTTAGATAGATAGCAGAGTTAGATAGATAGCAGAGTTAGATAGATAGCAGAGTTAGATAGATAGATAGCAGAGTTAGACAGATAGCACTAGCAGAGTTAGACAGATAGCAGAGATAGATAGATAGCAGAGTTACATAGATAGATAGATAGAGAGACACATAGAGATAGAGAAGAAGCAGATAGACATTGTTAAATAGATAACAAGAGGCAGATATATAGATAGAGATAGATATACAGAGAGAGAGAGGGACAGATAGAGATAGATAGGGGCAGAGGTCCATGTAGAAGGTACAAGAAGGTCTCCCTGGCCAAAGGTTGTGGGCAAGCATCTGACTACAACTGAACACAACAGTAAGTTTAAAATACCAAATTGCTACCAGTATATAATGAAATTGCCAGTTTACTGTGCCTTTGGTGTCATTAATTTGTGTCTCTCTGTCCAACTCTCTGATCTCTATCTCTGTCTGTCTATTTCACTGTCTTTCTGTCTGTTATCACTATCGGGCTGTGTGTCTAGTTTGTGGTTGTCTGTCTGTGTTTTTGGCCATCTCTATTAAGTACATAGTGGGTGGGGCTAATTGGGGCAGAGAAAGGGGCGTGGCCCCTAACTTCTTAGTAAAGGGGGGGGGCTCTTTGTTGTGCGGACTGGTTTCCAATGGCAGGGAGGCCTGGAGGGTATTATGTGTGGGGAGGTGGTAATTATATGGGGGGGGGTTGGTGCAGCTGGGGGCCGGCTGGGGCCCAAATTTACTAGTATGGGGCCCTGAAAATTCTGATGGCGGCCCTGTAGATAGAATAAGAAGATAGATAGATGGTAGATAGATAGATGATAGATAAATAGAAAATAGATAGATTGATGGATAGATTGGTAGATAGATAGATAGATAGATAGATAGGATATATGATAGATATATAGATCGATAGATAGATAGATAGATAGAAGATAATAGATAGATAGATACATGATAGATAGATAGATGATAGATAGATAGCTAGCTAGATAGATGATTGATAGATAGATAGATAGATAGATAGATAGATAGCTAGATAGATAGATGATAGAGAGATAGATAGATAGATAGATAGATAGATAGATAGATGATAGATAGTGTAGGATGATAGATAGATAGCGGATAGATGGATAGAAGATAGATAGATGATAGATAGTTAGATAGATAGATAGATAGATGGATGAAATATAGATAGATGATAGATAGATAGATAGATAGATAGATAGATAGAAGATAGATAGATAGATAGATAGATAGCAGTACACAATGGCTTGATAAAGGTCCTAAGCACCAGACCAAAACGTTGCCAATTGCTGTGTGTGTGGAATAAACACTTGAATTTTCACAAGACCTGTTTGTGCCTAATACATTCTGTGTACTGCTATGCATCATGGGATCATGATTAGAAGCACCCAGGCATGACTGGAGAAAGCATAGATAGATAGATGATAGATAGTTAGATAGATAGATGGATGATAGATAGAATAGAAGACAGACAGACAGACAGAAGACAGACAGACAGACAACGACAGACAGACAGACAGACGACGACGACCGACCACGACGACAGATAGATAGAGACAGACAGACAGACAGACAGATAGATAGATAGTAGATAGATAGATAGATAGAGAGATATATCCTTAAGCTGGGTACACACCAGCCAATATTTTCGGCTGGTGTGAGGCAGACAGCCGCGACCGACATCATTCGAGAACGAACGATCGGGATGTCGGAAAATTCTGATCGACTGTGCGGTTCCCTAGGGATTGCACATTGTGTTTGGCAAATTCAGCTGCGGACGAATTGCTGGACTGACGGACATTTGTTCCAGCCGAGGCGCTCGAGCGAGGCTCGCGTCGGGCAAATAGGAAATACATAGGAAAGACTAAGGCTGGGTACACACGGAGGGACTTTTTGGCCCGAGCGAGCGCTCGCTACGAGCGAGCGCTCGGCTGGAACAAATGTCCGTCAGTCGCAGCAAATTCGTCCGCAGCTGAATTTGCAAACAAACGAATGTGCAATCCCATAGGGAACCGCACAGTCGATCAGAATTTTCCGACATGCCCGATCGTTCGTTCGTCCGAATGATGTCGGTCGCGGCTGTCTGCCTCACACCAGCCGAAAATATTGGCTGGTGTGTACCCAGCTTAAGGATATATCTCTCTATCTATCTATCTATCTATCTATCTATCTATCTGTCTGTCTGTCTGTCTGTCTCTATCTATCTGTCTGTCGGTCGGTCGGTCGGTCTGTCTGTCTGTCTGTCTGTCTGTCTGTCTGTCTGTCTGTCTGTCTGTCTGTCTGTCTGTCTATCTATCTATCTATCATCCATCTATCTATCTAACTATCTATCATCTATCTATCTATGCTTTTCCAGGAATGTCATATTTTCCAAAATAATGGCAGCTGACGCTGGAAGAAGGCGCATCTGTACATATATTTTATAGTGTTGGTATCACAGGGGAACTTAAGATATTTTACTTCTTGGTCATACAAACTCGTAAATAATTATTTTTGGTATCTTTGGTTGTATATTAGCCGATCACAAAACTGTTAATATTTTGTATGTGGCATGTACGGTGCATGTTGTACACATATAGAGGGAAATAAATACCAAAGGTTCCCTCAAAAAGCAGGATACCCTTCTCAGGGAGTGAACAAACACACTCTCTAGGGAAGGCATATATGGGGTAATGGACTCATCAACATGATACATCATTAGCAATTGGGTGGACCATATAGTGGCTAACTCTTGGAATATCATTTGGATTTCGTCATTTTTTTTTTCTTACTTACAGGATCTTTAGAAGTTAGGAGCGTGTATAATCTCTTAGATATATTAACAGGTCAATCTACAACTGATAAGTAGTAGCCAACCAGAGTGGGGGTTGTGACAGGTGATAACTGCATTTATCTCATCTGAAGATCTCTTTTATTAGCCTGAATAATTTGTCATCACCATAACAGTTAATCTGTACTTTTCTGCCAAAACTCTACTTCCCCGTCCATTAAAAAAGTTCAACAAAGCAGCCTAAAAGATTGTAAATTACTTCTGTCCTACCCCTAGTTTAATACTGTACGTGAGAATAGTTATTTTTATATTTTATTTACTATTCATAAAGGACTGCCTGTGACACAGTGTTTCTGTATTAGGTTTAGGGTCTCATGGCTTCTTGTGTTTTTTTATGGTAGTTGTGGTTACATGAATCCTTCTAATTATGGGTTGTCTTCTTTTCTACCCTCCAAGGGCTTGTACACACATGTGCCCGACAAACTGGCAGAGGAACAAACAATGCCTGGCCGAGCGTCCACACATTAATAAAAATCCACAGTCCACACATAGGATGCCAACATGTTTAGATTTGAACTTTTTGAAATAATCCAGGGTGTCAGTGGGCAGTATTTTTTATTGGACTTCCACATAGGAAGAGTTTTATGATCCCTGGTGACTCCTGGATATTAGTAGTCAGAGGACAGGTTGATAAAGTATTGTTCGTCATATATGGAGGGGTGACTATGGTTTATGAAAAACAATATATACAATGAAACTGAAATTAAATATAGTTTTTACAGGATAAACGATGACTTTGTTAATCATGTTACTTTATGTCAATGACGAGAGGAAGCTTATGGGAATCAAGTTCCAGTCTTGGAGTGTTTACGGTTATACAAACAAATATATTACCTAATGTCACTTAATGATTTTCTTATTCTTATTTCCTTTCTATATCTCCCTGCGAATGATCTTGCTCATGTGATACGATAGCTAGATTCATCTGATACTGATCTTGACTACAAGATCTTAGTCCACATACTAATGAACACATATACTAAACTAGTAAAATAAATAACGATAACTAAAGCTTTCTTCTATATTAACTGTAATTGTATGCCCACACCCCAATGACCCATATTAAAGAGAAACAAAACTGTTCTTTTAAGGACAAATAAACTCACATTTCCCATGCTCCACTTTAGAGATGGACTAGAATTCGAACTTGAACCCGAGACTCGGACTTCTCGAACTATCCCGGATTTCTCGGACTTTCGATATTTTCAGGACTTTCCTAATTATCGAATTTTCAAATGTTCGAGGAGCGAATATGCCAGTAAATGTCTATTATACCATACGACGATAAATATCGAATCGCAGTAAAATGTCTATTATACCAATATGAAGAAATATCGAATATCGAATCCGTGAGTAAAATGTCTATTATACCAATAAGCGAGTAAATATCGAATCTGTGAGTAAAATGTCTATTATACCAATACGCGAGTAAATATCGAATCCGCAAGTAAATGTCTATTATACCAATCACGAGCATCGAATCTGGGAGACAAAATGTCTATTATACAGATTCGCAAGTAAATATCGAATCCGCAAGTAAAATGTCTATTATACCATACGCGAGTAGAATATCGAATTATCGAATCCGCAAGTAAATGTCTATATACCTATACGCGAGTAAATATCGAATCCGTGAGTAAATGTCTAATACAGATTCACAGGTAATATCGAATCCGGGAGTAAAATGTTATTATACCAATATGTTAGTAATACGAATTATCGAATCCGCAAGTCGTTAATGGGATAATTATCGAATGTTTGAACAGAGAGCTCGAAGTAGCGGTGAGATAAATTGATATTGATATTTTAATTGTATTTCATTCAAACTTTTCGAACTATTTGACTCCCATTGACTTTAATGGGCATTTTGAACTTTCCATATAGTTCGAGAAACGGACCGAACTTTGTAAGTTCAGCCATCTCTACTCCACACCCGAATAGGACCTAGACCTAAGTTCTCATCCCGGGGTACTGAACAGTAGAGATGTAATGTGGGTTTGAATAAAACCCAGTTTCAAATCGAATCTGAGGGTTTCGAAGTCCCGACGAAACTCCCGAATCAAAAATAAACGATTATAGAAATCGAAAATCAAAACCGTGAAACGAAAGTAATGATTGATTTCAGTAACCCTCGAAAGTGCGCTCGATTTCGGTAACTCTCAAAAATAGAATGCGAAAGCTGGAAAACAGCCCGATCGTGAGGAAAGATAGTTTTAAAATAAGTTTTGGTTCTATTTACGGGTTCCCCAGACCATTCTCCAGGTCTCTGTGTCATTTACAGTAACCTACTATTACTATTTGTCCCTCAAAATGGAAGAAACTTCAAATTTTTTTATCTCTAGACTTCTATGGGTTCGTTTTTCGAAAATTGGAAACGGAACGAAACTCAGCATTTTCGAACATCTCTACTGATTAGCTGTAATACTTACACAAAGTTCCCACAATGCACTGCCACTCTGCCCCTCAGCTACTGTCAGTGACAGTCACCGATGTAGCAAATGGAAGACACGCTCTTTGCAGAGCATGTCTTCCTATTGGACACAGAGTCAAGCCAGAAGAGGCCCGGAGTGGCGAGGGAAATGTCATGTAAATATTTTAGTTGATCGGTAAAATACCCAGAGGTGGGGACTAATTATGTGTTAGAGGAAATTATAATTCACAGGGTTGTAGAGAGCTTATTCTTTCCTCCCTGTGTGAAATAGAATTAGATTGGTTCAGCTGGTTTCTGACAACTTATCTGCAAACTCCCTCCCATCTTTCCCACAGTCACACAATGCAAAAGATGAAGGGATTTTGCATCACATTATGAAGTACCAAAGTTTGCAAAAAGGAGGACAGGACACAAAAAGTACATAAAGTCCTGACAAATCCCTCATTTTTTTTTAGAAATTATACATTTGACCTTTACCTACATGGAAAGTCGTCTTTATAAAGGTTTGTTATCGCTAATGACCAATAACCAACTATCAAACTATCGATAGTAATGGATGCTTTATCGATGTCAATGTATTTTGATATCACTGGTATTGGGCCATTGACTTACCAACATTGTCATTTACAATCGGCCATTACGAATGAACCTGTATTATTACATCCCTAAACCTTTAACGATCGTTGTGGCAATCGTTAATTGCAATTGCTATTGTAAATCATCGATAGCAATTGTAAATCTATGATCCGATCATTGATTAATGATCGGCCATAGAATGAATTGTGGTATTATTACTACCGCGTCTAGAACATTCGCCATAAATGTGTGATCACAGGCGTACATTTGCGGACGTATATTAATGACATGGGTTTTGCAAACTTTTGTTACTGCCGTTTTTTACATATGGCCCTTATTACTTTAAAGGGACATTTTATGTGCTTACCTCTTTCCCCTTAAAGTACACAGGGTGAGGATCTAACTGCTGGGCACTTTCCTCCTAGGTCTGAGGCCTAACCAATGGGAATACATGCTCTACAAGGATCACATCTTCCCATAAGCAAATCCTGGAGTAGTCCTAGATTAAAAGAGGGGTGGGGTCAGACCAGGACCACAAGCACAATATCAATAGAGGTACAGGGATTTATGCAAACCCAGGGGTGAGGGCTTAATGGGGATGTTAAGGGCAGTATGCCCTTTAAATACTGGTGCTAGAACATAACATCTGTCTGCCAGCAGTTTATACTTTAATTTTATAAATAGATAAAACAAAACTCGTTTTTCAAACCTTCCTTTTAAACCCTTATTTTACTTTCTATATCAATCTCACAACAAAGAGAAAAAATGTATTCAGTAAAAGTTCTCATCGTTAGAAATGTTTGTCTGAAGAAGGAACCAGTTGGGTTCCGAAATGTCGCAATAAAATTGTGGATTTAGCCTAGTGTGCCTGGCTCCACTACTACTATCGTTAGAAATGGTGCTAATTTTGCCCCAACCAATCAGATGTTAGCTTTAAAATGTTAATATATCTGATTGTTGTTGGGAAAAATTAGCACCATTTTTAACTATAAGAACTTTTATTGAATAACCCTGAATAAGAGTATCAGACACAGTGACATCCAGCAAAATTGAAATATTCATGTACAGTTTAAAACATTTCTTCAGACTTGAAAATGCCTTTCTGAATATTCAGCTGCTATTCACAAAAAGCACAGAGATTGGCACTGCTGATGTTAAAGATGAATTGGATTTTGGCCGGTGGTTGACTGATTTTTGTTATGTTTGCTTGTTGTTCAAATTTGCATTATTGACTTGGTGAGTAATTTCCAATTTTTGCAGCGCTAAACTACTAAACAAAGTTTGTACCCTAAATACATTCATGGTAGCCACAAAATGATGGATATGTCATTTATTCCTGAAACGGCTGCTCTTATCCCTTCATTATTGCAAATCAATTCGATATTGCTCTCAACATATTGTATAGAATTAAAGTTTTCTGGAACTGATTTTGTGCTCTTAAAGGACCTAGAAGAAAACTTTAGCTATTGTGTTGTCTGCCTGATTAATTAAATTCAACAAAACACTGGCCTATGACTTTGGCATGTTGTTGTAAATTAGAACAGTGGCCATGTAATGCGTGCAACATTTGAACACATACTTTGAGCATATCAATGTGATTAGAAATGTTTTCTTCATTTCATCTCTTTGACTGTGTTGCAGTTGACAAATTGTGTCATCCAAGCGTTGTTTGGAGTTTGATTCATCTCAGCTACCAACCCAATAATCGGGTGTCCCAGAGTGCAGGGTGTTAGGGCTCATTAAGAGTGAGCAATATACTCGTTATGTTAATTGGGTCTTTAAGGGTATCTGGGTCCTCATACAAGTGTCTTCTATTCAAATAAACTCTCTTATGCCTTTCAAACAAGCCAATGATGGTTTCTCTAGATGGTCTTAAGTTATAGCTTTTAATTTACACTCAGACAGTCAGCATAAGCAAAAAGTGTGTGACAGTCACATGATGGGCTGTGTTAAGAAGCCCCACCCCAAAAATTATTTTTCTGGTGGAGCAATTGAAGACGTTACAGCAGTAGGATACCAACTGGGCATGCTGTGTCGAGGCATTGGGGGCGGAGCAATTGTGCTGGTCATGTCACAGCTTGCTGGAACCACCACCCTTTATACTGCTATAAGTTTTGCATAGATTGCAGCTAGAAGCATGATCCTGGAGTTGTTTATGGTAGAATGTATTTTTTTATAAAGTAAACTTGTATGGAGACCACAGGTACCCTTAAGTTTTATTAACCACTGTATTAGTGTGTCCATTGATACTTTATAGGGAGAACAAATAGAGAGTTAAATAGGGCTCTTTTTTTTAACTAACAGAGAGAGGTTAAAGCAATTTTCAGTCTCATTTATTTCTTTCCAGCAGTATTGTGGAGCACTCGCTCCTAACCTGAAATACAGACATTCCATTATTTCTGCAGCGTCTGTCAGCCTTCCTACTGCGATGTTTATTCAATTTATGCAGATCTAGTCATATCTATATTATTGCTTGTAGTGCAGAGAAATTGTAATAAGTTCCCATAGAATCTGTTTTGATAGACTAGTATGGTTAGAATAGAGAATTTCCAGATAAGACTGAACTTGTGTTTATCACTTTTTAACTGTTAATACATTTACACCCATTTCACACTTCCAACCTGTTTAATTTTCACATTTCCTTACAGACTTTACATGAAACCCATCACAGACGTACCTCAGGAACTCACAGCATAAACCCCAAAACCAGTATTTTCCCTTCTCAGTCATCTAATGTGTAAGTAAGGACATCAACACGTAAAGATTAAGTTTATTCCTGTGAAAACCCTGCTGACATTCTATGATTGCGTTACGGTCATTTAATCCAGGAAGACCACTTTGTACTAAAGTTGTGCTGGTTATTAGTTAAAAAACGTCAAAACATATTTATAGCTAGTAAACATTGTAACCGGGTTAAAACATAGACCCCGACTAAATCCCAATAAGATTCTCAATCTCAAGGTCCATCTCTGTACATTGACGCTGTCTAATAACAGACAACAACAAAAACTCAGTATATTAAAGGAGATGTCTACTGTAACTTACCCTCCCAAACCACCCCCTATCCTAATAGTACTCAGGGTAGGGATTCAAACTGCAAGGTCCTAACCCCACAGTCTCCACAATGATAGAGAGGGTTTTCACAGCTGTTTGGGCAAACTCAAGAAAACCGGGTGATGCACCTAGCAGTTTAGGGCAAGGGCCACATGCTGGGTACTATAAGGGGAAAAGGGTTTAAAAGTGAAAGTAAATTCATTTGCTTTTAGTTTTCTACCCCCTTTCCCTTCAGTACAGGAGATACAATCAGGAATGTAATAAAAGTTCTTATCGTTTAAAATGCTGCTAAGATTGCCCCAACCAACCGGATCATTTTAATTGCCCATGATCCCTCCATAGCACTTACACTTGGGCACTTGGTATTGTACACTTGGCATTACACTCAGGTCTATGCTTCACTGCTGACACTGCCTAAATGATCTATATGTATGTACTTAGGGATGGATCCATTGTTTTGCATAGCACTTATAATCTCAATATACCGGTATATTGACTAATAGGTTTATGGGATTTATGGGATGCTTTTAACTTTTTCTCTGATTTAATCAGCACTTACTGATTTTCTAATATATTTTTAACTGGCTCAATTAAAATTACTTTTATGACACCACCCATGATTGTGTCAGTGTGCCCCATTGATATCATGCTTTGTTTCATTTACATGGTTAAGTTTTGCCCCAACCAATCAGATGTTAGCTTTCAAATGTTAAATAGATCTGATTGGTTGGGCAAAATTAGCACCATTTTTAATGATAAGAACTTTATTTACACGTCCCTGAATATTTCCTGGGTGAATTATACTGAGCACGACTGAGGTCAATAAGGTAGGGTAGGGTGCTGTATCACTGTCCAATTTTGTATTGTATCGTGTGTTTTTTTATGTTTTATATACACAACATATAACCAGATACATATACATGCAAAATCAGCCCTAAATAACCAGCTCAATAAGTATGGGGCTCAATACAAATGGAAACTCAGTGGGATTAAAGGATAAGTACACTGTACAATTAAGTTAGGGTCACTTGGAAGCTGCAGCTTAAAAATACTTTGGCATATTTCTTGTTTCCAAAAGCCCTTCCAGAACTTCCCTTTTCCATTCAAGGTTGCTGACATCTTAGATAGATAGATAGATAGATAGAAGATAGATAGATAGATAGATAGATAGACATATAATAGAGATAGACAGACAGACGACGACAGAGAAGCAGATAGAGTAGTTAGTATAGATAGATGATATAGATAGATAGATAGATAGATAGATAGATAGATAGATAGATAGATAGATACATAGATAATAGGAGGATACATAGAAAAGATACTAGATAGATGAATAGACAGACAGACATATAATAGATAGATAGATAGATAGAAAGACAGACAGGAGAATATAGATAGATAGATGATAGATAGATAGATAGATAGATAGATAGATAGACAGACAGACAGACAGATAGATAGATAGATAAAACATATGATGCCATATGATGCCTTTATACTGGTAATAAATGCAGTGTAAAAGTGAATGGGAAAAGAACTTCATACTTCCTGCAAGGTCGGGGAGTCAGACAAGGATGTAGCCTGAGTCCAACTCTCTTTAACATTACATCAACCAACTGGCAGCAGCTCTAGAAAACTCATCAGCACCAGAGACTTACTCTACATGACCCAATGTAAAATTCCTGCTCTATGCAGATGACCTCTTAGCTATCACCAACAGAAAGTGGCCTACAAGACAGTCTAGCCATCCTGGAGAAATTCAGCGCAACCTGGGCACTCCAATAAATCCAAAATTATGATGTTCCAGAGAAAAACAAAAAATCAACACACGACCCTTCATTCACTTTGAATAACGAGATACTCAGCAGCAGAAACAGAGAAATATACTTATCTCGGCCTGGAGATCAACCATTCTGGGAGCTTTAGGGCACTATAGAGACTTTGAAAGCAAAAGCCAGCCCTGGTCTATTCAGATCAATAAAAAGGGGAATCTGGCCCACCAGAAATACTCCATCTCGAATTCTGTAAGTCACCTCCTCCAGGTCCATCGCAGTACATCAACAGCCGTTGTCGGGCTGAGCTCTGCAGATTCCCATTACTGCTTGAGATACAATAAAGGGCCCTATCATTCTGGGCTCACCTACAGAAACAGTAGCCCCAACTCTTACCACATAAAGCCTCAATACAGAACAGAGATCAAGAAAAAGCCATGTGCACTGAAACAACTCATCAGCTCCCTACTAACATCAACCCCACATCACTGAGCCTGTCTAAACCTCAAATCACAGCAGCCATAACCAAGAGCCAATTGGACTACGTGGATGAATGGAAGAAGAAATAAAATAGATAGAGATAGAAGATGAAGATAGATAGATGATAGATAGATAGATGATGATATAGATGAAGATAGATAGATAGATAGATAGTAGGTAGGTAGAGAGAGATAGATAGGATAGGTAGAGATAGATAGATAAGATAGATAGATAGATAGATGGTTGATGATATGGTTAGATAGATGATAGATAGATAGATAGATAGATAGATAGTAGTTAGATAGATAGATGGATAGATAGAGGATTGGTGATAGGATAGATAGATGATAGATGACAGACAGACAGACAGACGACAGACAGACAAAGACAGACAGACAGATAGATATAGATAGATAGATAGATAGATAGAATAGATAGAGATAGATAGATCGATGATATATATAGATAGGATAGATAGAGAGATAGATAGATAGATAAGATCGATAGATAGATAGATAGATAGAGGATGAGTAGATAGATAGATGATAGATAGATAGATAGATAGATAGATAGATAGTGGATAGATGAGATTGGTGATAGATAGATAGATAGATAGACAGACAGACAGACAGACAGACAGACAGACAGACACGACAGACAGATAGATGAGAGATAGATAGATAGATAGATAGATAGAGAGATAGATAGATAGATAGATAGATAGTGATAGATAGATGATAGATAGATAGATAGAGATGATAGATAGATAGATAGATGATGATAGATAGATAGATAGATAGATAGATAGAGGATTGATAGATAGATAGAAATAGATAAGATAGATAGATAGATAGATAAAGATGATAGTAAAGAAGCAGAAGACGAAAATGATAGAAGACAGACAGACAGCAGAAGACAGACAGACAGAACGACAGACAGACAGCAGCAGGACAGACAGACAGACAGACAGACAGACAGACAAGACAGACAGACAGATAGATAGATAGATAGATAGATAGATAGATAGATAGATAGATAGATGATAGATATAGATGATGATAGATAGATGATGATAGGTATATAGATAGATAGATAGATAGATAGATAGATAGATAGATAGATAGATTAGATAGATAGATAGATAGATTGATAGATAGAAGATGATAGATAGATAGACAGACAGACAGACAGACAGAAGACAGACAGACAGACAGATAGATAGATAGATAGATAGATAGATAGATTGATAGATAGACAGATAGATAGATAGATAGATAGATAGAGATAGATAGATTGATAGAAATATAGATAGATGATAGATGATAGATAGATGATTGTAGCACATATAGATAGATAGATAGATAGATAGATAGATGGTAGAAGATAGATGATAGATAAATAGATAGAAAATAGATAGATTGATGGATAGATGATTGTAGATAGATAGATAGATAGATAGATAGTGATAGATATATAGATCATAGATAGATGAAGATAGATGATAGATAGGTAAGATAGATGATAGATAGATAGATAGATAAGATAGTAGATGATAGATAGATAGATAGATAGATAGATAGATAGATAGATAGATAGTCGATAGATAGATAGATAGATAGATAGATAGATAGATAGATAGATAGAGGATAGATAGATAGATAGATGATAGATAGATAGATGATAGTAGTTGGGATGATATAGATAGATGATAGATAGATGATAGATAGATAGATAGATAGATAGATGAGATAGATAAATAGATAGATGATAGATAGATAGAAGATAGATATGCAGTACACAATGGCTGATAAAGGTCCTAAGCACCAGACCGAAACGTTGCCAATTGCGTGGTGTGTGGAATAAACACTTGAATTTCACAAGACCTGTTTGTGCCTCTAATACATTTTGTGTACTGTAGGCATCATGGGATCATGATTAGAAGCACCAGGCATGACTGGAAAAAGATAGATAGATAGATGAAGATAGTTAGATAGATAGATAGATGGATGATAGAATAGATAGATAGATAGATAGTAGATAGATAGATAGATAGAAAGATAGATAGATAGGATGAGATAGACCGACCGACCGACAGACGACGATAGAAGAGCGACAGAAGACAGATAGAGAGATAGATAGATAGATAGATAGTGATAGATAGATAGGAGATATATCCTTAAGCTGGGTACACACCAGCCAATATTTTCGGCTGGTGTAAGGCAGGCAGCCGGACCGACATCGTTGGACGAATCGAACGATCGGGCATGTTGGAAAATTCCGATCGAATGTGCGGTTCCCTATGGGATTGACATTCGTTTGTTCGCAAATCAATAGCCGAGCACTGCGCTCGTACGACTAGCGCTCGGTCGGCCAAATGGTCCCTCCGGTGTACCCAGCCTTAGCTTTCCTATGTATTTCCTATGTTATTGTTGAATTTAATTAATCAGGCAGACAACACAATAGCTAAAGTTTTCTTTCTAGGTCCTTTAAGAGCACAAAATCAGTTCCAGAAAACTTTAATTCTATACAATATGTTGAGAGCAATATCGAATTGATTTGCAATAATGAAGGGATAAGAGCAGCCGTTTCAGGAATAAATGACATATCCATCATTTTTGTGGCTACCATGAATGTATTTAGGGTACAAACTTTGTTTAGTAGTTTAGCGCTGCAAAAATTGGAAATTACTCACCAAGTCAATAATGCAAATTTGAACAACACAGCAAACATAACAAAAATCAGTCAACCACCGGCCAAAATCCAATTCATCTTTAACCATCAGCAGTGCCAAGTCTCTGTGCTTTTTTGTGAATAGCAGCTGAATAATTCAGAAAGGCATTTTCAAGTCTGAAGAAATGTTTTAAACTGTACATGAATATTTCAATTTTGCTGGATGTCACTGTGTCTGATACATCTATTCAGGGTTATTCAATAAAAGTTCTTATAGTTAAAAATGGTGCTAATTTTTCCCCAACCAATCAGATATTATTTAACATTTTAAAGCTAACATCTGATTGGTTGGGGCAAAATTAGCACCATTTCTAACGATAGTAGTAGTGGAGCCAGGCACACTAGGCTTAAATCCAACAATTTTATTGCGACATTTCGGAACCCAACTGGTTCCTTCTTCAGACAAACATTTCTAACGATGAGAACTTTTACTGAATACATTTTTTCTCTTTGTTGTGAGATTGATTTAGAAAAGTAAAATTAAGGGTTTAAAAGGAAGGTTTGAAAAACGAGTTTTGTTTTATCTATTTATAAAAATTTTAAAGTATAAACTGCTGGCAGACAGATGTTATGTCTAGCACCAGTATTTAAAGGGCATACTGCCCTTAACATCCCCATTAAGCCCTCACCCCTGGGTTTTGCATAAATCCCCTGTACCTCTATTGATATTGTGCTTGTGGTCCTGGTCTGACCCCACCCCCTCTTTTAATCTAGGACTACTCCAGGATTTGCTTATGGGAAGATGTGATCCTTGTAGAGCATGTATTCCCATTGGTTAGGCCTCAGACCTAGGAGGAAAGTGCCCAGCAGTTTAGATCCTCACCCTGTGTACTTTAAGGGGAAAGAGGTAAGCACATTAAAATGTCCCTTTAAAGTAATAAGGGCCATATGTAAAAAACGGCAGTAACAAAAGTTTGCAAAACCACATGTCATTAATATACGTCCACAAATGTACGCCTGTGATCACACATTTATGGCGAATGTTCGTAGAATAACTAGCGGTAGTAAAATACCACAATTTCATTCTATGGCCGATCATTAATCAATGATCGCGATCATAGATTTACAATTGCTATCGTAGATTTACAATAGCAATTGCAAATTAACGATTGCCACAACGATCGTTAAAGGTTTAGGGATGTAATAATACAGGTTCATTATCGGTAATGGCCGATTGTAAATGACAATGTTGGTAAGTCAATGGCCCAATACCAGTGATATCAAAATACATTGACATCGATAAAGCATCCATTACTATCGATAGTTTGATAGTTGGTTATTGGTCATTAGCGATAACAAACCTTTATAAAGACGACTTTCCATGTAGGTAAAGGTCAAAATGCAAATTCTTAAAAAAAAAATGAGGGATTTGTCAGGACTTTATGTACTTTTTGTGTCCTGTCCTCCTTTTTGCAAACTTTGGTACTTCATAATGTGATGCAAAATCCCTTCATCTTTTGCATGTGTGTGACTGTGGGAAAGATGGGAGGGAGTTTGCAGATAAGTTGTCAGAAACCAGCTGAACCAATCTAATTCTATTTCACACAGGGAGGAAAGAATAAGCTCTCCTACAACCCTGTGAATTATAATTTCCTCTAACACATAATTAAGTCCCCAACCTCTGGGTATTTTACCGATCAGCTAAAATATTTACATGACATTTCCCTCGCCACTCCGGGCCTCTTCTGGCTTGACTCTGTGTCCAATAGGAAGATATGCTCTGCAAAGAAGCGTGTCTTCCCATTTGCTACATCGGTGACTGTCACTGACAGTAGCTGAGGGGCAGAGTGGAGCAGTGCATTGTGGGAACTTTGTGTAAGTATTACAGCTAATCAGTAGAGATGTTCGAAAATGCTGAGTTTCGTTCCGTTTTCCAATTTTCGAAAAACGAACCCATAGAAGTCTATGAGATAAAAAAATTTGATAGTTTCTATCCATTTTGAGGGACAAATAGTAATAGTAGGTTACTGTAAATGACACAGAGACCTGGAGAATGGTCTGGGGAACCCGTAAATAGAACCAAAACTTATTTTAAAACTATCTTTCCTCACGATCGGGCTGTTTTCCAGCTTTCGCATTCTATTTTTGAGAGTTACCGAAATCGAGCGCTACTTTCGAGGGTTACTGAAATCAATCATTACTTTCGTTTCACGGTTTTGATTTTCGATTTCTATAATCGTTTATTTTTGATTTCGGGAGTTTCGTCGGGACTTCGAAACCCTCAGATTCGATTTGAAACTGGGTTCTATTCAAACCCACATTACATCTCTACTGTTCAGTACCCCGGGATGAGAACTTAGGTCTAGGTCCTATTCGGGTGTGGAGTAGAGATGGCTGAACTTACCAAAGTTCGGTCCGTTTTCGAACTATATGGAAAGTTCAAAAATGGACCCATTAAAGTCAATGGGAGTCAAATAGTTCGAAAAGTTTGAATAAAATACAATTAAAATATCAATATCAATTTTATTCTCACGCGCTACTTTCGAGCTCTCATGTTCAAACATTCGATAATTATCCCATTAACGACTTGCGGATTCGATAATTCGATATTAACTAACATATTGGTATAATAAACATTTTACTCCCGGATTCGATATTTACCTGTGAATCTGTATAATAGACATTTTACTCACGGATTCGATATTTACTCGCGTATAGGTATAATAGACATTTTACTTGCGGATTCGATAATTCGATATTTACTCGCGTATTGGTATAATAGACATTTTACTTGCGGATTCGATATTTACTTGCGAATCTGTATAATAGACATTTTGCTCCCAGATTCGATGCTCGTGTATTGGTATAATAGACATTTTACTTGCGGATTCGATATTTACTCGCGTATTGGTATAATAGACATTTTACTCACGGATTCGATATTTACTCGCGTATTGGTATAATAGACATTTTACTCACGGATTCGATATTCGATATTTACTTGCATATTGGTATAATAGACATTTTACTTGCGGATTCGATATTTACTCGCGTATTGGTATAATAGACATTTTACTGGCATATTCGCTCCTCGAACATTTGAAAATTCGATAATTAGCGAAAGTCCTGAAAATATCGAAAGTCCGAGAAATCCGGGATAGTTCGAGAAGTCCGAGTCTCGGGTTCAAGTTCGAATTCTAGTCCATCTCTAAAGTGGAGCATGGGAAATGTGAGTTTATTTGTCCTTTTAAAAGAACAGTTTTGTTTCTCTTTAATATGGGGTCATTGGGGTGTGGGCATACAATTACAGTTAATATAGAAGAAAGCTTTAGTTCATTTATTCTTGTAAGTTTCATTTCTGACTGTTGTAGAATCTCTGTCAAAGCAATCAATTCGCAGGGAGATATAGAAATGGAAATAAGAATAAGAAAATCATTAAAGTGACATTAGGTAATATATTTGTTTGTATACCAGTAAACACTCCAAGACTGGAACTTGATTCCCATAAAGCTTCCTCGTCATTGACATAAAGTAACATGATTAACAAAGTCATCGTTTATCCTGTAAAAACTATATTTAATTTCAGTTTCATTGTATAATTGTTTTTCATAAACCATAGTCACCCCTTCATATAATGACGAACAATACTTTATCAACCTGTCCTCTGACTACTAATATATTCCAGGAGTCACCAGGGATCATAAAACTCTTCCTATGTGGAAGTCCAATAAAAAATACTGCCCACTGGACACCCTGGATTATTTCAAAAAGTTCAAATCTAAACATGTTGGCATCCTGATGTGTGGACTGTGGATTTTGTATTAATGTGTGGACGCTCGGCCAGGCATTGTTTGTTCCTCTGCCAGTTTGTCGGGCACATGTGTGTACAAGCCCTTGGAGGGTAGAAAAGAAGACAACCCATAATTAGAAGGATTCATGTAACCACAACTACCATAAAAAAACACAAGAAGCCATGAGACCCTAAACCTAATACAGAAACACTGTATGTCACAGGCAGTCCTTTATGAATAAGTAAATAAAAATATAAAAATAAAACTATTCTCACGTACAGTATTAAACTAGGGGTAGGACAGAAGTAATTTACAATCTTTTAGCTGCTTTGTTGAACTTTTTTTTAATGGACGGGGAAGTAGAGTTTTGGCAGAAAAGTACAGATATAACTGTTAATGGTGATGACAAATTATTCAGGCTAATAAAAGAGATCTTCAGATGAGATAAATGCAGTTATCACCTGTCACAACCCCCCACTCTGGTCTGGCTATCTACTTATCAGTTGTAGATTGACCTGTTAAATATATCTAAGAGATTATACACGCTCCTAACTTCTAAAGATCCTGTAAGTAAGAAAAAAAAAATGACGAAATCCAAAATGATATTCCAAGAAGTTAGCCACTATATGGTCCACCCAATTGGCTAATGATGTATAATTGTTGATGAGTCCATTACCCCAATATATGCCTTCCCTAGAGAGTGTGTTTGTTCACTCCCTGAGAAGGGTATCCTGCTTTTTGGAGGGAACCTTTGGTATTTATTTCCCTCTATATGTGTACAACATGCACCGTACATGCCACATACAAAATATTAACAGTTTTGTGATCGGCTAATATACAATCCAAAGATACCAAAAATAATATATTTACGAGTTTGTATGACCAAGAAGTAAAATATCTTAAGTTCCCCTTGTGATACCAACCTATAAAATATATGTACAGATGCGCCTTGCTTCCAGCGTCAGCTGCCATTATTTTGGAAAATATGACATAAATCCTTCCCTTGAATTATTATGAAATATAAATTGAAGGGGAAATTGACATCTGGTTAAAGGATATGTACACGAATATGTGTGGTTTGCTAAACCAAATTGGGTGGTCTAAGAATCTTGCTGCTGCTTGTGTGACGTGATGGCGTGTGCCCACACGTGCGCGGTTACATCCCGGGTGCTTTCACAGTTCATATGGTTTTTCAAATGAAAACCATATGAAACTGTGCCTGGTCCTTTTTGATCCCCATAATTTCCCCTCACCCCAAAAAATGGAGCAGAACATAGAGACATTTATGGCAAATTCTGAGATCCTACATAAGAGTTTTCACATTACAGACAAGTATACAATTCCACAGTTGCATAACTCTGCCTATGTAAAGCATTGTGCACACTTTTTCAGAAAGCTTGAAATCTCTAAGCTGCTGTGCTGTAATTTTAGCTGTTTACCCTATTAGTTAAGTCAATTTAATTTTTCACATACAAGCCTTTGATACCGTGAAACGAACAGACAGTGTTCAAATTATTTTCCATTCAGCAATTTCAAATGTTTAAAGGCTTCTCTATTTACTCTTTGGAGTTGAATTGCAAAAAAAAAAAATTCTATTCTAAAGTATCAACTAATAGTCTGAATAATAAAATCCTTATTATTTCCCCCCATTTAGAAGCCAAAAGTGATTCTACTGCTTAGCTAATGGTGAGATGATGATCTGATGTGTAATGACAAGTATAACTTATGGATAACTGACCCACTGTCTATACTTCACCGTAACAAACTTTCCACATTTAGAAGAAACAAAGATGAAATCAATTGCATCTGCTTTCACGGATGGAATTTCTTCATTTCACTTCACAGCATTTTACTACATATAGAGAATAATGCACTCAGTACTAAATGTAGGGTATTAGGAGTAGAGATGGTCTAGAACTCGAACCAGAGTTTGAGCCAAACTATTCCAACGGACTCGGTCTTCTCGAACTATCCCGGACTTGGATTTCTCTGACTTTCAATATTTTCCGGACTTTCGATAATTATCAAATTTTCGAACGTTCAAGGCGCGAATATGCAAGTAAAATGTCTATTATACCTATACGCGAGTAAATATCGAATCCGTGAGTAAAATGTCTATTATACCTAGACGCGAGTAAATATCGAATCCGTGAGTAAAATGTCTATTATACCTATACGCGAGTAAATATCGAATCCGTGAGTAAAATGTCTATTATACCTATACGCGAGTAAATATCGAATCCGTGAGTAAAATGTCTATTATACCTATACGCCTTTAGCTATTGTGTTGTCTGCCTGATTAATTAAATTCAACAATAACTTAGGAAATACATAGGAAAGACTAAGGCTGGGTACACACGGAGGGACTGTTATTGTTGAATTTAATTAATCAGGCAGACAACACTAGCTAAAGTTTTCTTTCTAGGTCCTTTAAGAGCACAAAATCAGTTCCAGAAAACTTTAATTCATACAATATGTTGAGAGCAATATCGAATTGATTTGCAATAAGAAGGGATAAGAGCAGCCGTTTCAGGAATAAATGACATATCCATCATTTTTGGCTACCATGAATGTATTTAGGGTACAAACTTTGTTTAGTAGTTTAGCGCTGCAAAAATTGGAAATTACTCCCCAAGTTCAATAATGCAAATTTGAACAACACAGCAAACATAACAAAAATCAGTCAACCACCGGCCAAAATCCAATTCATCTTTAACCATCAGCAGTGCAAGTCTCTGTGCTTTTTTGTGAATAGCAGCTGAATAATTCAGAAAGGCATTTTCAAGTCTGAAGAAATGTTTTAACTGTACATGAATATTTCAATTTTGCTGGTGTCACTGTGTCTGATACATCTATTCAGGGTTTCAATAAAAGTTCTTATAGTTAAAAATGGTGCTAATTTTTCCCCAACCAATCAGATATTATCTAACATTTTAAAGCTAACATCTGATTGGTTGGGGCAAAATTAGCACCATTTCTAACGATAGTAGTAGTGGAGCCAGGCACACTAGGCTTAAATCCAACAATTTTATTGCGACATTTCGGAACCCAACTGGTTCCTTCTTCAGACAAACATTTCTAACGATGAGAACTTTTACTGAATACATTTTTTCTCTTTGTTGTGAGATTGATATAGAAAGTAAAATGAAGGGTTTAAAAGGAAGGTTTGAAAAACGAGTTTTGTTTTATCTATTTATAAAAATGTAAAAGTATAAACTGCTGGCAGACAGATGTTTATGTCTAGCACCAGTATTAAAGGGCATACTGCCCTTAACATCCCCTTAAGCCCTCACCCTGGGTTTTGCATAAATCCCCTGTACCTCTATTGATATTGTGCTTGTGGTCCTGGTCTGACCCCACCCCTCTTTTAATCTAGGACTACTCCAGGATTTGCTTATGGGAAGATGTGATCCTTGTAGAGCATGTATTCCCATTGGTAGGCCCAGACCTAGGAGGAAAGTGCCCAGCAGTTTAGATCCTCACCCTGTGTACTTTAAGGGGAAAGAGGTAAGCACATTAAAATGTCCCTTTAAAGTAATAAGGGCCATATGTAAAAAACGGCAGTAACAAAAGTTTGCAAAACCACATGTCATTAATATACTCCGCAAATGTACGCCTGTGATCACACATTTATGGCGAATGTTCTAGCGGTAGTAAAATACCACAATTTCATTCTATGGACGATCATTAATCAATGATCGTGATCATAGATTTACAATTGTTATCATGGATTTACAATAGCAATTGCAAATTAACGATTGCCACAACGATCGTTAAAGGTTTAGGGATGTAATAATACAGGTTCATTATCGGTAATGGCCGATTGTAAATGACAATGTTGGTAAGTCAATGGCCCAATACCAGTGATATCAAAATACATTGACATCGATAAAGCATCCATTACTATCGATAGTTGATAGTTGGTTATTGGTCATTAGCGTAACAAACCTTTATAAAGACGACTTTCCATGTAGGTAAAGGTCAAAATGCTAATTTCTAAAAAAAAATGAGGGATTTGTCAGGACTTTATGTACTTTTTGTGTCCTGTCCTCTTTTTGCAAACTTTGTACTTCATAATGTGATGCAAAATCCCTTCATCTTTTGCATGTGTGTGACTGTGGGAAAGATGGGAGGGAGTTTGCAGATAAGTTGTCAGAAACCAGCTGAACCATCTAATTCTATTTCACACAGGGAGGAAAAATAGCTCTCCTACAACCCTGTGAATTATAATTTCCTCTAACACATAATTAAGTCCCCACCTCTGGGTATTTTACCGATCAACTAAAATATTTACATGACATTTCCCTCGCCACTCCGGGCCTCTTCTGGCTTGACTCTGTGTCCAATAGGAAGACATGCTCTGCAAGAAGCGTGTCTTCCCATTTGCTACATCGGTGACTGTCACTGACAGTGCTGAGGGGCAGAGTGGAGCAGTGCATTGTGGGAACTTTGTGTAAGTATTACAGCTAATCAGTAGAGATGTTCGAAAATGCTGAGTTTCGTTCCGTTTTCCAATTTTCGAAAAACGAACCCATAGAAGTCTATGAGATAAAAAAATTTGAAAGTTTCTGTCCATTTTGAGGGACAAATAGTAATAGTAGGTTACTGTAAATGACACAGAGACCTGGAGAATGGTCTGGGGAACCCGTAATAGAACCAAAACTTATTTTAAAACTATCTTTCCTCACGATCGGGCTGTTTTCCAGCTTTCGCATTCTATTTTTGAGAGTTACCGAAATCGAGCGCTACTTCGAGGGTTACTGAAATCAATCTTACTTTCTTTCACGGTTTTGATTTTCGATTTCTATAATCGTTTATTTTTGATTCGGGAGTTTCGTCGGGACTTCGAAACCCTCAGATTCGATTTGAAACTGGGTTTTATTCAAACCCACATTACATCTCTACTGTTCAGTACCCCGGGAGAGAACTTAGGTTAGGTCCTATTCGGGTGTGGAGTAGAGATGGCTGAACTTACGAAAGTTCGGTCCGTTTTCGAACTTTGAACTAATGGAAAGTTCAAAAATGGACCCATTAAAGTCAATGGAGTCAAATAGTTCGAAAAGTTTGAATGAATACAATTAAATATCAATATCAATTTTACTCTCACACGCTACTTCGAGCTCTCGTGTTCAAACATTCGATAATTATCCATTAACGACTGTGCGGATTCGATAATTCGATATTACATCACATATTGGTATAATAAACATTTTACCTCCCGGATTCGATATTACCTGTGAATCTGTATAATAGACATTTACTCACGGATTCGATATTTACTCGCGTATAGGTTAATAGACATTTTACTTGCGGATTCGATAATTCGATATTTACTCGCGTATTGGTATAATAGACATTTTACTTGCGGATTCGATATTTACTTGCGAATCTGTATAATAGACATTTTGCTCCCAGATTCGATGCTCGTGTATTGGTATAATAGACATTTACTTACGGATTCGATATTTACTCGCGTATTGGTATAATAGACATTTTACTCACAGATTCGATATTTACTCGGTATTGGTATATAGACATTTTACTCACGGATTCGATATTCGATATTTACTTGCATATTGGTATAATAGACATTTTACTTGCGGATTCGATATTTACTCGCGTATAGGTATAATAGACATTTTACTGGCATATCGCTCCTCGAACATTTGAAAATTCGATAATTAGTGAAAGTCCTGAAAATATCGAAAGTCCGAGAAATCCGGATAGTTCGAGAAGTCCGAGTCTGGGTTCAAGTTCGAATTCTAGTCCATCTCTAAAGTGGAGCATGGGAAATGTGAGTTTATTTGTCCTTTTAAAAGAACAGTTTTGTTTCTCTTTAATATGGGGTCATTGGGGTGTGGCATACAATTCAGTTAATATAGAAGAAAGCTTTAGTTCATTATTCTTGTAAGTTTCATTTCTGACTGTTGTAGAATCTCTGTCAAAGCAATCAATTCGCAGGGAGATATAGAAATGGAAATAAGAATAAGAAAATCATTAAAGTGACATTAGGTAATATATTTGTTTTATACCAGTAAACACTCCAAGACTGGAACTTGATTCCCATAAAGCTTCCTCGTCATTGACATAAAGTAACATGATTAACAAAGTCATCGTTTATCCTGTAAAAACTATATTTAATTTCAGTTTCATTGTATAATTGTTTTTCATAAACCATAGTCACCCCTCCATATAATGACGAACAATACTTTATCAACCTGTCCTCTGACTACTAATTATTCCAGGAGTCACCAGGGATCATAAAACTCTTCCTATGTGGAAGTCCAATAAAAAATACTGCCCACTGGACACCCTGGATTATTTCAAAAAGTTCAAATCTAACATGTTGGCATCCTGATGTGTGGACTGTGGATTTGTATTAATGTGGGACTCGCGCAGGCATTGTTTGTTCCTCTGCCAGTTTGTCGGGCACATGTGTGTACAAGCCCTGGAGGGTAGAAAAGAAGACAACCCATAATTAGAAGGATTCATGTAACCACAACTACCATAAAAAACACAAGAAGCCATGAGACCCTAAACCTAATACAGAAACACTGTATGTCACAGGCAGTCCTTTATGAATAAGTAAATAAAAATTAAAAATAAAACTATTCTCACGTACAGTATTAAACTAGGGGTAGGACAGAAGTAATTTACAATCTTTTAGCTGCTTTGTTGAACTTTTTTTAATGGACGGGGAAGTAGAGTTTTGGCAGAAAAGTACAGATTAACTGTTAATGGTGATGACAAATTATTCAGGCTAATAAAGAGATCTTCAGATGAGATAAATGCAGTTTCACCTGTCACAACCCCCCACTCTGGTCTGGCTATCTACTTATCAGTTGTAGATTGACCTGTTAAATATATCTAAGAGATTATACACGCTCCTAACTTCTAAAGATCCTGTAAGTAAGAAAAAAAAAATGACGAAATCCAAATGATATCCAAGATTAGCCACTATATGGTCCACCCAATTGGCTAATGATGTATCCATGTTGATGAGTCCATTACCCCAATATGCCTTCCCTAGAGTGTGTTTGTTCACTCCCTGAGAAGGGTATCCTGCTTTTTGAGGGAACCTTTGGTATTTATTTCCCTCTATATGTGTACAACATGCACCGTACATGCCACATACAAAATTATAACAGTTTTGTGATCGGCTAATATACAATCCAAAGATACCAAAAATAAATATTTACGAGTTTGTATGACCAAGAAGTAAAATATCTTAAGTTCCCCTGTGATACCAACCTATAAAAATTATGTACAGATGCGCCTTGCTTCCAGCGTCAGCTGCCATTATTTTGGAAAATATGACTAAATCCTTCCCTTGAATTATTATGAAATATAAATTGAAGGGGAAATTGACATCTGGTTAAAGGATATGTACACAAATATGTGTGTTTGCTAAACCAAATTGGGTGGTCTAAGAATCTTGCTGCTGCTTGTGTGACGTGATGGCGTGTGCCCACACGTGCACACGATGATGTCACTGCGCCCTTGATATAATGCGTCATCAGTGTGTCGCGGTTACATCCCGGTGCTTTCACAGTTCATATGGTTTTTAAATGAAAACCATATGAAACTGTGCCTGGTCCTTTTTGATCCCCATAATTCCCCTCACCCAAAAAATGAGCAGAACATAGAGACATTTATGGCAAATTCTGAGATCCTACATAACTGTTTTCACATTACAGACAAGTATACAATTCCACAGTTGCATAACTCTGCCTATGTAAAGCATTGTGCACACTTTTTCAGAAAGCTTGAAATCTCTAAGCTGCTGTGCTGTAATTTAGCTGTTTACCCTATTAGTTAAGTCAATTTAATTTTTCACATACAAGCCTTTGATACCGTGAAACGAACAGACAGTGTTCAAATATTTTCCATTCAGCAATTTCAAATGTTTAAAGGCTTCTCATTTACTCTTTGGAGTTGAATTGCAAAAAAAAAAAAAATCTATTCTAAAGTATCAACTAATAGTCTGAATAATAAAATCCTTATTATTTCCCCCCATTAGAAGCCAAAAGTGATTCTACTGCTTAGCTAATGGTGAGATGATGATCTGATGTGTAATGACAAGTATAACTTATGGATAACTGACCCACTGTCTATACTTCACCGTAACAAACTTTCCACATTTAGAAGAAACAAAGATGAAATCATTGCATCTGCTTTCACAGATGGAATTTCTTTATTTCACTTACACAGCATTTACTACAATAGAGATAATGCACTCAGTACTAAATGTAGGGTATTAGGAGTAGAGATGGTCTAGAACTCGAACCAGAGTTTGAGCCAAACTATTCCAACGGACTCGGTCTTCTCGAACTACCCGGACTTGGATTTCTCTGACTTTCAATATTTTCCGACTTTCGATAATTATCAAATTTTCGAACGTTCAAGGCGCAATATGCAATAAATGTCTATTATACCTATACGCGAGTAATATCGATCCGTGAGTAAAATGTCTATTATACCTGACGCGATAGTAAATATCGAATCCGTGAGTAAAATGTCTATTATACCTATACGCGAGTAAATATCGAATCCGTGAGTAAAATGTCTATTATACCTATACGCGAGTAAATATCGAATCCGTGAGTAAAATGTCTATTATACCTATACGCGAGTAAATATCGAATCCTGAGTAAAATGTCTATTATCCTATCGCGAGTATCGAATTGTGAGTAAAATGTCTATTATACATATATAGAGTATCAAATCCGTGAGTAAAAGTCTATTACCGTATATATAAGCCGAGGTTTTTGTTTTTTAAATGTGTCTTAAAACGTAACCTCGGCTTATACTCGGGTCATAAAGGAAATAGTGACACCGCTAAATAAAATACCTATTCTGACATTAAGAGGACATGGAGACATTTAGAAAAGAAGAAGCACAGTGATCGGAGGACACTGGTATCTTACTGAAGCCAACAACAACTTAACATGCGGCCGCAATGGAGGAAGCAGTCCGAAGAGCAGGAGTTGCGGGCGCGGGTGTGTAAGTGCGTGCCGCACGTAACATCGCACACAGCACCATCTAGCCTAACAGTGCCGGTAATGGAGGAGCTTGCAGCAGCACTGACTCTGCTGTCAGAGGTGAGCAGGAGTTCGTTCTTTATGTTACCGTAATGTAAAAACTACCAGACTAAAAAGTGTTTTCTAAAAACTGCCAATAACTGTTGCTTGTCACTCTAGATGTTAAGAAAACACAACTCCCAAAAATCAAAGCATGCTGGGGGTTGTAGTTCCAAACATCTGAAGTGACTGGTATTGGGGGTTACTGAATGGGGGTTAATGTATTTGGGTCTTTGTGGTGTATAGTGGGTTTAGAGTGGTGGGCAGGAGCCTTTTTTTTGGCCTTGATTAGCAGTAATGGTGATAATTTCTACCCTCGGCTTATACTCGAGTCAATCAGTTTACTTTTTTCGGTAAAAATAGGTAC
>CM033477.1:129867871-130080371 GCA_019447015.1 Hymenochirus boettgeri
GAGTATCAAATACGTGAGGTAAACAGTTATTGCCGTATATACTCAGTAACAGCCGAGGGTTTGTTTTTTAAATGTGTCTTAAAAAAGTAACCTCGGCTTATACTCGGGTCATAAAGGAAAAATAGTGACACCGCTAAATAAAATACTATTCTGACATTAAGAGGGACATGGAGAAATTTAGAAAAGAAGAAGCACAGTGATCGGAGGACACTGGTATCTTATGAGCCAACAACCAAACTTAATGCGGCCGCAATGGAGGAGGAGCAGTCCTGAGATGTGAGCAGAAGTAGCAGGAAGGGGTTGCGGACTACAGTACCGTTTCTAAAAACTGCCAATAACTGTTTGCTGTCACTCCAGTAGAGAAAACTACAACCTCCAGAAATCAAAGCATGCTGGGGGTTGTAGTTTCAAAACACATCTGAAGTGACTAGGTATGGGGGTTTACGAATGGGGGTTAATGTATTGGGTCTTTGTGGTGTATAGGGGTTTAGAGTGGTGGCAGGAGCCTTTTTTTTGGCCTTGATTAGCAGTAATGGTGATAATTTCTACCTCCGCTTATACTCGAGTCAATCAGTTTACTTTGTTTTTCGCGGTAAAAAAATAGGTACCTCGCGCTTTATACCGTCGCTTATATTCGTAGTATATATGGTATACCTATACGCGAGGACCCAAATCCATGAGTAAAATGTCATTAACATAGGGGTATCAATTCCATGAGTAAAAGTCTATTATACCATAAGGAGTATCGAATCCGCGAGTGAAAATGTCTATATACTATACACGGGTATTCAAATCCGGGGAGGAAAAGGCGAGGATATCCGAGACACGAGGAGCAAAGGCGGGGAGGAAAAGGGGGCGAGTAGACCGAGACGCGGGAGAGAGAGCGAAGGCGGAGGAAAAGGCTAGGAGACGAGACACAAGGCCGAAGGGGGGAGGAAAAGGCGAGGAGACCGAGACGGCGGGAGCAAGAGCCCGGGAGGAAGAAAATGGCGAGAGACCGGGACGCACGGAGCAAAGCCAGAGGACAAGGGCGAGGATACGAGACGAGAGGAGTGCAACGCCCGGAGGTAAAGGGGGCGAGGAGACGAGACACGAGGAGCAAAGGGGGGTAGGGAAAGGCGAGGCGACCCGAGACGCGAGGAGCGAAGGCGGGAGGAAAAAGGGCGAGGAGATCCGAGACGGAGGAGGCGAAGGCGGGGAAGGAAAAGGCGAGGGGAGACCGAGACGGGAGAGGAGCGAAAGGCCGGAGGGAAAAGGGCGAGGAAACGAGACACGAGGAGTCAAAGGCGGAACAAAAGGTAGAGGGAGACTAGGACGCGAGCAGCGAAGGCGGGAGGAAAAGGTCGAGCGAGGAGAGCGAACAACGAGGAGCAAGGCAGGAAGAGAAAGAGTGGAGAGAGAGAGAGGAAAAAGAGAAGGGATGAAAAAGAGAGGGGGAAGAAGAGAAAAGGGAAGGGGAAGAAGGCAGAGAAGGAGGTAGGAGAGGAAGGGAAAAGGAGGGGAAAAGGAGAAATAGGAGAAAAAGAGGAAAAGGGGAAAGAGAGGGAGAGAAGAAGAGTGGGAGAGGGAGGAGGAAACGGAGGGAGGGAGAGGGAGAAGATGAAGAAGAGGAGGAAAAGGGGAAAGGGGAGAAAGGAAGGGGGAGTGGGGGGGGGAAGAAGAAAGGGGAGGGGAAAAGGGGAGGAGGAAGGCGAAAGGAAGTGGGGAAGGGTGGAGAGATAGAAGAAGAAGGTGATAAGGTGGGAAAGAGGAAAATAAGCAGTGGATGAGATGATAAGAATAAAGAGGTGGTAGGTAAAAGAGTATAAAAGATTGAGTCAAGAGAGAGTTTTGTAATTATAATATTTTATTAGTAAAAATTGGGTAATGATATATGTGATAATATTAATTTTTTTTAAACATTTAATTAAATAAATAGGTATATTATACCTAGACTGCTTTTAGCACGAATTCGTGGGGAGGTTGAGGAAGTAGTGATGAAGGTAATGATTTTGAGTTTGAAGTAAAATTTGTTCTCTATTTATACCTATACGCGAGTAATCTTCAAAATTCGTGAACAAAATGTTATTATACCTATAAGCAGCATCGAATCGTGAGTAAAATGTCTATTATACCTATACGCAAAGTAAATATCGAAACTGCAAGTAAAATGTCTATTATAGCCAATACACGAGTAAATATCGAATATCGAACCCGCGGGTCGTTCATTGGATAATTATCGAATGTTCCAACCGAGAGCTCGAAAGTAGCACGTGAGATAAAATCGAGTTTTGAAAGTCCTGGATATTCGAACATGTTCCCCAACCATTTCAGGTCCCACAGCCATTTACATGTAAGTTACCATTGATATTTTAATTGTGTTTCATTCAACTATTTGACTCCCATTGACTTAAGTCTCTGCCGCCTGTGTTGCCTCCGGGAGGGATGGCTGACTTGCGCGGGGAAGCCTTGCACCCCCTCCCCCTCCTTGTTTTAACGCTGTTAGTACATAGATCCTTAGGGTTGCCCACCCCCAATTGCCACAATAATACTAAAAAAAAACCTTTCTGATATTTACTTACGCCCCTCGCTCTCTGGCCTACTTTCACCAGCAACAGTCTTGCCGTGATTGGCTGACCGGCAGCCAATCACAGACATGGCTGCCAGTCGCCACTCTTGTTGTTTCCTGTTAGCAAGAGGACGATAATAGTCGCATGGAGCGAATGGGACTGTAAGTAGATATCGGAAAGGTTTTTTTTTGTGGTTGGGCGTGGGCAACCCTAAGGAGCATAATATTAAAACTTTTTTTAAGTGGAATGCCTTAAAGAAAAAAGTCTATATTAATCAAGTTTAAAGGCGATGTCCACCCCCAAAAAACTATAATCCCACCCACTAATGGCCCCACCATGTAGTGTAGTAAAATCCTTACCTATCATTCCCAACGGTCTCTATTAGGGTCCTGCAAACAGGAAGTCAGTATTTTTGGTTGCAATTATTTAAAACAAAAAAAAATGTGCATTGGCAGATTAAGGTCATTGGGGTGGAAAAAACGCTGATTTTATTTCTTAAAAGCCTAAATAGAGGTGGGGGGTTCGACACCAACTGTCTGCCATGTACAATGCTGGTTTTGAAACCTTACTCTGGGGTTCCTATAACACCTCTTAGCACTACACATCACGCCCTTAACACTTGGCTGTGATATGCTAATTGGTATTCCAGGGTACATAATTGCCACAGATTCTTGTACAAGTCATTCTGAATTGAGAAAGCCAGTCGGATGACTAGCGAAAGTCTTCAAGAACTAAACTTTAAGTCCAGTTGATTTAATTGAATACAAAGATTACCATGACCTGGATGAATGAGAACTCACAAGCATATTCTTAAAAGCAAATGTATTGGCGATGAACTTCCCCTTTAAAGAAACCAAAAATACAAACATCCAATAAAGTGTAACTGTCTGGGACTGATCCTACAAAATCCAATGACAAAAATATGGGGATCTGTTTTTTAATCAGTGCTTCATGATCTAGCTTATGGCAAAAACACTTCTTCTCCTGTTCGGAAGAAACCTATTCTAACAGAAAAACACAAGTGTATAGAAGTTGTGGTAGAAAAAACAACAGAAAAAGAGTACTAAGCCATTTTTTATTTGGTATTCCATAACAATGCAAATGTTAATATTGCCACAATATGTTTTTCATTGTAACACAACTGCAGAAAGAAGCTGAGGATGAAATTTTGGCTTGCTGAGGCTAATATTTACTAGCTTTCTCCTGGCAGCTTTAATCATATACCGTAAAAGGAAATTGTCTATTGTGAAGGTGAAACCTTTATAATTTTTCTAAAGTGACTGCAGGAAATCCTTTGAGGAAGCCAATGTCACTGTTGGGGGCCATGATAATGGGCAGTGCATGCAAATGTTAAAGAAATATTGTATGTGAAATATTTTTCGGCTTAGGAAGTGTTTACTCTCCACACATCTCACTACGTAAAGTACAGATGTGTGTGAACCATACTTCATGTACATAGTTCGGAGGTTGAATAAAGACAATTGGACTGAATAAAGTCCAACATTTTTGTTACCCATAACCCTACCTAAACATTGATCCAAATTAAGGCAAAAAACAGTGGGCCATGCTATATCTGCCATTTTTGGGTCGAATTTGTGGCAAAACCCATGCTACATTGGGGAATATTATAAAGTTGCGAAAAGTTTCCGCTTTACTTACTGCATGTTTTTTTTGGCAAAAAGCTAGTTAACACGATTTTTAAAGGTGGCGTTAACGAGTGGCAAAACTGTTCCGCCACCTATCGCTAAAACCCTTTTCGCCCATAGTTCGCTGTACATCGCAACGGTATTGGTGAAAAGGGAGTGAATAGGCATAACGCGATTTATAAAAAGCGAAAAGTGTGTTTTCGCCTTAAATGGAGCGGAATCTTATCGCCAGCTTGAAGGTAGCGAAAGGCATCTTTTTACCATGTTTGGTATACATTTAATTCGCCTTTTTCATCACATTTAGCTGGACTTTAAATATGGTCTGCTATTTTGTCTTTCACGTGAAAGCAACCGCCACCCCCTTTTTCTTGGGCTTTTTAGTGGTTGCAATGTAGGCTCAATTTTGCATTTCCAATGCGAGGCCAATTGTTAGCATTCAGGGTGTGTGCTTTTTTATGCTTGCTTTTTGGTAGTGTTTAAACAACTCATTCTGTCCGTTCGCTTTTCGAATGCGCATTTACGTTGTTAATAGGGTGTTGTCAAATTATTATTTTTTTCCCTCTGTATTCTCCCAATTTTTGCTGAATTGAAATATAGTGCCAGAATGTTGAACAGCTGGCTAGCCGGTAACAATGATTGGATGCGGTTTTCACTTCTTTTGCTACAAATTTCACATAATTAAAAAACAGGAACAATGAAGTTTGGTTGATAACAAAACACTCTTAAACAAGCAGCTTAAAGGCAATTATACTCACCTTCCCTCCGCTCCAGATCTTCATGCAAGAGTTTTACCATGAGGTAACGAGGCACCCATGAAAACCAGCTAGACGCTGCGCTCCCCTCCTCCATGCCAATACTTGTTGGCGTCCTCGTCGCCGACGGGGGAGGAGGGGGCGGAGCCTACCAGAGCAGCGTTGCTGCAACACGTGCTGTAGGTTTCGGAATCCCGGGGTGAGGACTAGCGTTCAGGTCCTCACCCTGGGTAAAGCTATGCATGAAGACTGGAGCGGAGGGAAGGTGAGTATATTGTCCTTAAGCTGATCATTGTGACTAGAGAAATGAGTGGGGAGGAGCTACTTTTGTTTGGCTAGTCTAATGGTTTTCGCAATGCAGTCATCTTGTAGACCCGTTAAGTTTTTGCCAATACTTTTTGCTCTTTATCGCGCTGTTCGCATTTTTCAGACGCAAAGCCTTTCCCCCCGTTTTTTATAAATACCATGAAAAGAAGTCTCAAAAAGCTGTTTTCGCTGCGATGTTCGGCGGTATTAACTAGGCAAAAATGTTGACTTTGTAAATATGCCCCATTGTGTACTATGGGTTACATCGGTTTTCACTAAATTAGAGCTGGCTGTGCTCTAAGATTGGTGCAACAGTTTTGCACTAATCTTAACGCCTTTTCTATGGAGGCTAGGGAGGACCATCGCGGATCATGGTCAGGTTAAACCTTTGAATCATAACCCTTTTTAAAAAAACACAATATCTTGTTGGATAGCCATTGCTGGCTGACATTTTTTACTACAGCTAAGGGCACAGCCACACTGCGCGTAAACGCGATCGCACACACACAGTCGCACTCTTTAAAATGGTGGTTCGCAAACGAATCGCAATGCGTTGTCGCTATTGCTGTTTTTTTTTTTAAAACATGGCAATCGCGAAAAAATCGCGACAGTGTAGCCCTAAGTTGTTATCTACTAGAACCCCCAAATCTTACCAAAAAGTTTTTCACTTAGCATAGGGCATTTATGGGATAGACAGACGCAAGGATGGTTAAACCCCACATGCATCACTTTACATTTATCAAGAACAGATATATATCGAAAATATATCTTGTTCATTCAGAATTGCACATCAAAAATAAAGGACTAGCGCTCAATCTCCACTTTATAAACAATATTATAAACAGATTAAATAGTATTGGTCCCAGTACAAATCCCTAAGGCACCTCAGAACTGTAACCCACATAGATGAGCTAGCTCTGTATTGTGGTGTATCAACCAATTCTCTATCCATGTACAAAATGTCAATTGAACTGTTCAAAACATACATACTGTATGTAATTTGCATATCTAAAACTAGCTTTCTAAGGTTTCCAACAACCTACAGATAAAATGGTACAGTTGTTTATTTAAACAGGAAATATGAATTTTGATCCCATAGAACAGCTCTTCATTTTCATCCAAAACGAACAAAAGCAATAATGTTGTACTCATTTAACCCACGGATATGGAAAGATCCGATATGGTTTATTTCAACCAGTTAGGATGTTTTATGACCTTGGCCGTACAATACCACGAATGTCTTTAGGACCACTGTGGTAATGAATGGCCCTTTCCACAGCTAGCAAATATATTTATAATTTCAAGCAGCTGTACAATAGAGGTACCCATTGTAAAACTGCCGGTTGTATCAGTAGTTTACAATGGCGTTAAAGATGTGGTATCGCAAATCTCAACACCGCTCCGGTATACATGGCCCTTAGTAACAACAGTGGGTTCTTATGATGGTTCAGTAACAGTAATAGGATACAATTTATTCTGTGACATCAGATATAAGCTGAATACATGGCATAGATTAGACAATGTGCCTCTCAACACCAGGAGGTAATACGGCGATGTCATTGATATTAGATTAATTTGACAACCAAAGATCGAATCAATCTATGTAATGTATTACCAACAAAAATACGTTCGATCAGAAAGGATTCCATTTACATAATGCAATATTAGTGAAGTTTTCTTTCTTTTAGCTTTGTAAATAAAATGCTGAGGTAGATGCCATTTTGAGCAATTGGTTCCCCCGAGCTGTTTATGATGGCTGTGGCCGTACATTTTTTTTAAGATTAAAACATGTCCCTAAAATCAACAAGTTCAGACAGTAAATATTCAGTCCAATTTGATGAATGTTCCAGAGAAAGATATGAACATTTTAATATAGCTTTGAATGAATGTGTCAATCAGTTACGTACAGGAAAAGCACTAAACCCAAAAAGCAATCCAGCTTTGTAGATCGCTGCTTAAAGGAGAACTAAACCAAAAAATTTATATTCCATTTTCTAAATACCCTTTCCCTAATAACAATAATAATCTGTAAATTACCACTCCAATAAATTGCGTTACATTAAGTGTAATCCCCCAAAGAACCAGAAAAGATAAACTATGGGGCAATTTAAAAATGAGCGTAACTTTTCGCGGCCGGTTTTCCTGCTGTTTTCGCTCAAATTGCCGTTAACGAGATTTATAAAATGGCGAAAACCATCCGCAAAAAGTTAACGCCTTGTAACCTTTTGTGCTTCGCGGATCAGTTACCGCTCGCTTTATTTATAAGCTGCGGTTACTGAAGCTTGACCCCTCTTCCCCGGCACTATCAGGGCCTTTGCGGCTCTGACAAGAGCCCTTTGGTCTAAGGGGTCCCGCAGCTCAAACCAGGACCCCTCTTCCCCGGCCCTATGAGGGCCTTTGCGAACACTTACAAGTGCTCTTGCAGCCCTGAGAAGGGTTTTTGGGCATCCCACAGCTGGAGCCGGGACCCTTTAATCAGATATCCAATCAGATTTCTGAAAATCTGATTGGTTAATGTAAACCATTTAAACCAACCATTGAAAAATTGACCAATCAGAACGGATTAGGGTTTTCTGCAAACCTATATAAAGAGCTGCAAATCGCAGTAGATGGCAGAAGAAGAAAGAAGCGGCTAGCAACATCGGCTCCACCGGTGGTGCCAGCGGGCTCACTGGCTGCTCACGCCGGCGAATTTAGTGTGTGTTGGTGTCGCTAGCCTAAAGATGTCACGTTGGATCATGACGCTGGGGACATCGGCTTGTTGAGGCCACTGGCGCCGGAGGTACCCTGGCGGCCGCAGGGGTACTTTCGGGGCGGTGGCCTGGGGAGTTGGTGTCACGGATGGAAGAAGGAAGACATCACCCAAGGGCCTTTTAAGAACTGACGGGTCCCGATTCGAGCTACGGGACCCCCAACAAGGGCCGCCAAGGGCCCTTACAAAGGCTGGGGAAGAGGGGTCCCGGTAGAAGCTGCGGGACCCCTTAAGCCCCAAAGGGCTCTTGTCAGAGCCGCAAAGACCCTGCTGGGGAGGGTCCCAGTATGTGCTGTGGGACCCCCTAACCCCAAAATCCCTCCCCGCGAGTTACAGGGCATGGGGCTGGGAGGGGCTGCGGGAAGGGGGCAGTGGCAGGTGGTCGCCGCGGGGGGGGAGGGCAGGGTGGGCATACCAGTCACAGCAGATGCGACCAAAATGCCGGGACCCCTTCTAGCAGCCCCTCTCAGCCCCCTGCTCCTGCTCCATATAGCCACGAAGGGATTCAACTCCCTTGTGGCAATATGTACTTAGCGCATTGCCTAAGTGCATAGTATCGCCAGAAGAGAGCTCAAATCACTTCCGCACATCGGCGCAGTGATACTTTTCGATGCAATGTCTCTTGCCATTATAAAATGGTGAAAGAGGTATTTTTGCAGAGAGGAATGTGCGGCTATTTTAGGGCATTAATTTTGGCCCTTTATAAATATGCCCCTATGTGTATGGCACTTGTGTGGCCACAACTTGACTGCAGTCAAAGTGGTATCCTGTCTGCCAATATAGACTGTAATGGGATTGGTGAAACAACTAGTGGGTGTGTCCTGCCATATCTAGGACTGGGCATGTGCAAAGGACACAATGGTCAGTGACCACATGCAGGAAACTGGAATGCTAGAAATAAAACACAACCCTGTTGAAAGTTACATTTCCCAGCAGCAATCAGAGGTGAGACACAGGTTACTGCTTTTATATAAAGGTGCTCTGTTTCTGATTAGTGTGTTCTAAAGAGCCACAGTGGCTAATGGTATTCTTAAAGTAATGCAAACACTTTTGCGGCAATGTGTTAATTAGCGTTTAAACTTTAATTAAGATATAATAGGGGAATTCACCAAGGAATGCTGCAGCCGCGCAGCGCTCCTTCTCTCCTTAACTTCGCGTAACTGATTTACAATCGGTTAGCGCGCAGTTAAGTCTCGTTTTGCGGCGGTTGCGTGAGTCCTGAAGAGGCACTTGCCAGCCAGGACAAAGTGATTTCCCAGCGGCTGCGCCGGTCTTAGAGCTATAGCTGGTGTTAAATACTTACGGTGGGGTGGTAGATACACCCAGAGCTCGCAGCCTCTAGTAAGTCCCGTACAGGAGATTTGCCAGAGCATTTGCGGCTCTGGGTGTCTCCCATGCGCATGTGCTGCCCATGATATGTCGCGCAGTGTGTTGCAACTATAATTAGAGAGTAGAGATGTAGTGTGGGTTCAAATAGAAACGGTTTTTGAAACAAATCTAAGGGGTTATAAATTATGCAGAAGCGTGAAAACATTGTGATCATTAAGAAGGTTTTTTTAGTTATATGTACATGTTCTCCAGACATTCCCAGGTCCCGAGCCAGTTACACTAACATACTATTGCTATTTATATGCCTTAAATTTGATCGGAACTATCCTGTTTTTCTTTCCCCGTTGACTTCTATGGGTTCGTTTTACGCATTTTCAAACTTTTTCAGAAATTTCAAAAATTCGAAAACAGAACCAAACTTGAAGTTTCAAACTTCTCTATTATATAAATATTGCAAGGGAGAAGAGCCCTTAAGTTGCAAAGCCCTGCTTGCATGTTTTGCTCAATGGGGGTATCGCAATGTATAACATTATCACACCACAACCCTTGATTTTGTTTTATGTTTTATAAATGTGTTTTCACATTTTAAGCTGTGAAACCTGAATATGAAATATAAATGCAGCAATTGGATAACCATTGTTATGACTGTTTATAACTGTCCACAATATTGTCTGCAGGGCACTAGATATACATTACAGTATAATATAAAAATACCATAGGCCAGGTTAAAAGCAATGGCCATAAACTGGCCTTAATTTCATTATAATAAATGAGGCTGGGCACACAGGGTGGGTCCTTCGTCCCGACTGACATTTGATACTTGTGACTAGAGATGTCCGAACTTCCAAATCTGGTCCACTCGAGGATCCGCGAATTTTCGAATAAAATCGAAAATTCAAAAATCCGCGAGCGGACCCGTTAAAAATTAAAAATACCCTTAAAATAACGAGATTTTTGTATTTTCGAAATATTTCGAAATACGAGTTTCATGTATTTTCGGAATTTCGAAATTACGGGTTTTCACAGTAATCCTCGTAATTTCGAATATTTTCGAAATACGTATGTAAGGAATAAGAGAAATCCTTGTATTTCGAAAATTTCGAAAATACATGTTTTCCGTTTTTCGAAAATACGAAAAATCCGCGAATCGGAAGTTCGAAGGCAGAAAATCCGGAAAATCCGGAAGAATTCGCCGTTCGCGAACAGGATAAATCCGTGGCGGATCCGGGCTCGGATCCGCGAACCGGCCATCCCTACTTGTGACAAATAAATGGTCTCACATCGGTCATGGGTGCCCGAAATAAACATCCAAAATTTCAGGCCGACGACCTGATACCCTTAAAATATTGTATGGTTGTACCCAGCTTTATATTTGAGCTTATTTAAGTAGTGACGTTAAGAAAAGTTTAATTGCATTAACCACAGACTTACCCTTTTCTGCTCGTCGTGATATCACAACGATACGACTCGGCTTTTCAAACATCATCTTGAGGTTATCCCGCGGTATGGAGAAATGTTCGATTTTGCGGGATGCCGCAGATCTTCTTATTACACTATTTGACTATATTGCATGCTTAATTTGGGATTCATGGTTTCCCCAGATTCCCTGTGTCTTCTTTGCTTTTTGGACGAGATGAAAGAAAGCAAGGATGCAGGAGCTCTTTCCAACGATGGGATCTTAGTTACATTGACTTATCATTTAATTGGTGACTTTTGTCATTTATCACCTTTTCTTTTTACACTCTTTAATATTTTACGTAAACTGAGGGCGAACAACCATACAGCTCATAAAGCTAAATCAGCTAAATCACCTATGCGAACAGCACGTGTGCCCTAATCAAGCATACTAAAGGGGACTAGTGGGAGAGAGAACCAGCGGGAGAGCAAAAACTTCTTTCTGAATTCCAGTCTCTAGTCTATTATTTTCAATTTCCAACATGAATTATCAGAGTATTATTATTCTATGAGGCTTTTGATTTTCTGGGCAACAAACTACTAGAAGCTGTTTTCCCTACAAGGGGCATGCAATAATTTGGGTTAATTTAGAATACTACAGTAGTAAATGTGGAATATTTTTATCTTTACACCATGCTGCTTCCGTTTTAAGAACCTCCAGTAATCTTCGGCAGGTGAGTCTTGACATCCGAGATACCTACAGAGAAACACAAATGAAAAATACATTTTTAAGGTGCATTGGAAAATGATGTATGACAATACTCCAGACTTTGCAATTACAACATTTTGAACGTGAGAAGTAGGTTTTCATTTTAAAGGTCAATTGGGTTGAGAATTTTGACATTTAAAATATATTTCTCTGAGTTTCTGCTTTACAGCTGCAAGATTAAATATAAAGACTCATAATGACATCAAGGTGGATCCCCCAGAGGCAAAACAGCAACTTTTTGTGGGTGCGGTGGGTTAGTGTGATATAATCTATGGGGCCCCTATGGAAAAATTTTCAATAGTCTTTAAAATGAAATGTAATTTTAAAAATATTAATAAACTAATATTCATTTTTTTAAAAAGGAATACCATATCTGCAAACCTTAAAAAATTAATATATTTTTAATGTTATCAAATCACCATTTGCTGAAAAAAAACACATTGTGTTTCATTTGGTTTCATGTGGTCATGTACTCTGTGCTGCCTTAATACTATCTCTGTCAGTGACTGTTAACCATGGTGTCAGATCCTGGTGCAGCACTCCCCCTTCCCTTGTACCTACTCCCATGTCTCAACTCGGCTAAGTGACAAGCATCATGTTGCAGTAGGAGGTAAAAGTTCAAAAATCCTGAAAAACACACCCACGACAGTGGCCAATAGAAAGCAAGCTGTCCTGGAGACACGGAAGAAGGAGAACAGTACAGTTTACGATCTCTCACTTTGTGACCATCATCAATCAGTGAAAGCTATTAAGAAGGGGGGTCAAGTGCAGCCTTATATCTACCATCAAAGCTAGTTAATTTTCCACTATAGATGCCCTTTAAAGTGTAAAATGAATAGTGGAAATTATTGTGCAGTGCATAAATATAAATACATTTTTAGAACCCCCCTTTCGGCAGTGTTTGAAAGCACTATCCCATTACTAACAGGCGCTCTGCTAAAACTTTTCTGAAGTTTTCCATACATAACAGATGACAGAAACATTTTGCTAATTTCTGTTGCTCTGAGACTAGAAACCTATCTCATATTTCAAGAAACTCTACAAAGGCTTCTCAAAAGGTTGTGTGGGGAACACAGTCTGCCTCGAGAGCTAGAGGTGTGCCTCAGAAGTTTGGTAGTGGATATGGAAAAATCCCACAAATTCTAGCTTTTTATGCTTAGAAATCAATAGCTTTATTAGTAGGCTGCTAGAAAACCTTAGTGAGTTTAGATAATACAATTACAGGTGTATGGGTGTGTTTAAATTGCCATTTTTGCACTTTTATGGAAACAGGAAGAAGAATGATTAAAATGTGGACATAGATGGCTGAACTTCCTAAAATGCGGTTCATTTTAAAACTATAGACTTAAGTAAAGTTGTATAGTTCAAAATGGACCCATTAAGTTAATGGGGAAATGCTGGACCAGCAGCCGCGTCTGTGATTGGCTGAGAGGCAGCCAATCACAGACGCCTTTGCCAGGCAGGATGGAGTTTTTTTGCAAACGAACGTTGGCTCCTACTCTACTTTTTGGGACTTTGGCAGACAATGCAGGAGAACATTTGGAGCAGAGAGGTAAGGAAAAAGAGGTAAGTTAAGATTTTTTAGTACTATACAGTAGGGCCAGAAGTGGGAACAAGTGAGTTTTGGGGTGTTGGACATGCCCTTTAAACATGAACTTTCCTATGATCGTGCAATTGTCGGGATTTCACACTGAATTTTCAAGGGTTATAAAATCGATAGCCACATTCGAGGGATATCTGCCGAATTAGGGTTATGACATTGCATTCGAGGATTATGGCCGAATTCAGGGGTTGCACTGAATTCGAGGGTTAGTAAACGCTAATTTGAGGGTTTATCATCAATTCAAGGGTTTGTGAATGCTATATTTGAGGATTATAGGTGCATTTTAGGGTTTTAAAGAATGGCGCATTTGGGGGTTATGGCTGAATTTGAGAGTTACTGAATGCCACATTCGAGGGTTATCGCTGTTCAAAAACTGGAATGCAGCATCAAAATTCATGTCTTAAATGCTTAAAAAACTCTGGCAGGAGATACAGTCCAAAAAAAGCGAAGAATAAAACGGAAAAGAAGAAGAAGAGAAATGAACAGTAATTTGGCTCTTGAAGCCAAATGAATTATCTGAACTAATTTTTTTACTAGTGGGTTTTGTTCTAACCGCAGTTGGATTTTTTTTCCAAATTTTTAACAAATTTAAGTATTCAATTTTGAGTACCATTTTTTGATTCAACTTTCGAATTTTCGATGTTTCGATTACAAATTTCTGATTAAGTTCCGAGTTTTCAAAATATAGGAAAATTCTGTTCGAACCCAATTTTTAAATTTTAGTATCTTTAAAAAAAAAAACTCAAATGCACAGAACGGATTTCATTGTGTTCGGCCATCTCTCCTTATCACTCCCCCCCCCCCATTCATATTGATAACTTGTTATTCCTTCCCTGGATTGAATGGATAACATATATTGACATTTAAGTATTTTATTGAACAGCACTTTTTCTTGACCTTTTATGTATTGTACAAATCATTTAAAGTGTAAAGGATTGTAAAAGGAATTTTTTGACTGGCATGTGAAAAGAAATAATTTTGAGTCTTGACTGAATCAAGTAAATGTACTTTTCTCTGGAAAAAGTTACTTTTGTATCTCTCCATCCTTGGAAAAACAAATCAACATAATATCTCATCAGGGGATAATTTCCCTCCTATGCATTTCAAGCAAAAAGATGATTGGTCTGCCACACAATGCCAAGAATAAATGGGAATCAGTCAGAACCTACTATTAAGACAAAACAAACCAATTTTCTTAAGATGTGTCATTAACAAAGCAAGATTTTTTCAGCAAATCAGCATCATTTATTTGTCGCAGTCATGGAAAACCGCAAAGAACGTATTGTCTGAAATTGGTGAAAATGTCTCGATTGAGTGCTTGTAATTTTAACTTCATATTGGCTGCACTCATTTTCTCTTTAAAAGCAACAGATAGACTTACTTAAAAAAAAATTAGCATTTAAAAGTTCTGATAACTATTTTCCTTTTCACACTTTTTTTTACTTAACAAAACTTTGTAGACTCAGAAATCCACAATGTCAGAGTTCTGTCCGGATCTGTGAAATCCACTTCTGAACCGGGTTCTCTAGGCATGATATAAACAACTAAAGATGTATTAAGATGTTTGAAAAGCTACAAATAACCCCAGTCCTAACTAGGGAGGACCAAAACCCCACACCGACAACAGGTACACAACACCTACTGAACTACCCTTCCTTCCCATAGCAGCCATGCTTAACGGTTAGGGATTGCCATTTTGGGATCTGTTCACGAACGTTCAAGGAGTTTTGAATGCCCAAGGATTTCCGAATGGCCAAAAGCCAGACGTTTGTGGGGTACCGCGGCTCAACGTGGGACACCTCCTGGGTCCTTAGAAGAGAGAAGTATCACAGTGATGGCAAGAAGAAAAATGACGCTAGCAACACTGGTGAAGTTCATTCATATGGCTTAGTATCAATTCATGGTTCACATTTGGAGAATTTAAAGGGAAAATGTGGTCCAAAAATGACTTTAGGTAAATGATAGAAATTGCTCTCCTGCGAATTTTTGCAATTACTTTCATTGTTTATTTTGCATAGTTCTGAAGATATTTACATTTGTGTGTGATTGGTCAGCAGCATTACCAGGTCCCTGCACTTCCTTCTTCTGCTCTGAAACCATGTCAGTCAATCTGCCCTGTGTCCTCCTCTCCCTTTGCAGCCCCCCATGTCCCTCCCACTCATGGACACCCATGGTCCCTCCAGTTGCATCTCCTTGGCCCATGTGGACCCACCCACCTGTGGGGGAAGTGGCCCGCCCACCCAGGGTGCAGTGGCCCATCCACTCCAGGTGCATAAGCCTTGCCACTCCGGGTGCACAACCCCGCCCACTTACAGGTGCACCAAGCCCGCCCACTCACGGGTGCCGTGGGCACTCAGACCAACCCCCCCCTACGAAAGAAAACTCTGTGGAAATAGCCTTTTCAGGCAGAGTGAGAACTGAAAAGGTGTTTTCACATAGTGAGAAGAAGGGCTGTAGATTCCTTACCTACTTCGTCAGGACTTCACACAGCAAAGAGGGGAGGGACTTCCTGCTCCCTCACACTGAGGGAATCTGAGGCGGTGCTCGCGTGGCGGCAATGTGCACATTCAGCTCCCACCCATTAACTTTCTGCTCAGTCTTTTCTTTATATCTTGGGCTGTGGAGCACGTGAGAGGTGGTTGATGGCTCGTTTTAAAGGTAGGAAACTAGCCTTTCGTGTAAACTCAACTTGTTTGTAGACCACAGTTTCCCTTAATGTATGACTATACCATTGTAATGAGCAGTTATATACATCTTTCCAATATCTCAAAGTCTAAAAGGTAACTAGGGCATCCTATAATATATGATTCCAAATGACTTCAATTAACAATAGTTTAGAACATGCTTTCCGTACATCACGGTTACAGATGTGTTAAGATCAAGACATAGGATCAAGCTAATTTTACTGCACTAATGCATAGGATTGTATATCGGCAGGAAATAGAAACCAAAAATAAAGTTTAAAAAATGTTGAGAGGCAAATCTAGACTAGGCAAACAACAAACAAGTTAATATATAACAAATTATAGTAATATGAAAATAATGTCCCACAGCTTATTCCAAAATATCTGGATTTCCTGGAGACCAGACATTCACGTATTCTGATACGTAAGAACATAAATCCACCAATGTTTATACATTTTTAAATTGCAAATGATAATTACAGGCAATAATAATAATACATACCTTTTGGAACGGTGTTGAATGTGTTTTCTTTCCACAGAAGCTGGACGTGTGACCAACCAGAATTAAAACCTGTTGAATGCCTACTTTACTACTATGTAATAGCTTGAAGGGCTCATTATCTCTAGAAGGGAGAAGTCACAAAACTCTCGTAACTGCCCCTACTGAAAATCTATTATTTAGTGGCTCCCAGAGACAAACTAAATTTCTGTATAAACATTACCTTCAAGTCAAGTGATCAGTTTACACTAGAGTCTGCTGGTCAAATCATTCATTTTTCACACTTTATATACAGTAATGGAATAACAGATGTCTTCATTAATAGGTTATTATACTGTTAGATTTACCGTTGTTAGAAATAAGTGACAGGTTTTGTGGATGGATATACGATCTGTAATCTATATTTAAGGATATATTAATAATATAATAATAAAAGTACTTTGTTCTCTATCAACTCTCTATTTCTCGCCCTCTCTCTCTCTCTTTTATGCATATTTTATTTTTGCTTTTGTTTATCTAAACAGCTGTACTAGATACTAATTTGAAATAGCACATGCATCTTTCTCAGTTAAGTTCTTCTTCAATGTCATAGAGAGTAGACCAAGGCTGGAATTAGCCACATGATAGATTGCATTCTGTAGAAACTATGTCCCAAGTGTTAGTATTACGTCATTAAGGGAATTGGTCCTTATTAGCATTTGTCCATCTCATTATGGAATAGACTAGTTTGCTGTCATTATTCATGCATTATTAAGATCCATGATATTTTTTATAAACAAATATTACCTTCTCCTTTCTTATACACAGTATAAATTATGAATTTTTTTTCAAGTTTCTTGTGTGTAAGAACCTAGAGGTCACGTGTTCTTGAGCCTTAGTAACATTTCTCTTCCTACATACCACAATGGAGTAAGAGCATGTCTGCACACATGAAGAAAAAGTTTTGTTTATTGTGTCCTATCAAACTCATATTTACTGCCCGTGACCATCAGAAATGTAAGGAATGGTATAAAACCCTGAACATGATATTAAAAATCGATATAGGAGTGCTAAATTGAAGTAATCTACTTAGAGGAGAGACACCAAGAATTGCCTCCCCCTAGAATGCTCCATACAGTTAGCCAGTAGGATGTGGGATACTGTGTCTGTGTGGGGGTCCAGTTCAGTTTTGCACGTCGATCCCGAGTTGGACTGCGGGTATTTGTAGCTTATGATGCCACTGCTTACTTTTCAAAATATCTATTACATCTTTTATCATGACAAGAGATGCGGACTCAAACCCAGTTCCGAAGGGGGGATATATGGATTTACCCTAACTCTGACTTTGGATTTCGGACTGTTTAGATACTTCCGAGCAACAGAATATTTTGGATTAATTATTGAACGTTCAAAATTCAATAGTTTCAGTTGGTCCCTGAGCAATTGACAGTAAGTTCCATTGCTTATTTATACATGAATTTTAGGTGACATTTTTGGATTGCGCGCACAGTTGCCAAGGCTGGAGATTGCGTCGGAGGGTGGTCAGGATTTCGAAGCTGGAGCGGAGGTCTGTGGTAGTGTTCCTCCTCTCCTGTAAGATTACTGAAGAACGGGAGGTAAGAGAAGTGCATTTACTCATGTTCTTCAGTAAATCAGTTTAGAAAACAAACTTACATTTTGTGGACATACCCTTTAAAGGGACATTAACCTTTAATCCACATTCCACACCATTAAAGGGCATGCCCATATAAAAATAATTGTTTAAATATGCGTTAATGTCATAAAGGAAAAATAGTGACACCGCTAAATAAAATACCTATTCTGACATTAAGAGGACATGGAGACATTTAGAAAAGAAGAAGCACAGTGATCGGAGGACACTGGTATCTTACTGAAGCCAACAACAAACTTAACATGCGGCCGCAATGGAGGAAGCAGTCCGAAGAGCAGGAGGTTGCGGACTAAAAAGAGTTTCTAAAAACTGCCAATAACTGTTGCTTGTCACTCCAGATGTTAAGAAAACTACAACTCCGAGCAATCAAAGCATGCTGGGGGTTGTAGTTTCCAAGACATCTGAAGTGACTAGGTATTGGGGGTTACTGAATGGGGGTTAATGTATTTGGGTCTTTGTGGTGTATAGTGGGTTTAGAGTGGTGGGCAGGAGCCTTTTTTTTGGCCTTGATTAGCAGTAATGGTGATAATTTCTACCCTCGGCTTATACTCGAGTCAATCAGTTTTACTTGTTTTTCGGGTAAAAAAATAGGTACCTCGGCTTATACTCGGGTCGGCTTATATTCTAGTATATATGGTATACCTATACGCGAGTACCAAATCCATGAGTAAAATGTCTATTATAGCTATACGCGGGTATCAATTCCATGAGTAAAATGTCTATTATACCTATATAAGGAGTATCGAGATCCGCGAGTGAAAATGTCTAGGTAACTATACACGGGTATTCAAAATCCGGGGAGGAAAAGGCGAGGATATCCGAGACACGAGGAGCAAAGGCGGGGAGGAAAAGGGGGCGAGTAGACCGAGACGCGGGAGAGAGAGCGAAGGCGGAGGAAAAGGCTAGGAGACGAGACACAAGGCCGAAGGGGGGAGGAAAAGGCGAGGAGACCGAGACGGCGGGAGCAAGAGCCCGGGAGGAAGAAAATGGCGAGAGACCGGGACGCACGGAGCAAAGCCAGAGGACAAGGGCGAGGATACGAGACGAGAGGAGTGCAACGCCCGGAGGTAAAGGGGGCGAGGAGACGAGACACGAGGAGCAAAGGGGGGTAGGGAAAGGCGAGGCGACCCGAGACGCGAGGAGCGAAGGCGGGAGGAAAAAGGGCGAGGAGATCCGAGACGGAGGAGGCGAAGGCGGGGAAGGAAAAGGCGAGGGGAGACCGAGACGGGAGAGGAGCGAAAGGCCGGAGGGAAAAGGGCGAGGAAACGAGACACGAGGAGTCAAAGGCGGAACAAAAGGTAGAGGGAGACTAGGACGCGAGCAGCGAAGGCGGGAGGAAAAGGTCGAGCGAGGAGAGCGAACAACGAGGAGCAAGGCAGGAAGAGAAAGAGTGGAGAGAGAGAGAGGAAAAAGAGAAGGGATGAAAAAGAGAGGGGGAAGAAGAGAAAAGGGAAGGGGAAGAAGGCAGAGAAGGAGGTAGGAGAGGAAGGGAAAAGGAGGGGAAAAGGAGAAATAGGAGAAAAAGAGGAAAAGGGGAAAGAGAGGGAGAGAAGAAGAGTGGGAGAGGGAGGAGGAAACGGAGGGAGGGAGAGGGAGAAGATGAAGAAGAGGAGGAAAAGGGGAAAGGGGAGAAAGGAAGGGGGAGTGGGGGGGGGAAGAAGAAAGGGGAGGGGAAAAGGGGAGGAGGAAGGCGAAAGGAAGTGGGGAAGGGTGGAGAGATAGAAGAAGAAGGTGATAAGGTGGGAAAGAGGAAAATAAGCAGTGGATGAGATGATAAGAATAAAGAGGTGGTAGGTAAAAGAGTATAAAAGATTGAGTCAAGAGAGAGTTTTGTAATTATAATATTTTATTAGTAAAAATTGGGTAATGATATATGTGATAATATTAATTTTTTTTAAACATTTAATTAAATAAATGTATATTATACCTAGACTGCTAGCACGAATTCGAGTTGAGTAAGATGTTGGTTGAGTAAAATGTTCTATTATACCTATACGCGAGATCAAATTCGTGACAAAATGTCTATTATACCTATAAGCAAGCATCGAATCGTGAGTAAAATGTCATATTATACCTATACGCAAGTAAATATCGAAACGTGCAAGTAAAATGTCTATTATGCCAATACACGAGTAAATATCGAATATCGAACCCGCGGGTCGTTCATTGGATAATTATCGAATGTTCCAACGCGAGAGCTCGAAAGTAGCACGTGAGAGTAAAATCGAGTTTTTGAAAGTCCTGGATATTCGAACATGTTCCCCAGACCATTTCAAGGTCCCACAGCCATTTACATTAAGTTACCATTGATATTTTAATTGTGTTTCATTCAAACTATTTGACTCCCATTGACTTTAGTCTCTGCCGCCTGTGTTGCCTCCGGGAGGGATGCTGACTTGCGCAGGGGAGCCCTTCACCCCCTCCCTCCTAGTGTTAAACGCTGTTAGTACAGAGATCCTTAGGGTTGCCCACCCCCAATTGCCACAATAATACTAAAAAAAACCTTTCTGATATTTACTTACGCCCCTCGCTCTCGTGCCTATTTCACGCAACAGTCTTGCCTGTGATTGGCTGACCGGCAGCCAATCACCAGACATGGCTGCCAGTCGGCCACTCTTGTGTTTCCTGTTAGCAGAGAGGAGATAATGTCGCTGGAGCGAAGGACTGTAGTAGATATCGGAAAGGTTTTTTTTTGTGGTTGGGGTGGGCAACCCTAAGGAGCATAATATTAAAACTTTTTTTAAGTGGATGCCCTTTAAAGAAAAACAGTCTGATATTAATCAGTTAAAGGCATGTCCACCCCCAAAACTATAATCCCCCACTAATGGCCCCACCATGTAGTGTAGTAAAATCTTACCTATCCATCCCACGGTCTCTATTAGGGTCCTGCAAACAGGAAGTCAGTATTTTGGTTGCAATTATTTAAACAAAAAAAAATGCTGCATTGGCAGATTAAGGTCATTGGGGTGGAAAAAACGCTGATTTTTTTCTTAAAAGCCTAAATAGAGGTGGGGGGTTCGACACCAACTGTCTGCCATGTACAATGCTGTTTTGAAACCTTACTCTGGGTGTCTATACACCTCTTAGCCACTACACATCACGCCCTTAACACTTGGCTGTGATATGCTAATTGGTATTCCAGGGTACATAATTGCCACAGATTCTTGTACAAGTCATTCTGAATTGAGAAAGCCAGTCGGATGACTAGCGAAAGTCTTCAAGAACTAAACTTTAAGTCCAGTTGATTTAATTGAATACAAAGATTACCATGACCTGGATGAATGAGAACTTCACAAGCATATTCTTAAAAGCAAATGTATTGGCGATGAACTTCCCCTTTAAAGAAACCAAAAATACAAACATCCATAAAGTGTAACTGTCTGGGACTGATCCTACAAAATCCAATGACAAAAATATGGGGATCTGTTTTTTAATCAGTGCTTCATGATCTAGCTTATGGGCAAAAACACTTCTTCTCCTGTTCGGAAGAAACCATTCTAACAGAAAAACACAAGTGTATAGAAGTTGTGGTAGAAAAAACAACAGAAAAAGAGTACTAAGCCTTTTTTATTTGGTATTCCATAACAATGCAAATGTTAATATTGCCACAATATGTTTTTCATTGTAACACAACTGCAGAAAGAAGCTGAGGATGAAATTTTGGCTTGCTGAGGCTAATATTTACTAGCTTTCTCCTGGCAGCTTTAATCATATACCGTAAAAGGAAATTTGTCTATTGTGAAGGTGAAACCTTTATAATTTTTCTAAAGTGACTGCAGGAAATCCTTTGAGGAAGCCAATGTCACTGTTGGGGGCCATGATAATGGGCAGTGCATGCAAATGTTAAAGAAATATTGTATGTGAAATATTTTTGGCTTAGGAAGTGTTTACTCTCACACATCTCACTACGTAAATGTACAGATTGTGTGAACCATACTTCATGTACATAGTTCGGAGGTTGAATAAAGACAATTGGACTGAATAAAGTCCAACATTTTTGTTACCCATAACCCTACCTAAACATTGATCCAAATTAAGGCAAAAAACAGTGGGCCATGCTATATCTGCCATTTTTGGGTCGAATTTGGGCAAAACCCATGCTACATTGGGGAATATTATAAAAGTTGCGAAAAGTTTCCGCTTTACTTACTGCATGTTTTTTTTGGCAAAAAGCTAGTTAACACGATTTTTAAAGGTGGCGTTAACGAGTGGCAAAAACTGTTCCGCCACCTATCGCTAAAACCCTTTTCGCCCATAGTTCGCTGTACATCGCAACGGTAATTTGGTGAAAAGGGAGTGAATAGGCATAACGCGATTTATAAAAAGCGAAAAGTGTGTTTTCGCCTTAAATGGAGCGGAATCTTATCGCCAGCTTGAAGGTAGCGAAAGGCATCTTTTTACCATGTTTGGTATACATTTAATTCGCCTTTTTCATCACATTTAGCTGGACTTTAAATATGGTCTGCTATTTTGTCTTTCACGTGAAAGCAACCCCACCCCCTTTTTCTTGGGCTTTTTAGTGGTTGCAATGTGGCTCAATTTGCATTTCCAATGCGAGGCCAATTGTTAGCATTCAGGGTGTGTGCTTTTATGCTTGCTTTTTGGTAGTGTTTAAACAACTCATTCTGTCCGTTCGCTTTTCGAATGCGCATTTACGTTGTTAATAGGGTGTTGTCAATTATTATTTTTTTCCCTCTGTATTCTCCCAATTTTTGCTGAATTGAAATATAGTGCCAAGAATGTTGAACAGCTGGCTAGCCGGTAACAATGATTGGATGCGGTTTTCACTTCTTTTGCTACAAATTTCACATAATTAAAAAACAGGAACAATGAAGTTTGGTTGATAACAAAACACTCTTAAACAAGCAGCTTAAAGGCAATTATACTCACCTTCCCTCCGCTCCAGATCTTCATGCAAGAGTTTTACCATCAGGTCGAGGCACCTGAAAACCAGCTAGGCGCGCTCCTCCTCCATCCATATGTTGGCTCCTCGTCGCCGACGGGGGAGGAGGGGCGGAGCCTACCAGAGCAGCGTTGCTGCAACACGCTGCTGTAGGTTTCGGAATCCCGGGGTGAGGACTAGCGTTCAGGTCCTCACCCTGGGTAAAGCTATGCATGAAGAGCTGGAGCGGAGGGAAGGTGAGTATAATTGTCCTTAAGCTGATCATTGTGACTAGAGAAATGAGTGGGGAGGAGCTACTTTTGTTTGGCTATGTCTAATGGTTTTCGCAATGCAGTCATCTTGTAGACCCGTTAAGTTTTGCCAATACTTTTTGCTCTTTATCGCGCTGTTCGCATTTTTCAGACGCAAAGCCTTTCCCCCCGTTTTTTATAAATACCATGAAAAGAAGTCTCAAAAAGCTGTTTTCGCTGCGATGTTCGGCGGTATTAACTAGGCAAAAATGTTGACTTTGTAAATATGCCCCATTGTGTACTATGGGTTACATCGGTTTTCACTAAATTAGAGCTGGCTGTGCTCTAAGATTGGTGCAACAGTTTTGCACTAATCTTAACGCCTTTTCTATGGAGGCTAGGGAGGACTCATCGCGGATCATGGTCAGGTTAAACCTTTGAATCATAACCCTTTTTAAAAAACACAATATCTTGTTGGTTAGCCATTGCTGGCTGACATTTTTTACTACAGCTAAGGGCACAGCCACACTGCGCGTAAACGCGATCGCACCACACAGTCGCACTCTTTAAAATGGTGGTTCGCAAACGAATCGCAATGCGTTGTCGCTATTGCTGTTTTTTTTTTTAAAACATGGCAATCGCGAAAAAATCGCGACAGTGTAGCCCTAAGTTGTTATCTACTAGAACCCCCAAATCTTACCAAAAAGTTTTTCACTTAGCATAGGGGCATTTATGGGATAGACAACGCAAGGATGGTTAAACCCCACATGCATCACTTTACATTTATCAAGAACAGATATATATCGAAAATATATCTCTGTTCATTCAGAATTGCACATCAAAAATAAAGGACTAGCGCTCAATCTCCACTTTATAAACAATATTATAAACAGATTAAATAGTATTGGTCCCAGTACAAATCCCTAAGGCACCTCAGAACTGTAACCCACATAGATGAGCTACTCTGTATTGTGTGTGTATCAACCAATTCTCTATCCATGTACAAATGTCAATTGAACTGTTCAAAACATACATACTGTATGTAATTTGCATATCTAAAACTAGCTTTCTAAGGTTTCCAACAACCTACAGATAAAAGGTACAGTTGTTTATTTAAACAGGAAATATTGAATTTTGATCCCATATAGAACAGCTCTTCATTTTCATCCAAAAGAACAAAAGCAATAATGTTGTACTCATTTAACCCACGGATATGGAAAGATCCGATATGGTTATTTCAACCAGTTAGGATGTTTTATGACCTTGGCCGTACAATACCACGAATGTCTTTAGGACCACTGTGGTAATGAATGGCCCTTTCCACAAGCTAGCAATATAATTTATATTTCAGCAGCTGTACAATAGAGGTACCCATTGTAAAACTGCCGGTTGTATCAGTAGTTTACAATGGCGTTAAAGATGTGGTATCGCAAATCTCAACACCGCTCCGTTATACATGGCCCTTAGTAACAACAGTGGGTTCTTATGATGGTTCAGTAACAGTAATAGGATACAATTTATTCTGTGACATCAGATATAAGCTGAATACATGGCATAGATTAACAATGTGCCTCTCAACACCAGGAGGTAATACGGCGATGTCATTGATATTAGATTAATTTGCAACCAAAGATCGAATCAATCTATGTAATGTATACCAACAAAAATACGTTCGATCAGAAAGGATTCCATTTACATAATGCAATATTAGTGAAGTTTTCTTTCTTTTAGCTTTGTAAATAAAATGCTGAGGTAGATGCCATTTTGAGCAATTGGTTCCCCCGAGCTGTTTATGATGGCTGTGGCCGTACATTTTTTTAAGATAAAACATGTCCCTAAAATCAACAAGTTCAGACAAGTAAATATTCAGTCCAATTTGATGAATGTTCAGAGAAAGATATGAACATTTTAATATAGCTTTGAATGAATGTGTCAATCAGTTACGTACAGGAAAAGCACTAAACCCAAAAAGCAATCCAGCTTTGTAGATCGCTGCCTTAAAGGAGAACTAAACCAAAAAATTTATATTCCATTTTCTAAATACCCTTTCCCAATAACAATAATAATCTGTAAATTACCACTCCAATAAATTGCGTTACATTAAGTGTAATCCCCCAAAGAACCAGAAAAGATAACTATGGGGCATATTTAAAAATGAGCGTTAACTTTTCGCGGCCGGTTTTCCTGCTGTTTTCGCTCAAATTGCCGTTAACGAGATTATAAAATGGCGAAAACCATCCGCAAAAAGTTAACGCCTTGTAACCTTTTGTGGTTCGCGGCATCAGTTACCGCTCGCTTTATTTATAAGCTGCGGGTACTGAAGCTTGACCCTCTTCCCCGGCACTATCAGGGCCTTTGCGGCTCTGACAAGAGCCCTTTGGTCTAAGGGGTCCCGCAGCTCAAAACCAGGACCCCTCTTCCCCGGCCCTATGAGGGCCTTTGCGACACTTACAAGTGCTCTTGCAGCCCTGAGAAGGGTTTTTGGGCATCCCACAGCTGGAGCCGGGACCCTTAATCAGATATCCAATCAGATTTCTGAAAATCTGATTGGTTAATGTAAACCATTTAAACCAACCATTGAAAAATTGACCAATCAGAACGGATTAGGGTTTTCTGCAAACCTATATAAAGAGCTGCAAATCGCAGTAGATGGCAGAAGAAGAAAGAAGCGGCTAGCAACATCGGCTCCACCGGTGGTGCCAGCGGGCTCACTGGCTGCTCACCACGGCGAATTTAGTGTGTGTTGGTGTCGCTAGCCTAAAGATGTCACGTTGGATCATGACGCTGGGGACATCGGCTTGTTGAGGCCACTGGCGCCGGAGGTACCCTGGCGGCCGCAGGGGTACTTCTCGGGGCGGTGGCCTGGCGGAGTTGGTGTCACGGATGGAAGAAGGAAGACATCACCCAAGGGCCTTTTAAGAACTGACGGTCCCGATTCGAGCTACGGGACCCCCAACAAGGGCCGCAAGGGCCCTTACAAAGGCTGGGGAAGAGGGGTCCCGGTAGAAGCTGCGGGACCCCTTAAGCCCCAAAGGGCTCTTGTCAGAGCCGCAAAGACCCTGCTGGGAGGGTCCCAGTATGTGCTGTGGGACCCCCTAACCCCAAAATCCCTCCCCGCGAGTTACAGGGCATGGGGCTGGGAGGGGCTGCGGGAAGGGGGCAGTGGCAGGTGGTCGCCGCGGGGGGGGAGGGCAGGGTGGGCATACCAGTCACAGCAGATGCGACCAAATGCCGGGACCCCTTCTGAGCAGCCCCTCTCAGCCCCCTGCTCCTGCTCCATATAGCCACGAAGGGATTCAACTCCCTTGTGGCAATATGTACTTAGCGCATTGCCTAAGTGCATAGTATCGCCAAGAAGAGAGCTCAAATCACTTCCGCACATCGGCGCAGTGATACTTTTCGATGCAATGTCTCTTGCCATTATAAAATGGTGAAAGAGGTATTTTTGCAGAGAGGAATGTGCGGCTATTTTAGGGCATTAATTTTCGGCCCTTTATAAATATGCCCCTATGTGTATGGCACTTGTGTGGCCACAACTTGACTGCAGTCAAAGTGGTATCCTGTCTGCCTAATATAGACTGTAATGGGATTGGTGAAACAACTAGTGGGTGTGTCCTGCCATATCTAGGACTGGGCATGTGCAAAGGACACAATGGTCAGTGACCACAATGCAGGAAACTGGAATGCTAGAAATAAAACACAACCCTGTTGAAAGTTACATTTCCCAGCAGCAATCAGAGGTGAGACACAGGTTACTGCTTTTATATAAAGGTGCTCTGTTTCTGATTTAGTGTGTTCTAAAGAGCCACAGTGGCTAATGGTATTCTTAAAGTAATGCAAACACTTTTGCGGCAATGGTAATTAGCGTTTAAACTTTAATTAAGATATAATAGGGGAATTCACCAAGGAATGCTGCAGCCGCGCAGCGCTCCTTCTCTCCTTAACTTCGCGTAACTGATTTACAATCGGTTAGCGCGCAGTTAAGTCTCGTTTTGCGGCGGTTGCGTGAGTCCTGAAGAGGCACTTGCCAGCCAGTGACAAAGTGATTTCCCAGCGGCTGCGCCGGTCTTAGAGCTATAGCTGGTGTTAAATACTTACGTGGGGTGGTAGATACACCCAGAGCCGCAGCCTCTAGTAAGTCCCGTACAGGAGATTTGCCCAGAGCATTTGCGGCTCTGGGTGTCTCCCTAATGCGAGTTGTGCTGCCCATGATAACTGTCGTACGCCAGTTGTGTTTGCAAAACTGTTTAATCTAGAGAGTAGAGATGTAGTGTGGGTTCAAATAGAAACGGTTTTTGAAACAAATCTAAGGGGTTATAAATTATGCAGAAGCGTGAAAACATTGTGATCATTAAGAAGGTTTTTTTAGTTATATGTACATGTTCTCCAGACATTCCCAGGTCCCGAGCCAGTTACACTAACATACTATTGCTATTTATATGCCTTAAATTTGATCGGAACTATCCTGTTTTTCTTTCCCCGTTGACTTCTATGGGTTCGTTTTACGCATTTTCAAACTTTTTCAGAAATTTCAAAAATTCGAAAACAGAACAAACTTGAAGTTTCAAACTTCTCTATTATATAAATATTGCAAGGGAGAAGAGCCCTTAAGGTGCAAGCCGTGCTTGCATGTTTTGCTCAATGGGGGTTATCGCAATGTATAACATTATCACACCACAACCCTTGATTTTGTTTTATGTTTTAATAAATGTGTTTTCACATTTTAAGCTGTGAAACCTGAATATGAAATATAAATGCAGCAATTGGATAACCATTGTTATGACTGTTTATAACTGTCCACAATATTGTCTGCAGGGCACTAGATATACATTACAGTATAATATAAAAATACCATAGGCCAGGTTAAAAGGAATGGCCATAAACTGGCCTTAATTTCATTATAATAAATGAGGCTGGGCACACAGGGTGGGTCCTTCGTCCCGACTGACATTTGATACTTGTGACTAGAGATGTCCGAACTTCGCAAATCTGGTCCACTCGAGGATCCGCGAATTTTCGAATAAAATCGAAAATTCAAAAATCCGCGAGCGGACCCGTTAAAAATTAAAATACCCTTAAAATAACGAGATTTTTGTATTTTCGAAAATTTCGAAATACGAGTTTCATGTATTTTCGGAATTTCGAAATTACGGGTTTTCACAGTAATCCTCGTAATTTCGAATATTTTCGAAATACGTATGTAAGGAATAAGAGAAATCCTTGTATTTCGAAAATTTCGAAAATACATGTTTTCCGTTTTTCGAAAATACGAAAAATCCGCGAATCGGAAGTTCGAAGGCAGAAAATCCGGAAAATCCGGAAGAAATTCGCGTTTGCGAACAGGATAAATCCGTGGCGGATCCGGGCTCGGATCCGCGAACCGGCCATCCCTACTTGTGACAAATAAATGGTCTCACATCGGTCATGGGTGCCCGAAATAACATCCAAAATTTCAGGCCGATCGACCGTGATACCCTTAAATATTGTATGGTGTGTACCCAGCTTTATATTTGAGCTTATTTAATAGTGACTTAAGAAAAGTTTAATTGCATTAACCACAGACTTACCCTTTTCTGCTCGTCGTGATATCACAACGATACGACTCGGCTTTTCAAACATCATCTTGAGGTTATCCCGCGGTATGGAGAAATGTTCGATTTTGCGGGATGCCTGCAGATCTTCTTATTACACTATTTGACTATATTGCATGCTTAATTTGGGATTCATGGTTTCCCCAGATTCCCTGTGTTTCTTTGCTTTTTGACGAGATGAAAGAAAGCAAGGATGCAGGAGCCTCTTTCCAACGATGGGATCTTATTACATTGACTTATCATTTAATTGGTGACTTTTGTCATTTATCACCTTTTCTTTTTACACTCTTATATTTTACGTAAACTGAGGGGACAACCTACAGCTCATAAAGCTAAATCAGCTAAATCACCTATGCGAACAGCACTGTGCCCTAATCAAGCATACTAAAGGGGACTAGTGGGAGAGAGAGAACCAGCGGGAGAGCAAAAACTTCTTTCTGAATTCCAGTCTCTAGTCTATTATTTTCAATTTCCAACATGAATTATCAGAGTATTTTTATTTATGAGGCTTTTGATTTTCTGGCAACAAACTACTAGAAGCTGTTTTTCCCTACAAGGGCATGCAATAATTTGGGATAATTTATGTAATACTACAGTAGTAAATGTGGAATATTTTTATCTTTACACCATGCTGCTTCCGTTTTAAGACCTCCAGTAACTTCGGCAGGTGAGTCTTGACATCCGAGATACCTACAGAGAAACACAAATGAAAAATACATTTTTAAGGGCATTGGAAAATGATTGTATGACAATACTCCAGACTTTGCAAATTACAACATTTTGAACGTGAGAAGTAGGTTTTCATTTTAAAGGTCAATTGGGTTGAGAATTTTGACATTTAAAATATATTTCTCTGAGTTTCTGCTTTACAGCTGCAAGATTAATATAAAGACTCATAATGACATCAAGGTGGATCCCCCAGAGGCAAAACAGCAACTTTTTTGTGGGTGCGGTGGTTTAGTGTGATATAATCTATGGGGCCCCTATGGAAATTTATATTTTCAATAGTCTTTAAAATGAAATGTAATTTTAAAAATATTAATAAACTAATATTCATTTTTTTAAAAAGGAATACCATATCTGCAAACCTTAAAAAATTAATTATTTTTAATGTATATTCAAATCCCATTTGCTGAAAAAAAACACATTGTGTTTCATTGTGGTTTCATGTGGTCATGTACTCTGTGCTGCCTTAATACTATCTCTGTCAGTGACTGTTAACCATGGTGTCAGATCCTGGTGCAGCACTCCCCCTTCCCTTGTACCTCTCCCATGTCTCAACTCGGCTAAGTGACAAGCATCATGTGCAGTAGGAGGTAAAAGTTCAACAATCCTGAAAAACACACCCACGCACAGTGGCCAATAGAAAGCAAGCTGTCCTGGAGACACGGAAGAAGGAGAACAGTACAGTTTACGATCTCTCACTTTGTGACCATCATCAATCAGTGAAAGCTATTAAGAAGGGGGGTCAAGTGCAGCCTTATATCTACCATCAAAGCTAGTTAATTTTCCCACTATAGATGCCCTTTAAAGTGTAAAATGAATAGTGGAAATTATTGTGCAGTGCATAAATATAAATACATTTTTTAGAACCCCCCTTTCGGCAGTGTGTGAAAGCACTATCCCATTACTAACAGGCGCTCTGCTAAAACTTTTCTGAAGTTTTCCATACATAACAATGATGACAGAAACATTTTGCTAATTTCTGTTGCTCCTGAGACTAGAAACCTATCTCATATTTCAAGAAACTCTACAAAGGCTTCTCAAAAGGTGTGTGGGGAACACTAGTCTGCCTCGAGAGCTAGAGGTGTGCCTCAGAAGTTTGGTAGTGGATATGGAAATAATCCCCAAATTCTAGCTTTTTATGCTTAGAAATCAATAGCTTTATTAGTAGGCTGCTAGAAACCTTAGTGAGTTTAGATAAACATTACAGGTGTATGGGTGTGTTAAATTGCCATTTTTGCACTTTTATGGAAACAGGAAGAAGAATGATTAAAATGTGGACATAGATGGCTGAACTTCCTAAAATGCGGTTCATTTTAAAAACTATAGACTTAAGTAAAGTTGTATAGTTCAAAATGGACCCATTAAGGTTAATGGGGAAATGCTGGACCAGCAGCCGCGTCTGTGATTGGCTGAGAGGCAGCCAATCACAGACGCCTTTGCCAGCTGGATGAGTTTTTTGCAAACGAACGTGGCTCCTACTCTACTTTTTGGGACTTTGGCAGACAATGCAGGAGAACATTTGGAGCAGAGAGGTAAGGAAAAAGAGGTAAGTTAAGGATTTTTTAGTACTATACAGTAGGGCCAGAAGTGGGAACAAGTTGAGTTTTGGGGTGTGGACATGCCCTTTAAACATGAACTTTCCTCATGATCGTGCAATTGTCGGGATTTCACACTGAATTTTCAAGGGTTATAAAATCGATAGCCACATTCGAGGGATATCTGCCGAATTTAGGGTTATGACATTGCATTCGAGGATTATGGCCGAATTCAGGGTTGCACTGAATTCGAGGGTTAGTAAACGCTAATTTGAGGGTTTATCATCAATTCAAGGGTTTGTGAATGCTATATTTGAGGATTATAGGTTGCATTTTAGGGTTTTAAAGAATGGCGCATTTGGGGGTTATGGCTGAATTTGAGAGTTACTGAATGCCACATTCGAGGGTTATCGCTGTTCAAAAACTGGAATGCAGCATCAAAATGTCATGTCTTAAATGCTTAAAAAACTCTGGCAGGAGATACAGTCCAAAAAAAGCGAAGAATAAAACGAAAGAAGAAGAAGAGAAATGAACAGTAATTTGGCTCTTGAAGCCAAATGAATTATCTGAACTATTTTTTACTAGTGGGTTTTGTTCTAACCGCAGTTGGATTTTTTTCCAAATTTTTAATAAATTTAAGTATTCAATTTTTGAGTACCATTTTTTGATTCAACTTTCGAATTTTCGATGTTTCGATTACAAATTTCTGATTAAGTTCGAGTTTTCAAAAATAGGAAAATTCTGTTCGAACCCAATTTTTAAATTTTAGTATCTTTAAAAAAAAAAACTCAAATGCAAGAACGGATTTCATTGTGTTCGGCCATCTCTCCTTATCACTCCCCCCCCCCATTCATATTGATAACTTGTTATTCCTTCCCTGGATTGAATGGATAACATATATTGACATTTAAGTATTTTATTGAACAGCACTTTTTCTTGACCTTTTATGTATTGTACAAATCATTTATAAGTGTTAAAGGATTGTAAAAGGAATTTTTTGACTGGCATGTGAAAAGAAATAATTTTGAGTCTTGACTGAATCAAGTAAATGTACTTTTCTCTGGAAAAAGTTACTTTTGTATCTCTCCATCCTTTGGAAAAACAAATCAACATAATATCTCATCAGGGGATATATTTCCCTCCTATGCATTTCAAGCAAAAAGATGATGGTCTGCCACACAATGCCAAGAATAAATGGGAATCAGTCAGAACCTACTATTAAGACAAAACAACCAATTTTCTTAAGATGTGTCATTAACAAAGCAAGATTTTTTCAGCAAATCAGCATCATTTATTTGTCGCAGTCATGGAAAACCGCAAAGAACGTATTGTCTGAAATTGGTGAAAATGTCTCGATTGATGCTTGTAATTTTAACTTCATATTGGCTGCACTCATTTTCTCTTTAAAAGCAACAGATAGACTACTAAAAAAAAATTTAGCATTTAAAAGTTCTGATAACTATTTTCCTTTTCACACTTTTTTTTACTTAACAAAACTTTGTAGACTCAGAAATCCACAATGTCAGAGTTCTGTCCGGATCTGTGAAATCCACTTCTGAACCGGGTTCTCTAGGCATGATAATAAACAACTAAAGATGTATTAAGATGTTTGAAAAGCTACAAATAACCCCAGTCCTAACTAGGGAGGGACCAAAACCCCACACCGACACAGGTACACACACCTACTGAACCTACCCTTCCTTCCCATAGCAGCCATGCTTAAGGTTAGGGATTGCCATTTTGTGGATCTGTTCACGAACGTTCAAGGAGTTTTGAATGCCCAAGGATTTCCGAATGGCCAAAAGCCAGACGTTTGTGGGTACCGCGGCTCAACGTGGGACACCTCCTGGTCCTTAGAAGAGAGAAGTATCACAGTGATGGCAGAAGAAAAATGACGCTAGCAACACTGGTGAAGTCATTCATAGCTTAGTATCAATTCATGGTTCACATTTGGAGAATTAAAGGGAAATGTGGTCCAAAATGACTTTAGGTAAATGATAGAAATTGCTCTCCTGCAGAATTTTTGCAATACTTTCATTGTTTATTTTGCATAGTTCTGAAGATATTTACATTTGTGTGTGATTGTCAGCGCATTACCAGGTCCCCTGCACTTCCTTCTTCTGCTCTGAAACCATGTCAGTCAATCTGCCCTGTGTCTCCTCCTCCCTTTGCAGCCCCCCATGTCCCTCCCACTCATGGACCCCATGGTCCCTCCAGTTGCATGCCCTCCTTGGCCCATGTGGCCCACCCCACCTGTGGGGGAAGTGGCCCGCCCACCCAGGGTGCAGTGGCCCATCCCTCCAGGTGCATAAGCCTTGCCCACTCCGGGTGCACAAGCCCCGCCCACTTACAGGTGCACAGCCCGCCCACTCACGGGTCCGTGTGGGCCACTCAGACAACCCCCCCCTACAAGAAAACTCTGTGGAAATAGCCTTTTCAGGCAGAGTGAGAACTGAAAAGGCTGTTTTCACATAGTGAGAAAGAAGGGCTGTAGATTCCCTTACCTACTTCTGTCAGGACTTCACACAGCAAAGAGGAGGAGGGACTTCCTGTCTCCCTCACACTGAGGGAATCTGAGCGGTGCTCGCGTGGCGGCACTGTGCACAGTCAGCTCCCACCCATTAACTTTCTGCTCAGTCTTTTCTTATATCTTGGGCTGTGGAGCACGTAGAGAGGTGGTTGAGGCTCGTTTTAAAGGTAGGAAACTAGCCTTTCGTGTAAACTCAACTTGTTTGTAGACCACAGTTTCCCTTTAATGTTATGACTATACCATTGTATGAGCAGTTATATACATCTTTCCAAATATCTCAAAGTCTAAAAGGTAACTAGGGCATCCTATAATATATGATTCCAAATGACTTCAATTAACAATAGTTTAGAACATGCTTTCCGTTACATCACGGCTACAGATGTGTTTAAGGATCAAGACATAGGATCAAGCTAATTTTACTGCACTATGCATAGGATTGTATATCGGCAGGAAATAGAAACCAAAAATAAAGTTTTAAAAAATGTTGAGAGGCAAATCTAGACTAGGCAACAACAAACAAGTTAATATATAACAAATTATTAGTAATATGAAAATAATGTCCCACAGCTTATTCCAAAATATCTGGATTTCCTGGAGACCAGACATTCACGTATTCTGATCGTAAGAACATAAATCCACCAATGTTTATACATTTTTAAATTGCAATGATAATTACAGGCAAATAATAATAATACATACCTTTTGGAACGTGTGTTGAATGTGTTTTCTTTCCACAAAGCTGGACGTGTGACCAACCAGAATTAAACCTGTTGAATGCCTACTTTACTACTATGTAATCACTTGAAGGGCTCATTATTCTCTAGAAGGGAGAAGTCCAAAATCTCTCGTAACTGCCCTACTGAAAATCTATTATTTAGTGGCTCCCAGAGACAAACTAAATTTCTGTATAAACATTACCTTCAAGTCAGTGATCAGTTTACACTAGAGTCTGCTGGTCAAATCATTCATTTTTCACACTTTATATACAGTAATGGAATAACAGATGTCTTCATTAAAGGTTATTATACTGTTAGATTTACTCGTTGTTAGAAATAAGTGACAGGTTTTGTGGATGGATACTAGATCTGTAATCTATATTTAAGGATATATTAATAATATAATAATAAAAGTACTTTGTTCTCTATCAACTCTCTATTTTCTCGCCCTCTCTCTCTCTCTTTTATGCATATTTTATTTTTGCTTTTGTTTATCTAAACAGCTTGTACTAGATACTATTTGAAATTAGCATTGCATTTCAGTTAAGTTCTTCTTCAATGTCATAGAGAGTAGACCAGGCTGGAATTAGCCACATGATAGATTGCATTCTGTAGATATACTATGTCCCAAGTGTTAGTATTACGTCATTAAGGGAATTGGTCCTTATTAGCATTTGTCATCTCATTATGGAATAGACTAGTTTGCTGTACATTATTCATGCATTATTAAGATCCATGATATTTTTTATAAACAAATATTACCTTCTCCTTTTTATACTACAGTATAAATTATAATTTTTTTTCAAGTTTCTTGTGTGAAGAACCTAGAGGTCACGTGTTCTTGAGCCTTAGTAACATTTCTCTACATTACCACAATGGAGTAAGTAGCATGTCTGCAGCAGAAGAAAAAAGTTTTTTTTAATTGTCTATCAAACTCATATTTAGCTGCCCGGACCATCAGAAATGTAAAGGAATGGTATAAAACCCTGAAACATGATATTAAAAAAGTTCGATATAGGAGTGAACTTGAAGTAATCTACTTAAGAGGAGAGACACCAAGAATGCCTCCCCCTAGAATCTCCCAATACAGTTAGTCAGTAGGTGTGTGGTACCTGTGTCTGTGTGGGGGTTCCAGTTCAGTTTTGTCGCATCCCTAGTTGGACTCGGGTCTTTGTAGCTTATGAATGCCACTGCTACTTTTCAATATCTATTACATCTTTATCATGACAAGAGATGAACTCAAACCCAGTTTCCGAAGCGGATACTATGGATTTACCATAACTCTGACTTTGGATTTCGACTTTTTCAGATACTTTCCGAGCAACAGAACTATTTTGGATAATTATTGAACGTTCAAAATTCAATAGTTTCAGTTGGTCCCTGAGCAATTGTACAGTAAGTTCCATTGCTTATTTATACATGAATTTTAGGTGACATTTTTGGATTGCGCGCACAGTTGCAAGGACTGGAGATGCGTCGGAGTGGTCAAGGATTTCGCCGCTGAGCGGGTCCGTGGGTAAGTGTCTCCTCCTCTCCTGTAAGATTTACTGAAGAACGGGAGGTAAGAGATAGTGCATTTACCTCCTGTTCTTCAGTAAATCAGTTTAGAACAACTTACACTTTTGCTGGACATACCCTTTAAAGGACAATTAAACCCTTTTAATCCACATTCCACACCATTAAAGGGCATGCCCATCCTAAAATAATTGTTTAAATATGCGTTAATTCGAGTCAATCAGTTTTACTTGTTTTTCGGGTAAAAAATAGGTACCTCGGCTTATACTCGGCTTATATTCGAGTATATATGGTATACTTATACGCGAGTACCAAATCCATGAGTAAAATGTCTATTATACCTATACGCGGGTATCAATTCCATGAGTAAAATGTCTATTATACCTATAAGCGAGTATCGAATCCGCGAGTAAAATGTCTATTATACCTATACACGGGTATCAAATCCGTGAGTAAAATGTCTATTATACCTATACACGAGTATCAAATTCGTGAGTAAAATGTCTATTATACCTATACGCGAGTATCGAATTCGTGAGTAAAATGTCTATTATACCTATACGTGAGTATCGAATTTGATGAGACCCACCCAATGTCTATTATACCTATAAGCGAGTATCGAATCCGCGAGTAAAATGTCTATTATACCTATACACGGGTATCAAATCCATGAGTAAAATGTCTATTATACCTATACACGATTATCAAATTCGTGAGTTAAATGTCTATTATACCTATACGCGAGTATCGAATTCGTGAGTAAAATGTCTATTATACCTATACGTGAGTATCGAATTCGTGAGTAAAATGTCTATTATACCTATACGTGAGTATCGAATTCCTGAGTAAAATGTCTATTAAACCTATACACGAGTATCAAATTCGTGAACAAAATGTATATTATACCTATACGCGAGCATCGAATTCGTGAGTAAAATGTCTATTATACCTATACACGAGTATCAAATTCATGAATAAAATGTATATTATACCTATACGCGAGCATCGAATTCGTGAGTAAAATGTCTATTATACCTATACGCGAGTATCAAATTCGTGAACAAAATGTATATTATACCTATAAGCAAGCATCGAATTTGTGAGTAAAATGTCTATTATACCTATACGCAAGTAAATATCGAAACTGCAAGTAAAATGTCTATTATGCCAATACACGAGTAAATATCGAATTATCGAACCCGCGGGTCGTTCATTGGATAATTATCGAATGTTCCAACGCGAGAGCTCGAAAGTAGCACGTGAGAGTAAAATCGAGTTTTGAAAGTCCTGGATATTCGAACATGTTCCCCAGACCATTTCCCAGGTCCCACAGCCATTTACATTAAGTTACCATTGATATTTTAATTGTACCCTAATAGAGACCGTTGGGATGTGAGGTAAGGATTTTATACTACACATGGTGGGGCCATAGTGGGGGGATTATAGTTTTGGGGTGGACATGCCCTTTAACTGATTATATCAGACTGTTTTTTCTTAAGGGCATGTCCACATTAAAAAAGTTTTAATATTAGCTCCTTAGGGTTGCCCACCCCAACCACCAAAAAAAAAACCTTTCCGATATCTACTTACAGTCCCTTCGCTCCAGCGACTATTATCTTCCCTCTCTGCTAACAGGAAACAACAGAGAGTGCCGGACTGGCAGCCATGTCTGTGATTGGCTGCCGGTCAGCCAATCACAGGCAAGACTGTTGCTGTGAAATAGCACGAGAGCGAGGGGCTGTAAGTAAATATCAAAAGGTTTTTTTTAGTATTATTGTGGCAATTGGGGGTGGTTGAACATGGCTTTTAAAAAAAAAAACAGCAATAGCGACAACGCATGCGATTCGTTTGCGCAACCACCATTTTAAAGAGTGCGACTTGTGTGTGCGATCGCGTTTACGGCGCAGTGTGGCTGTGCCCTTAGCGTGTAGTAAAAATGTCAGCCAGCAATGGCTAGATCCAACAAGATATTGTGTTGTTTAAAAGGGTATAGATTCAAAGGTTTAACCTGACCATGATCCCGCGATGAAGTCAACTCCCTATGCCTCCATAGAAAAGGCGTTAAGTTAGTGCAAAACTGTTGCACCAATCTTAGAGCACAGCAGCTCTAATTTAGTGAAAACCGATGTAACCCAATATACACAATGGGGCATATTTACAAAAGTCAACATTTTTGCCTAGTTAATAACGCCGAACATCGCAGCGAAAACAACGCTTTTTGAGACTTCTTTTATGGTATTTATAAAAAAGCGGGGGGAACAGGCTTTGCGTCTGAAAAATGCGAACAGGCGCGATAAAGGCCAAAAGTTATGAGCAATACTTAACGGGTTCTACAAGATGACTGCATTGCGAAAACCATTAGACATAGCCCAAACAAAAGTAGCTCCTCCCACTCATTTCTCTAGTCACAATGATCAGCTTAAAGGACAATTATACTCACTTCCCTCCGCTCACGTCTTCATGCAATAGCTTTTACCCAGGGTGAGGACCTGAACCGCTAGGTCCTCACCCCGGGATTCACGAAACCTACAGCAGCGTGTTGCAGCAACGCTGCTCTGGTAGGCTCCGCCCCTCCTCCCCGTCGGCGACGAGGCCAATAGGAAGGCACGCGTCCTAGCGGTTCCAGGTCACCTCACCCTGGGTAAAAGCTATTGCATGAAGATCTGGAGCGGAGGGAAGGTGAGTATAATTGGCCTTTAAGCTGCTTGTTTAAAGAGTGTTTGTTATCAACCAAACTTCATTGTTCCTGTTTTTTAATTATGTGAAATTTGTAGCAAAAGAAGTGAAAACCGCATCCAATCATTGTTACCGGCTAGCCAGCTGTTCAACATTCTTGGCACTATATTTCAATTCAGCAAAAATTGGGAGAATACAGAGGGAAAAAAATAATAAGTTGACAACACGCCTATTAACAACGTAAATGCGCATTCGAAAAGCGAACGGACAGAATGAGTTGTTTAAACACTACCAAAAAGCAGAGCATAAAGCACACACCCTGAATGCTAACAATTGGCCTCGCATTGGAAATGCAAATTGAGCCTACATTGCAACCACTAAAAAGCCCAAGAAAAAGGGGGTGCGGGTGCTTTCACGTGAAAGACAAAATAGCAGACCATATTTAAAGTCCCAAGCTAAAATTGTGATGAAAAAGGCGAATAAATGTATACCAAACATGGTAAAAGATGCCTTTTCGCTACCTTCAAGCTGGCGATAAGATTCCGCTCCATTTAAGGCGAAAACACACTTTTCGCTTTTTATAAATCGCGTTATGCCTATTCACTCCCTTTTCACTCAAATTACCGTTGCGATGTAGAGCGAACTATGGCGAAAAGGGTTTTAGCGATAGGTCGCGGAACAGTTTTTCGCCACTCGTTAACGCCACCTTTAAAAATCGTGTTAACTAGCTTTTTGCCAAAAAAAAACATGCAGTAAGTAAAAGCGGAAACTTTTCGCAACTTTTATAATATTCCCCAATGTAGCAGGGTTTGCACAAATTCGACCCAAAAATGGCAGATATAGCATGGCCCACTGTTTTTTGCCTTTATTTGGATCAATTGTTAGGTAGGGGTTATGGGTAAACAAAAATGTTGGACTTTATTCAAAGTCCAATTGTCTTATTCAACCTCCGATACTATGTAACTATGAAGTATGGTTCACAACATACTGTACATTACGTAGTGATGTATGTGTGAGAGTAAACATTAACTAAGCCAAGAAATATTTCACATACAATATTTCTTTAACATTTGCATGACTGCCCATTATCAATGCGCCCCAACAGTGAATTGGTCCTCAAAGGATTTCCTGCAGTCACTTTAGAAAAAATTATAAAGGTTTCACCTTCACAAAATAGACAAATTTCCTTTTACGGTATATGATTAAAAGCTGCCAGGAGAAAGCTAGTAAATATTAGCCTAGCAAGCCAAAATTTCATCCTCAGCTTCTGTCTGCAGTTGTGTTACAAGAAAAAAATATTGTGGCAATATTAACATTTGCATTGTTATGGAATACCAAATAAATAAAGGCTTAGTACTCTTTTTCTGTTGTTTTTTCTACCACAACTTCTATACACTTGTGTTTTTCTGTTAGAATAGGTTTCTTCCGAACAGGAGAAGAAGTGTTTTTGCCCATAAGCTAGAATCATGAAGCACTGATTAAAAAACAGATCCCCAATTTCTTGTCATTGGTAGATTTTGTAGGATCAGTCCCAGACAGTTACACTTTATTGGATGTTTGTATTTTTGGTTTCTTTAAAGGGAAGTTCATCGCCAATACATTTGCTTTTAAGATATGCTTGTGAAGGTTCTCATTCATCCAGGTCATGGTATATCTGTTGTATTCAATTAAATCAACTGGACTTAAAGTTTAGTTCTTGAAGATTTCGCTAGTCATCCGACTGGCTTTCTCAATTCGAATGACTTGTACAAGAATTTGGCAATTATGTACCCTGGAAAATCCAATTAGCATATCACAGCCAAGTGTTAAGGGCGTGATTGGATAGTGGCTAAGAGGTGTTATAGGAACGCCCAGAGTAAGGTGTCAAAACAGCATTGTACATGGCAGACAGTTGGTGTCGAACCCCCCACCTCTATTTAGGCTTTTAAGAAAAAAATCAGCGGTTTTTTCCACCCCAATGACCTTAATCTGCCAATTCACATTTTTTTGTGTTAAATAATTGCAACCAAAATACTGACTTCCTGTTTGCAGGACCCCTAATAGAGACCGTTGGGATGTGAGGTAAGGATTTTACTACACTACATGGTGGGGCCATTAGTGGGGGGGATTATAGTTTTGGGGGTGGACATGCCCTTTAACTTGATTAATATCAGACTGTTTTTTCTTTAAAGGGCATGTCCACTTAAAAAAAAGTTTTAATATTATGCTCCTTAGGGTTGCCCACCCCAACCACCAAAAAAAAAACCTTTCCGATATCTACTTACAGTCCCTTCGCTCCAGCGACTATTATCTTCCCTCTCTGCTAACAGGAAACAACAGAGAGTGCCGGACTGGCAGCCATGTCTGTGATTGGCTGCCGGTCAGCCAATCACAGGCAAGACTGTTGGCTGTGAAGATAGGCACGAGAGCGAGGGGCTGTAAGTAAATATCAGAAAGGTTTTTTTAGATTATTGTGGCAATTGGGGGTGGGCAACCCTAAGGATCTTGTAAAAAAGCGTTAACATAGGAGGGAGGGGGTGAAGGGCTCCCCTGCGCAAGTCAGCATCCCTCCCGGAGGCAACACAGGCGGCAGGACTAAAGTCAATGGGAGTCAAATAGTTTGAATGAAACTAGGGGTCCTGCAAACAGGAAGTCAGTATTTTGGTTGCAATTATTTATACACAAAAAAATGTTGAATTGGCAGATTAAGGTCATTGGGGTGGAAAAAACGCTGATTTTTATTCTTAAAAGCCTAAATAGAGGTGGGGGGGTTCGACACCAACTGTCTGCCATGTACAATGCTGTTTTGACACCTTACTCTGGGCGTTCCTATAACACCTCTTAGCCACTATCCAATCACGCCCTTAACACTTGGCTGTGATATGCTAATTGGTATTTTCCAGGGTACATAATTGCCAAAGATTCTTGTACAAGTCATTCTGAATTGAGAAAGCCAGTCGGATGACTAGCGAAATGTCTTCAAGAACTAAACTTTAAGTCCAGTTGATCTAATTGAATACAACAGATATACCATGACCTGGATGAATGAGAACCTTCACAAGCATATTCTTAAAAGCAAATGTATTGGCGATGAACTTCCCCTTTAAAGAAACCAAAAATACAAACATCCAATAAAGTGTAACTGTCTGGGACTGATCCTACAAAATCTACCAATGACAATAAATATGGGGATCTGTTTTTTAATCAGTGCTTCATGATCTAGCTTATGGGCAAAAACACTTCTTCTCCTGTTCGGAAGAAACCTATTCTAACAGAAAAACACAAGTGTATAGAAGTTGTGGTAGAAAAAACAACAGAAAAAGAGTACTAAGCCTTTATTTATTTGGTATTCCATAGCAATGCAAATGTTAATATTGCCACAATATTGTTTTTCATTGTAACACAACTGCAGACAGAAGCTGAGGATGAAATTTTGGCTTGCTGAGGCTAATATTTACTAGCTTTCTCCTGGCAGCTTTTAATCATATACCGTAAAAGGAAATTTGTCTATTTTTGTGAAGGTGAAACCTTTATAATTTTTCTAAAGTGACTGCAGGAAATCCTTTGAGGAAGCCAATGTCACTGTTGGGGGCGCATTGATAATGGGCAGTGCATGCAAATGTTAAAGAAATATTGTATGTGAAATATTTCTCGGCTTAGTTAAGTGTTTACTCTCACACATACATCACTACGTAATGTACAGTATGTGTGAACCATACTTCATAGTTACATAGTATCGGAGGTTGAATAAAGACAATTGGACTTTGAATAAAGTCCAACATTTTTTGTTTACCCATAACCCCTACCTAACAATTGATCCAAATAAAGGCAAAAAACAGTGGGCCATGCTATATCTGCCATTTTTGGGTCGAATTTGTGCAAAACCCATGCTACATTGGGGAATATTTATAAAAGTTGCGAAAAGTTTCCGCTTTTACTTACTGCATGTTTTTTTTTGGCAAAAAGCTAGTTAACACGATTTTTAAAGGTGGCGTTAACGAGTGGCGAAAACTGTTCCGCTACCTATCGCTAAAACCCTTTTCGCCATAGTTCGCTGTACATCGCAACGGTGAAAAGGGAGTGAATAGGCATAACGCGATTTATAAAAAGCGAAAGTGGTTTTTCGCCTTAAATGGAGCGGAATCTTATCGCCAGCTTGAAGGTAGCGAAAAAGCATCTTTTTACCATGTTTGGTATACATTTAATTCGCCTTTTTCACAATTTTTAGCTTGGACTTTAAATATGGTCTGCTTATTTGTCTTTCACGTGAAAGCAACCGCACCCCTTTTTTCTTGGGGCTTTTTAGTGGTTGCAATGTAGGCTCAATTTGCATTTCCAATGCGAGGCCAATTGTTAGCATTCAGGGTGTGTGCTTTATGCTCTGCTTTTTGGTAGTGTTTAACAACCATTCTGTCCGTTCGCTTTTCGAATGCGCATTTACGTTGTTAATAGGCGTGTTGTCAACTTTATTATTTTTTTTCCTCTGTATTCTCCCAATTTTTGCTGAATTGAAATATAGTGCCAAGAATGTTGAACAGCTGGCTAGCCGGTAACAATGATTGGATGCGGTTTTCACTTCTTTTGCTACAAATTTCACATAATTAAAAAACAGGAACAATGAAGTTTGGTTGATAACAAACACTCTTTAAACAAGCAGCTTAAAGGACAATTATACTCACCTTCCCTCCGCTCCAGATCTTCATGCAATAGCTTTTACCCAGGGTGAGGACCTGAACCGCTAGGCGCGTGCCTTCCTATTGGCCTCGTCGCCGACGGGGAGGAGGGGCGGAGCCTACCAGAGCAGCGTTGCTGCAACACGCTGCTGTAGGTTTCGTGAATCCCGGGGTGAGGACCTAGCGGTTCAGGTCCTCACCCTGGGTAAAAGCTATTGCATGAAGAGCTGGAGCGGAGGGAAGGTGAGTATAATTGTCCTTTAAGCTGATCATTGTGACTAGAGAAAATGAGTGGGGAGGAGCTACTTTTGTTTGGCTATGTCTAATGGTTTTCGCAATGCAGTCATCTTGTAGACCCGTTAAGTATTTGCTGCAATACTTTTTGCTCTTTATCGCGCCTGTTCGCATTTTTCAGACGCAAAGCCTTGTCCCCCCGCTTTTTTATAAATACCATGAAAAGAAGTCTCAAAAAGCATTGTTTTCGCTGCGATGTTCGGCGTTATTAACTAGGCAAAAATGTCGACTTTTGTAAATATGCCCCATTGTGTACTATTGGGTTACATCGGTTTTTCACTAAATTAGAGCTGGCTGTGCTCTAAGATTGGTGCAACAGTTTTGCACTAATCTTAACGCCTTTTCTATGGAGGCATAGGGAGTTGACTTCATCGCGGGATCATGGTCAGGTTAAACCTTTGAATCTATACCCCTTTTTAAACAACACAATATCTTGTTGGATCTAGCCATTGCTGGCTGACATTTTTTACTACAGCTAAGGGCACAGCCACACTGCGCCGTAAACGCGATCGCACACACAGTCGCACTCTTTAAAATGGTGGTTCGCAAACGAATCGCATGCGTTGTCGCTATTGCTGTTTTTTTTTTTTAAAAGCACATGCGCAATCGCGAAAAAATCGCGACAGTGTAGCCCTAAGTCTGTTATCTACTAGAACCCCCAAATCTTTTACCAAAAAAGTTTTTCACTTAGCATAGGGCCATTTATGGTATAGACAGCGCAAGGATGGTTAAACCCCACATGCATCACTTTACATTTATCAATGAACTAGATATATATCGAAAATATATCTAGTTCATTCAGCAATTGCACATCAAAAATAAAGGACTAGCGCTCAATCTCCACTTTATAAACAGTAATTTATAAACAGATTAAATAGTATTGGTCCCAGTACAAATCCCTAAGGCACCTCAGAACTGTACCCCACATAGATGCAGCTACGCTCTGTATGTGGTGTATCAACCAATTCTCTATCCATGTACAAATTGTCAATTGAACTGTTCAAAACATACATACTGTATGTAATTTGCATATCTAAACTAGCTTTCTAAGGTTTCCAACAACCTACAGATAAATGTGTACAGTTTGATTTAAACAGGAAATATTGAATTTTGATCCCATAGAATTGAATTTTGATCCCATAGAACAGCTCTTCATTTTCATCCAAAATGAACAAAAGCAATAATGTTGTACTCATTTAACCCACGGTATAGGAAAGATCCGATATGGTTTATTTCAACCAGTTAGGATGTTTTATGACCTTGGCCGTACAATACCACCGAATGTCTTTAGGACCACTGTGGTAATGAATGGCCCTTTCCACAAGCTAGCAATATATATTTATATTTTCAAGCGCGGTACAATAGAGGTACCCCATTGTAAACTGCCGGTTGTTATCAGTAGTTTACAATGGCGTTAAAGATGTGGTATCGCAAATCTGCAACACCGCTCCGTTATACATGGCCCTTTAGTAACAACAGTGGGTTCTTATGATGGTTCAGTAACAGTAATAGGATACAATTTATTCTGTAGACATTCAGATATAAGCTGAATACATGGTCATAGATTAGACAATGTGCCTCTCAACACCAGGAGGTAATACTGCGGATGTCATTGATATTAGATTAATTTGACAACCAAAGATCGAATCAATCTATGTAATGTATTACCAACAAAAATACGTTCGATCAGAAAGGATTCCATTTACATAATGCAATATTAGTGAAGTTTTCTTTCTTTTAGCTTGTAAATAAAAATGCTGAGGTAGATGCCATTTTGAGCAATTGGTTCCCCCTGAGCTGTTATGATGGCTGTGGCCGTACATTTTTCTTAAGATTAAAACATGTCCCTAAAAATCAACAAGTTCAGACAAGTAAATATTCAGTCTAATTTTGATGAATGTTCAGAGAAAGATATTGAACATTTTAATATAGCTTTGAATGAATGTGTCAATCAGTTACTAGTACAGGAAAAGCACTAAACCCAAAAAGCAATCCAGCTTTGTAGATCGCTGCCTTAAAGGAGAACTAAACCAAAAAATGTTATATTCCATTTTCTAAATACCCTTTCCCTAATAACAATAATAATCTGTAAATTACCACTCCAATAAATTGCGTTACATTAAGTGTAATCCCCCAAAGAACCAGAAAAGATAACTATGGGGCATATTTAAAAATGAGCGTTAACTTTTCGCGGCCGGTTTTCCTGCTGTTTTCGCTCAAATTGCCGTTAACGAGATTTATAAAATGGCGAAAACCATCCGCAAAAAGTTAACGCCTCGTTAACCTTTTGTGCTTCGCGCATCAGTTACCGCTCGCTTCTATTTATAAAGCGGCGGTAACTGAAGCTTGACCCCTCTTCCCCGGCACTATCAGGGCCTTTGCGGCTCTGACAAGAGCCCTTTGGTCTTAAGGGGTCCCGCAGCTCAAAACCAGGACCCCTCTTCCCCGGCCCTATGAGGGCCTTTGCGACACTTACAAGTGCTCTTGCAGCCCTGAGAAGGGTTTTTGGGGCATCCCACAGCTGGAGCCGGGACCCCTTAATCAGATATCCAATCAGATTTCTGAAAATCTGATTGGTTAATGTAAACCATTTAAACCAACCATTGAAAAATTGACCAATCAGAAACGGATTAGGGTTTTCTGCAAACCTATATAAAGAGCTGCAAATCGCAGTAGATGGCAGAAGAAAGAAGCGGCTAGCAACATCGGCTCCACCGGTGGTGCCAGCGGGCTCACTGGCTGCTCACACGGCCGTAGTGAGCCTGCCTGGCATCGGCGAATTTAGTGGTGTTGGTGTCGCTAGCCTAAAGATGTCACGTTGGATCATGACGCTGGTGACATCGGCTTTGTTGAGGCCACTGGCGCCGGAGGTACCCCTGGCGGCCGCAGGGGTACTTCTCGGGGGCGGTGGCCTCGGCGGAGTTGGTGTCACCGGATGGAAGAAGGAAGACATCACCCAAGGGCTCTTTTAAGAACTGACGGGTCCCGATTCGAGCTACGGGACCCCCAACAAGGGCCGCAAGGGCCCTTACAAAGGCTGGGGAAGAGGGGTCCCGGTAGAAGCTGCGGGACCCCTTAAGCCCCAAAGGGCTCTTGTCAGAGCCGCAAAGACCCTGCTGGGGAGGGTCCCAGTATGTGCTGTGGGACCCCCTAACCCCAAAATTCCCTCCCCGCGAGTGTACAGGGCATGGGGCTGGGAGGGGCTGCTGGGAAGGGGGCAGTGGCAGGTGGTCGCCGCGGGGGGGGGGGGCAGGGTGGGCATACCATGTCACAGCAGATGCGACCAAATGCCGGGACCCCTTCTAAGCAGCCCCTCTCAGCCCCCTGCTCCTGCTCCATATAGCCACGAAGGGATTTCAACTCCCTTCGTGGCAATATTGTACTTAGCGCATTGCGCTAAGTGCAGTATCGCCAAGAAGAGAGCTCAAATCACTTCCGCACATCGGCGCAGTGATACTTTTCGATGCAATGTCTCTTGCCATTATAAATATGGTGAAAGAGGTATTTTTGCAGAGGCAATGTGCGGCTATTTTAGGGCATTAATTTTCGGCCCTTTATAAATATGCCCCTATGTGTATGTGCACTGTGTGGCCACAACTTTGACTGCAGTCAAAGTGGTATCCTGTCCTGCCTAATATAGACTGTAATGGGATTGGCTAGAAACAACTAGTGGGTGTGTCCTGCCATATCTTAGGACTGGGCATGTGCAAAGGACACAATGGTCAGTGACCACACTGCAGGAAACTGGAATGCTAGAAAATAAAACACAACCCATGTTAGAAAGTTACATTTCCCAGCAGCAATCAGAGGTGAGACACAGGTTACTGCTTTTATATAAAGGTGCTCTGTCTTCTGATTTAGTGCTGTTCTAAAGAGCCACAGTGGCTAATGGTATTCTTAAAGTAATGCAAACACTTTTGCGGCAATGTTAATTAGCGTTTAAACTTTAATTAAGATTATAATAGGGGAATTCACCAAGGAATGCTGCAGCCGCGCAGCGCTCCTTTCTCTCCTTAACTTCGCGCTAACTGATTTACAATCGGTTAGCGCGCAGTTAAGTCTCGTTTTGCGGGCGGTTGCGTGAGTCCTGGAAGAGGCACTTGCGCAGCCAGTGCAAAGTGATTTCCCAGCGGCTGCGCCGGTCTTAGAGCTATAGCTGGTGTTAAATACTTACGTGCGGGTGAGATACACCCAGAGCCGCGCAGCCTCTAGTAAGTCCCGTACAGGAGATTTGCCCAGAGCATTTGCGGCTCTGGGTGTCTCCCTATAATTGCGCAGTTGTGCAATCTAATAGAGAGTAGAGATGTAGTGTGGGTTCAAATAGAAACTGGTTTTGAAACAAATCTAAGGGGTTATAAATTATGCAGAAGCTTGAAAACTTGTGATCATTAAGAAGGTTTTTTTAGTTATATGTACATGTTCTCCAGAACATTTCCCAGGTCCCTGAGCCAGTTACACTAACATACTATTGCTATTTATGCCTTAAATTTGATCGGAACTTCCTGTTTTTCTTTCTCCCGTTGACTTCTATGGGTTCGTTTTACGCATTTTCAAACTTTTTCAGAAATTTCAAAAATTCGAAAACAGAACAAAACTTGAAAGTTTCAAACTTCTCTATTATATAAATATTGCAAGGGAGAAGAGCCCTTAAGTTTGCAAGCCATGCTTGCATGTTTTGCTTCAATTGGGGGTATCGCAATGTATATAACATTATCAACCACAACCCTTGATTTGTTTTTATGTTTTAATAAATGTGTTTTCACATTTTAAGCTGTGAAACCTGAATATGAAATATAAATGCAGCAATTGGATAACCATTGTTATGACTGTTTATAACTGTCCACAATATTGTCTGCAGGGCACTAGATATACATTTACAGTATAATATAAAATACCATAGGCTAGGTTAAAAGCAATGGCCATAAACTGGCCTTAATTTCATTTATAATAAATGAGGCTGGGCACACAGGTTGGGATCCTTCGTCCCGACTGACATTTGATACTTGTGACTAGAGATGTCCGAACTTCGCAAAATCTGGTCCACTCGAGGATCCGCGAATTTTCGAATAAAATCGAAAATTCAAAAATCCGCGAGCGGACCCGTTAAAATTAAAAATACCCTTAAAATAACGAGATTTTTCGTATTTTCGAAAATTTTCGAAATTACGAGTTTCATGTATTTTCGGGAATTTTCGAAATTACGGGTTTTCACGAGTAATCCTCGTAATTTCGAATATTTTCGAAAATACGTATGTAAGGAATTAAGAGAAATCCTTGTATTTTCGAAAATTTTCGAAAATACATGTTTTCCCGTATTTTCGAAAATACGAAAAATCCGCGAATCGGAAGTTCGGAAGGCAGAAAATCCGGAAAATCCGGAAAAATTCGCCGTTTGCGAACAGGATAAATCCGTGGCGGATCCGGGCTCGGATCCGCGAACCGGCCATCCCTACTTGTGACAAATAAATGGTCTCACATCGGTCATGGGTGCCCGAAAAATAACATCCAAAATTTCAGGCCGATCGACCGATACCCTTAAATATTGTATGGTGTGTACCCAGCTTTATATTTGAGCTTATTTTAAAGTGACTTTAAGAAAAGTTATAATTGCATTAACCACAGACTTACCCTTTTCTTGCCTCGTCGTGATATCACAACGATACGACTCGGCTTTTCAAACATCATCTTGAGGTTATCCAGCGGTATGGAGAAATGTTCGATTTTGCGGGATGCCTGCAGATCTTCTTTATACACTATTTGACTATATTGATGCTTAATTTGCGGATTCATGGTTTCCCCAGATTCCTTGTGTTTCTTTGCTTTTTTGAACGAAGATGAAGAAGAAAGCAAGGATGCAGGAGCCTCTTTCCAACGATGGGATCTTTAGTTACATTGACTTATCATTTTAATTGGTGACTTTTGTCATTTATCACCTTTTCTTTTTACACTCTTAATATTTCTAGTAAACTGGAGGGGACAACCATACAGCTCATAAAGCTAAATCAGCTAAATCACCTATGCGAACAGCACTGTGCCCTTAATCAAGCATACTAAAGGCGGACTAGTGGGAGAGAGAACCAGCGGGAGAGCAAAAACTTTCTTTCTGAATTCCAGTCTCTAGTCTATTATTTTTCAATTTCCAACATGACTTTATCAGAGTATTTATTATTCTATGAGGCTTTTGATTTTCTGGGCACAACAACTACTAGAAGCTGTTTTTCCCTACAAGGGGCAATGCAATAATTTGGGATAATTTATGTAAATACTACAGTAGTAAATGTGGAATATTTTTATCTTTACACCATGCTGCTTCCGTTTTAAGAACCTCCAGTAACTTTCGGCAGGTGAGTCTTGACATCCGAGATACCTACAGAGAAACACAAAATGAAAACTACATTTTTAAGGTCATTTGGAAAATGATTGTATTGACAGTACTCCAGACTTTGCAAATTACAACATTTTTGAAGCTGAGAAGTAGGTTTTCATTTTAAAGGTCAATTGGGTTGAGAATTTTGACATTTAAAATATATTTCCTCTGAATGTTTCTGCTTTACAGCTGCAAGATTAAATATAAAGACTCATTAATGACATCAAGGTGGATCCCCAAGAGGCAAAATCAGCAACTTTTTTGTGGGTGCGGTGGTGTAGTGTGATATAATCTATGGGGCCCCTATGGAAAATTTATATTTTCAATATTGTCTTTAAATGAAATGTAATTTTAAAAATATTAATAAACTAATATTCATTTTTTTAAAAAAGGAATACCATATCTGCAAACCTTAAAAAATTAATATATTTTTAATGTATATTTCAAATCCAATTTGCTGAAAAAAACACATTGTGTTTCATTGTGTTTCATGTGGTCATGTACTCTGTGCTGCCTTAATACTATCTCTGTCAGTGACTCTGTTTAACCATGGTGTCAGATCCCTGTGCAGCACTCCCCCCTTCCCTCTGTTACCTCCTCCATGTCTCAACTCCGGCTAAGTGACAAGCTTATCATGTGCAGTAGGAGTTAAAAGTTCAACATCCTGAAAAACACACCCACGCACAGTGGCCAATAGAAAGCAAGCTGTCCTGGAGACACGGAAGAAGGAGAACAGTACAGTTTACGATCTCTCACTTTGTGACCCATCATCAATCAGTGAAAGCTATTAAGAAGGGGGGTCAAGTGCAGCCTTATATCTACCATCAAAGCTAGTTAATTTTCCCACTATAGATGCCCTTTAAAGTGTAAAATGAATAGTGGAAATTATTGTGCAGTGCATAAATATAAATACATTTTTTAGAACCCCCCTTTTCGTGCAGTGTTGAAAGCACTATCCCATTACTAACAGGCGCTCTGCTAAAACTTTTCTGAAGTTTTCCATACATAACAGATGACAGAAACATTTTGCTAATTTCTGTTGCTCTGAGACTAGAAACCTATCTCATATTTCAAGAAACTCTACAAAAGGCTTCTCAAAAGGTGTGTTGGGGAACACTAGTCTGCCTTCAGAGAGCTAGAGGTGTGCCTCAGAAGTTTGGTAGTGGATATGGAAATAATCCCACGAAATTCTAGCCTTTTTATGCTTAGAAATCAATAGCTTTATTAGTAGGCTGCTAGAAACCTTAGTGAGTTTAGATATAACAATTACAGGTGTATGTGTTGTTAAATTGCCATTTTTTGCACTCTTTATGGAAACAGGAAGAAAATGATTAAAATGTTAGGACAATAGATGGCTGAACTTCCTAAAATGCGGTTCATTTTAAAACTATAGAACTTAAGTAAAGTTGTATAGTTCAAAAATGGACCCATTAAGGTTAATGGGGAAATGCTGGACCAGCAGCCGCGTCTGTGATTGGCTGAGAGGCAGCCAATCACAGACGCCTTTGCCAGCAGAGTTTTTGCAAACGAACGTGGCTCCTACTCTTCACTTTTTGGGACTTTGGCTAGACAATGCAGGAGAACATTTGGAGCAGAGAGGTAAGGAAAAAGAGGTAAGTTAAGGATTTTTTAGTACTATACAGTAGGGCCAGAAGTGGGAACAATTGTAGTTTTGGGGGTGGACATGCCCTTTAAACATGAACTTTCCTCATGATCGTGCAATTGTCGGGATTTCACACTGAATTTTCAAGGGTTATTAAAATCGATAGCCACATTCGAGGGATATCGCCGAATTTGAGGGTTACTGAACATTGCATTCGAGGATTATGGCCGAATTCAAGGGTTTCACTGAATTCGAGGGTTAGTAAACGCTAAATTTGAGGGTTATCATCAAATTCAAGGGTTTGTGAATGCTATATTTGAGGATTATAGTTGCATTTTAGGGTTAAAGAATGGCGCATTTGGGGGTTATGGCTGAATTTGAGAGTTACTGAATGCCACATTCGAGGGTTATCGCTGTTCAAAAACCTTGGAATGCAGCATCAAATTTCATGTCTTAAATGCTTAAAAACTCTGGCAGGAGATACAGTCCAAAAAGCAGAAGAATAAAACGGAAGAAGAAGAAGAAATAGAACAGTAATTTGGCTCTTGAAGCCAAATGAATTATCTGAACTAATTTTTACTAGTGGGTTTTGTTCTAACAGCAGTTGGATTTTTTCCAAATTTTTTAATACAATTTAAGTATTTTCAATTTTTGAGTACAATTTTTTGATTCAACTTTCGAATTTTCGATGTTTCGATTACAAATTCTGATTAAGTTCAGAGTTTCAAAAATATGGAAAATTCTGTTACGAACCCAATTTTTAAATTTTTGTATCTTTAAAAAAAAAAACAAATCTGCATGCAGAACGGATTTCATTGTGTTCGGCCATCTCTCCTTATCACTCCCCCCCCCCCATTCATATTGATAACTTGTTATTCCTTCCATGGATTGAATGGATAACATATATTGCACATTTAAGTATTTTATTGAACAGCACTTTTTCTTGACCTTTTTATGTATTGTACAAATCATTTATTTAATGTTAAAGGATTGTAAAAGGAATTTTTGTGACTGGCATGTGAAAAGAAATAATGTGAGTCTTGACTGAATCAAGTAAATGTACTTTTCTCTGGAAAAAGTTACTTTTGTATCTCTCCATCCTTTTGGAAAAACAAATCAACATAATATCTCATCAGGGAATATATTTCCCTCCTATGCATTTCAAGCAAAAAAGATGATGGTCTGCCACACAATGCAAAGAATAAATGGGAATCAGTCAGAACCTACTATTAAGACAAATACAAACCAATTTTCTTAAGATGTGTCATTAACAAAGCAAGATTTTTTTCAGCAAATCAGCATCATTTATTGTCGCAGTCATGGAAAACCGCAAAGAACGTATTGTCTGAAATTGGCTGAAAATGTCTCGATTGATGCTGTAATTTTAACTTCATATTGGCTGCACTCATTTGCTCTTTAAAAGCAACAGATAGACTTAAAAAAAAATATTTAGCATTTAAAAGTTCTGATAACTATTTTCCTTTTCACACTTTTTTTTACTTAACAAAACTTTGTAGACTCAGAAATCCACAATGTCAGAGTTCTGTCGGATCTGTGAAATCCACTTCTGAACCGGGTTCTCTAGGCATGATAAACAACTAAAGATGTATTAAGATGTTTGAAAAGCTACAAATAACCCCAGTCCTAACTAGGGATGGACCAAAACCCCACACCGACACAGGTACACACACCTACTGACCTACCCTTCCTTTCCCATAGCAGCCATGCTTAAAGGTTAGGGATTGCCATTTTGTGGATCTGTTCACGAACGTTCAAGGATTTTTGAATGCCCAAGGATTTCCGAATGGCCAAAAGCCAGACGTTTGTGGGTACCGCGGCTCAACGTGGGACCACCTCCTGGGTCCTTAGAAGGAGAAGTCATCACAGTGATGGCAGAAGAAAAATGACGCTAGCAACACTGGTGAAGTTCATTCATATGCTTAGTATCCAATTCATGGTTCACATTTGGAGAATTAAAGGGGAACTGTGGTCCAAAAATGACTTTAGGTAAATTGATAGAAATTGCTCTCCTGAGAATTTTTGCAATTACTTTCATTGTTTATTTTGCATAGTTCTGAAGATATTTACATTTTTGTGTGTGATATGTCAGCAGCATTACCAGGTCCCCTGCACTTCCTTCTTCCTGCTCTGAAACCATGTCAGTCAATCTGCCCTGTGTCTCCTCCTCCCCTTTGCAGCCCCCCATGTCCCTCCCACTCATGGACCCCATGGTCCCTCCAGTTGCATGCCCTCCTTGGCCCATGTGGCCCCACCCACCTGTGGGGGAAGTGGCCCCGCCCACCCACGGGTGCAGTGGCCCCATCCACTCCCAGGTGCATAAGCCTTGCCCACTCGCGGGTGCACAAGCCCCGCCCACTTACAGGTGCACAAGCCCCGCCCACTCACGGGTGCCGTGGGCCACTCAGACAACCCCCCCCTACAGAAAACTCTGTGGAAATAGCCTTTTCAGGCAGAGTGAGAACTGAAAAGGCTGTTTTCACATAGTGAGAAAGAAGGGCTGTAGATTCCCTTACCTACTCTGTCAGGACTTCACACAGCAAAGAGGAGGAGGGACTTCCTGTCTCCCTCACACTGAGGGAATCTGAGGCTGTGCTCGCTGGCGGCACTGTGCACATGTCAGCCTCCCACCCATTAACTTTCTGCTCAGTCTTTTCTTTATATCTTGGGCTGTGGAGCACGTAGAGAGGTGGTTGATGGCTCGTTTTAAAGGTAGGAAACTAGCCTTTCGTGTAAACTCAACTTGTTTGTAGACCACAGTTTCCCTTTAAATGTATGACTATACCATTGTAATGAGCAGTTTATACATCTTTCCAAATATCTCAAAGTCTAAAATGTAACTAGGGCATCCTATATATATGATTCAAATGACTTCAATTAACAATAGTTTAGAACATGCTTTCCTTTACATCACGGCTACAGATGTGTTTAAGATCAAGACATAGGATCAAGCTAATTTTACTGCACTATGCATAGGATTGTATATCGGCAGGAAATAGAAACCAAAAATAAAGTTTAAAAAATGTTGAGAGGCAAATCTAAGACTAGGCAAACAACAAACAAGTTAATAATATAACAAAATTATTAGTAATATGAAAATAATGTCCCACAGCTTTATTCCTAAAATATCTGGATTTCCTGGAGACCAGACATTCACGTATTCTGATACGTAAGAAACATAAATCCACCATATGTTTATACATTTTTAAATTGCAAATGATAATTACAGGCAAATAATAATAATACATACCTTTTGGAACTGTGTTGATGTGTTTTCTTTCCACAGAAGCTGGACAGTGTGACCAACCAGAATTAAAACCTGTTGAATCTGCCTACTTTACTACTATGTAATCAGCTTGAATGGCTCATATTCTCTAGAAGGGAGAAGTCACACAATCTCTCGTAACTGCCTACTGAAAATCTATTATTTAGTGGCTCCCAGAGACAAACTAAACTTTCTGTATAAACATTACCTTCAAGTCAAGTGATCAGTTTACACTAGAGTCTGCTGGTCAAATCATCTCATTTTTCACACTTTATATACAGTACATGGAATAACAGATGTCTTCATTAATAGGTTATTATACTGTTAGATTTACTCGTTTGTTAGAAATAAGTGACAGGTTTTGTGGATGGATACTAGATCTGTAATCTATATTTAAGGATATATTAATAATATAATAATAAAAGTACTTTGTTCTCTATCAACTCTCTATTTCTCGCCCTCTCTCTCTCTCTTTTTATGCATATTTTATTTTTTGCTTTTGTTTATCTAAACAGCTTGTACTAGATGTACTAATTTGATAATTTAGCATTGCATTTCTCAGTTAAGTTTCTTCCTTCAATGTCATAGAGAGTAGACCAAGGCTGGAATTAGCCACATGATAGATTGCATTCTGTAGAAATACTATGTCCCAAGTGTAGTATTACGTCATTAAGGGAATTGGTCCTTATTAGCATTTGTCATCTCATTATGGAATAGACTAGTTTGCTGTACATTATTCATGCATTATTAAGATCCATGATATTTTTTATTAAAACAAATTATACCTTCTCCTTTCTTATACTACAGTATAAATTATTAATTTTTTTTCAAGTTTCTTGTGTGTAAGAACCTAGAGGTCACAGTGTTCTTGAGCCTTAAGTAACATTTCTCTACATTACCATACAGATGGAGTAAGTAGCATGTCTGCAGCATGAAGAAATTTTTTTTAATTGTCTATCATAACTCATATTTAGCTGCCCGTGACCATCAGAAATGTAAAGGAATGGTATAAAACCCTGAAACATGATATTAAAAAAGTTCGATATAGGAGTGCTAACTTGAAGTAATCTACTTAAGAGGAGAGACACCAAGAATGCCTCCCCCTAGAATCTCCCAATACAGTTAGTCAGTAGGTGTGTGTACCTGTGTCTGTGTGGGGGTTCCAGTTCCAGTTTTGGTCCATCCCTAGTTAGGACTGCGGTTCTTTGTAGCTTATAATGGCCACTGCTACTTTTCAAATATCTTATTACATCTTTATCATGACAAGAGATGGACTCAAACCCAGTTCCGAAGCGGATACTATGGATTTACCATAACTCTGACTTTGGATTTCTGACTTTTTCAGATACTTTCCGAGCAACAGAACTATTTTGGATAATTATTGAACGTTCAAAATTCAATAGTTTCAGTTGGTCCCTGAGCAATTTACAGTAAGTTACCATTGCTATTTATACATGAATTTTAGGTGACATTTTTGGATTGCGCGCACAGTGCAAAGGACTGGAGATGCGTCGGAGGTGTCAAGGATTTCGCCGCTTGAGCGGGTCCGTGGGTAAGTGTCTCCTCCTCTCCTGTAAGATTTACTGAAGAACGGGAGGTAAGAGATAGTGCATTTACCTCCTGTTCTTCAGTAAATCAGTTAGAAACAAACTTACATTTTTGCTGGACATACCCTTTAAAGAGAAATTAAACCCTTTTAATCCACATTCCACACCATTAAAGGGCATGCCCATCCTAAAAATAATTGTTTAATATATGGTAAAAAAAAAAAAAATACATATGCCTAACCCCCATGTTATTTCTTTGAAAAAAGATTAGAACTGTACTTACAGTCCTTCGCTCCCACATCGCACTGATCCAGCTCCCTGCTTGCTGAGATGCAGCCAATCACAGATGCAGTTGCCGTCAATGGAGAGCGCCGCGGAAACAAAGGGCTGTAAGTACAGTTCTGATTTTTTTTTTTTTAAGAAATAACTCGACGGTTAGGGGTGGGCAGGGGGTATCTACCATATGTTAAAAGGATTTAACGCTAGGTGGAAGGACAAGCATGGATGGATCCGGGGGATGGGAGGGCTCCCCTGCACATGTCACTCACTGACTGGATGAATGAATATTACAGATATACCATGACCTGGATGGACGAACATTACAGATATACTGTGACCTGGATGGATGAATATTACAGATATACCATGACCTGGATGAATGAATATTACAGATATACCATGACCTGGATGAATGAATATTACAGATATACCTATGACCTGGATTAATGATATTACAGATATTACCATGACCATGGATGAATGAATATTACAGATATACCATGACCTGGATGAATGAATATTACAGATATACCCATGACCTGGATGGATGAATATTACAGATATACCATGGCCTGGATTAATGAATATTACAGATGTAAAATGACCTGGATTAATGAATATTACAGATATACCATGACCTGGATGAATGAATATTACAGATATACCATGACCTGGATGAATGAATATTCCAGATATACCATGACCTGGATGAATGAATATTCCAGATATACCTGACCTGGATGATGAATATTACAGATATACCATGACCTGGATTGATGAATTATACGATATACCAGACCTGGATGAATGAATATTACAGATATACCGTGACCTGGATGAATGAATATTACAGATATAAAATGACCTGGATGAATTAATATTACAGATATAACATGACCTGGACGAATGAATATTAGCGATATACCATGACCTGGATGAATGAATATTACAGATATACCATGACCTGGATGAATGAATATTACAGATATACCATGACCTGGATGAAGAATATACAGATATACCATGACCTGGAATAAAGAATATTACAGATATACCATGACCTGGATGAATGAATATTACAGATTACCATGACTGGATGAATGAATATTACAGATATACCATGACCTGGATGAATGAATATTGCAGATATACCATGACCTGGATGGATGAATATTACAGATATACCATGACCTGGATGAATGAATATTACAAGTATACCATGAACTGGATGAATGAATATTACAGATATACCATGACCTGGATAATGAATATTCAGATATACCATGACTGGATATAAATGAATATTACAGATATACCATGACCTGGATGATGAATATTACAGATATACCATGACCTGGATGATGAATATTGAGATATACCATGACCTGGATGGATGAATATAGATATACCAGACCGGATGAATGAATATTACGATATACCATGACCTGGATAATGAATATACGAATACCATGACCTGGATGAATAATATTACAGATATCCATGACCTGGATGAAATATTACAGACATACCATGACTGGATGAATGAATTACAGATATACCATGACCTGGATGGATGAATATTACAGATATAAAATGACCTGGATGAATGAATATTACAGAATATAACATGACCTGGATGAATGAATATTACAGATATACCATGACCTGGATGAATGAATATTACAGATTATACCATGACCTGGATAAATGAACATTAACAGATATACCATGACCTGGATGAATAATATTACAGTATACCATGACCTGGATGGATGAATATTACAGATATACCATGACCTGGATGAATGAATATTACAGATATACCATGACCTGGATGAATGAATATTACAGATATACCATGACCTGGATGAATGAATATTACAGATATACGTGACCTGGATAAATGAATATTACAGATATACCGTGCCTGGATGATGAATATTACAGATATACCGTGACCTGGATGAATGAATATTACAGATATACCGTGACATGGATGATGAAACATACAGATATACCGTGACCTGGATGAATGAATATTACAGATATACCGTGACCTGGACGAATGACTATTACAGATATACCATGACCTGGACGAATGAATATTACAGATATACCATGACCTGGACGAATGAATATTACAGATATACCAGACCTGGAGGATGAATATTACAGATATACCATGACCTGGATGAATGAATATTACAGATATACCATTACCTGGATGATGAATATTACAGATATACCATGACCTGGATGAATGAATATTACAGAATACTGTGACCTGGATATGATATACAGATTACCGTGACCTGGGAATGGATTACAGATATACCGTGGACCTGGATGAAGTATTACAGATATACCGGACCTGGATGAGATGATATTACAGATATACCGTGACTGATGAATGAATATTACAGATATACCTGACCTGGATGAATGAATATACAAGAATACAATGACGTGCATGGATGAATATACAGAATACCATGACCTGGATGGATGAATATTACAGATATACCCTGACCTGGATGCGATGAATATTACAGATATACCATGACCTGGATGAATGAATATTACAGATATACCATGACCGGATTGATGAATATACAGATATAAAATGACCTGGATGAATGAATATTACAGATATACCATGACCTGGATGGATGAATATTACAGATATAACATGACCTGGATGAATGAATATACAGATATACCAGACCTGGATGGTGAAAATTACAGATATTACAATGGACGCTGATGGATGAATGACTATTACAGATATACCATGACCTGGATGAATGACTTAGATATACCATGACCTGGATGAATGAATATTACAGATATACCATGACCTGGACGAATGAATATTACAGATATACCATGACCTGGGTGAATGACTATTCAGAATATACCATGACCTGGATGGTAGAATATACAGATATACCAGACCTGGATTAATGAATATACAGATAAATGACCTGGATAATGAATATTACAGATATACCATGACCTGGATGAATGAATATTACAGATATACCATGACTGGATGAATGAATATTACAGATATACCATGACCTGGATGAATGAATATTTCCGATATACCATGACCTGGATGGATTAATATTACAGAATATACCATGACCTGGATGATGAATTACAGATATACACTGACCTGGATGAATGAATATTACAGATATACCTGACCTGGATGAATGAATATTACAGATATTACAATGGACTGATGATTAATACGATATAACCATGACCTGAGAATGATATACGATATACCATGACCTGGATGAATGAATATTAAAGTATACCATGACCTGGATGATGAATGAATATTACAGATATACCATGACCTGGATGAATGAATATTACAGATTACCATGACCTGGATAAATGATTACAGATATAACCATGACCTGGATGAATGAATATTACAGATATACCATGACCTGGATGAATGAATATTACAGATATACCATGACCTGGATGAATGAATATTCAGATATACCATGACCTGGATGAATGAATATTACGATATACCATGACCTGGATGAATGAATATTACAGATATACCATGACCTGGATGAATGAATATTACAGATATACCATGACCGGATAATATGAATATTACAGATATCCATGACCTGGATAAATGAATATTACAGATAATACCATGACCTGGATGAATGAATATTAACAGATATACCATGACCTGGATGAATGAATATCAGAATACCAGACCTGGATGGATGATGAATATTACAGATTACCATGACCTGGATGAATGAATATTACAGATATACAGACCTGGATGAATGAATATTACAGATATACCATGACCTGGATGAATAATATTACAGATATACCATGCCTGGAGAATGAATATTACAGAATACCATGACCTGGATGAAGAATATTACAGATATAAATGACCTGGATGAATGAATATTACAGATATACCATGACCTGGATGAATGAATATTACAGTATTACCATGACCTGGATGAATGAATATTACAGATAACCATGACTGGATGAATGAATATTACGATATACCATGACCTGGATAAATGAATTTACAGTATACCATGACCTGGATGAATAAATATTACAGATATACCATGACCTGGATGGATGAATATTACAGATATACCATGACCTGGATGAATGAATATTACAGTATACCTGACTGGATGAATGAAATATTACAGATATACCTGACCTGGATGAATGAATATTACAGATATACGTGACCTGGATAAATGAATATTACAGAGATACCGTGACCTGGATGAATGAATATTACAGATATACCGTGACTGGATGAATGAATATACAGATATACCTGACTGGATGGATGAATATTACAGATATACCGTGACCTGGATGAATGAATATTACAGATATACCGTGACCTGGATGAATGAATATTACAGATATACCATGACCTGGATGAATGAATATTACAGATATACCATGACCTGGACGAATGAATATTACAGATATACCATGACCTGGATGGATGAATATTACAGATATACCATGACCTGGATGAATGAATATTACAGATATACCATGACCTGGATGAATGAATATTACAGATATACCATGACCTGGATGAATGAATATTACAGATATACCGTGACCTGGATAAATGAATATTACAGATATACCGTGACCTGGATGAATGAATATTACAGATATACCGTGACTGGTGAATGGATATTACAGATATACCGTGACCTGGATGAGAGATTACAGATATAACGTGACCTGGATGATGAATGAATATACAGATATACCATGACCTGGATGAATGAATATTAAGATATACATGACGGATGAGATGAATATTACAGATATACCATGACGGATGGATGAATATTACAGATATACCATGACCTGGATGATGAAATATACAGATATACCATGACCTGGATGAATGATATACAGATATACCATGACCTGGATGGATGAATATTACAGATATAAAATGACCTGGATGAATGAATATTACAGATATACCATGACCTGGATGGATGAATATTACAGATATAACATGACCTGGATGAATGAATATTACAGATATACATGACCTGGATGGATGAAACATTACAGATATACCATGACCTGGATGGATGAACATTACAGATATACCATGACCTGGATGAATGAATATTACATAATACCATGACCTGGATGGATGAATATTACAGATATACCATGACCTGGATGAATGATATTACAGATTATACCATGACCTGGATGAATGAATATTACAGATATACCATGACCTGGATGAATGAATATTACATATACACCATGACCTGGATGATGAATGAATATTACAGATATACAATGACATGCATGGATGAATATTATAGATATACCATGACCTGGATGGATGAATTAGAACCTTCACAAGCAAGTTGCCACTACACCTTTTTGTACATTGTTTTTGTTGCTCTGGCTCATCATGCTCATATAGTCACAGCACTGTTTGGGGGAAAGAGATTCCACTGCATTGTTCATAATTAACTGATCTTTTATTTCATCCTTTTGAAATAAAACTAGGAAAAATAAAACAAATTGCGTCAATATGAATTTCAATGCACAATTACTGCCTTTGTTTAGTGAAAAATCACAGGAAAATACTGCAAATGGTTAAAACCAAAGGTGAATAGCACTAACAGTTCACATGTCATTATGTGGGTGCTATTACCTATTACCATGCCTCTGAGGCAGGCTTAAAGTCCTGTTCATTGCCTTTGCACCCCTGTTGACATTAGTGAATTGGGGAGCATTTGAGAACACCCCCTCCCAGCACCACTGGCTATCACAGTGGTTATTCATCAATTATGGAATACAGTACCTGTGGGATTTGCAGTCAGTTTTAACTATCTGTTTCCCTTGAATTGTTGTTGTACATTGGCTCTAAGGCTTCTAAGTACACTGTGGCGAAAAGTTAAAGGGCATGTCCACCCTCCAAAATATAATCCCCCCACTACTGGCCCCACTCTGTAGTGTAATAAAATCCTAACCTTACGTCCCAGCTCTAAATGGTTCTCCAGTAATACCCCCCCCTAAGTCCCAAAAACTGCCTACCAGGAGGATAGCAGAGTCCATCTTGTCTCCCTCTGGGAGAAGTTTGGCATGTGTACTGCAGCCCTTTTTCCACTCCCTCCCCTCCCTCCCTCTCCTTCCCATTTCGCGATCCCTCCCCCTACCATAAAAACCCTTGGCAATATATTAGTATTCCTTCCCCCAGCCACAACCGCTGTAAAAGATTTTTAATAAAGTCTCCCGAACTCTACTTACCTTCCCTCTCTCTCCCGGCATTGTGAGCAGCCGGCAGCCGCGTCCGTGATTGGCTGCCTGTCAGGCATTCACAGACGCGGCTGCTGGTTCCGCCCCCTGCTTGCAGTGTCTTGCAAGCAGAAGACCAGGCAGTGCGGCGGAGAAGAGAGGGAAGGTAAATAAAGATCGGGGCACTTTCTTGAAATTATTTTATAGCGGTTGGGGCTGGGGGAAGGTATACTATCATATGGGAAAAATGTATTATAAGGGTGGACATTCCCTTTAACAAACATTTAGAAACATGCCCCTTAGTCCATATCTAAATATTACTTTTCAGGATGTGTTTTTACAATATGCCTTTAATCGCCTCTTTAATAAAAATGGCAATAACATTAATCAATCAATATTGAAGTTAATGGAACGAAGACTTCTCACACTGACTCATCCCTTCTAGGGGAAAGCACTAATGGTAGAACTATTCATTTTATTATAGCTTATGCACCTTTTAGGGCTATGCCACACTGAAGCACTTTTAAAAACGATCCGATCGCGATTGCGATCTGATCGCACTTTTAAAAGAGCACACTAGTGTGGTCCAATTGATGTGGCCACACTAGTGCGCTAGGGAGCGATTCGTAAGTCACAGCGCATGCATTACACATTTTTGTGCGCAATCGCATGCGCTCCGATTGCAAATCACTGGGTGATCGCAATCGTGAGCGCAAGCCTACACATGCTCACTCATTCGGAAGGAGTGCGCAAACACGAGCGTTCGCGAGTATGCTTCCATGCTTGCACAAGCACGGTACAGTGTGGTCTCAGCCTTATGGTGTTGTTAATCACAGTTAGTATAAGAGGGGGTTACATTGTGTTGAATAATTTTATAGGAGAGAGCTGTCAAGCCAGTCAATGCTTGGGCTTAATTATTAGTGACTGAATGCCTATATTTATAAAACTATTACTAGTCCCTACCTTTCATCGTGCATTAAAAGACACTGAACTTTTTTAGAATTAATTGTCTAGGTTTTTCTAAACAGAAGTATTTCCCAAACAATTCTCACCAATAAATTCCCTCAGTTAGCACCGGTGCATTGTGTTAATTTAATACATCTATTAAAATAAATGTCTAGAGTTTATTGTGCTTCTTCATTGCTATGCTAAAGCACTCTTATTATCACCTTGTGTGCATAATAGCTTTTTTTAGTTTCTGTTAATCAATGTTTTTCTTTATTCATTTCCAAGATTATTTTATGTTTTTGTTTCTTTTTTTTTATTTAACCATCTGAAATCAAGTTACTGAAGGTGCAAAAAGCACAATAAACTGTACAAGAGGTCAGGAAATATAAACATTGGACTTTACAAGTAGGGATGTCTGAAATTCTGAAGTTTATTTCTGTTTTTGGATTTTCAGAACTCGGGAAAACCCGAAGATCCAAAAACAGAACGTACTTTCAAGGGTTTGGAACGTATATTCGGGGGTTATCGAATGAGAGGTTATTTTCGGGGGAACCCTTGAAAATAACCTACTACATTCGGTAACCCTCGAAAAAACGTTCTGAAAGACCTGAAATCTGAATGATCTGTCCAGTTTTGGATGGAACGATCGGATTTCAGAACTATATAGGGACACTATACTGAAAAAATGACTTTGCCTCATCTTAATCTATTATTGAATACATGTGTGTTGCTGCATGCCTTCAATCCAGCACACATTTTGTTTAGGAGCAGTATCCCCCCTCCCCCTTTTAACCACTCCCACTTCCATCCGACCTGACTTTTTTCCCACAAACCAACTGTCAAGCCTGCACACAGCATACAGCATTCCAACTGTCAAAACTCTGTCACCATTCCACAGTAAAACTACTCACAGAAGAATAGTTTTTGAGAGCTAGGAACTTGATTGACAGCTGAAATATAATAAGTTTTAGATTGGATATCTAAAGAAATAGGGGGCAGACCAACAAAAAAATGATAAAGTGGTGGTTAGGAAGAATCATAGTTTGCAGTTATGGTCATTGTAAAATAACCTATGTTTCGGTATAGATGCCCTTTAATATACACAGGTTTATTATCACAATATTCTAGAACCAAACTAAACAAATTGTATGATTAGGCTAAAGACAGATGAGACCATTTGATGGTGCACACAAGCAGGGATACATTTATCCAGAGCCACAACTCCTTCAAAAACAGTTTTGTTGTTAAAGGGCAACTAAAGCCTCATAACAACACTGAATCAGATGGCAGAGCAAATTAATATAAATTCCACCTCTACTTTTGAGGTTGGTGCTGAGAAATTTCCCTTTCTAGCATTCCAATATCACATATTGTGGTCTATGCACATGCCCAGTTCTAAGCTACTGCAGGAACGTGTCACAGCAAATCCTGGATTTGTCCTGGTCCATTTTTAAAAAAAGCACTGTTTCACACCCCTCTGTCCATTGGGGTCCGTGTCTAGTGTGAACGAAGCAAGGAAATGTGTTAGATTTGCATGATGTGCTGTGTAAGAAGCCCCACCTCAACAAAACAATCTTTTCTGTCCATTATCCATTTTCTGTCCATTCCTCTGCCTACTTTTTTTTTCAGGCTTGTGGCTAGCTTTAAAAATGATGAGGTTTGGGAGCGAGACTTATGATGCTGCTGCAGATACCCTCCAACTGTACCAGTTTGCCCGGTATTGTACCATTTTAAAATGTGTTATACTGGGCAAAAGGCACATATCTATTTGTCCCTGTTGGTAGAGTAATGTACTGGACCCGGAGGTGATCTTTTGACACTGTGCTGCTGCTTTCTTGCTTGGGCTTCCAAAACCAAGCTGTGGAGTGGTTGTCTTCATATCTCTCTAACAGATCTATCTCTGCCTCTTTTGCTAATACGACTTCCTCTCAAGTTTCGCTTAAGGTTCGTACACACGTGCGATCGTGGGACCCGACCCGTGACGCACAATGTGTATGCCGATAATCATGTATGGGCCCTTAATTGGCCGAAACGTTCGGAGATCCGCCAAGTCGGCCATTCGCAGATCCCCGACTGAATGTCCGTTTTGCCCGATATAGGGGACCCGTGATCGCACGTGTGTACGAACCTTTAGTGTGGGGGTCCCTCAGGGCTCGGTTTTAGGACCCTTGCTGTTCTCCCTCTACACTATTTCTTTGGGAGAAATAATAAGTTATTTTGTCTTTAATTATCACCTAAACGCTGATGAAATCCATCAACGGAGGGAACTGACAGTGGATTTTTGGACACTAGTCTGCAACGAGGTCCAGGAAGTCAAGGGGGGCAGAGCTTAGCTGACTGAAGACATGATCCAAGATGGCCAGAACTTTACTGGGGCACAGGTAGGCTCTGAAGGGACCTTAAAAAAAAAGGAAAAAGATTAGTTAGGGATACAGCTTCCATTTAAACTTAATTTGTTTTTTGATCCTTTAACAATGTCACTAGGACGTGCCATTTCTCCTTCCCAATATTGCCAAGATCTGCCCTTTTCTCTCTCACCCCACTACTAAAATGCTCATGCATGTCCTTATAATCTCCCGTCTTGACTACTGTAACATTCTGCTACTTGGACTCCCAGCCTGTCTCTCTTCTCCAGTCAATTTTAAATTTTGGCAGCTCAGATCATCTCACTCTCCTCCAAAAGAGAACCCACATCCCGATACTGCAGTCCATAGAGTGGTTTCCCATCAAACAAAGAATTGTATTCAATACCCTTCTTTTAACCTTTAAAAAGGCCTTTTTACTGACCTACCTTATACTGAAAGGTGATTTTCAGGCTGGACATGCCCTTTACATCCATTCTCTCTATGCCGTGTATTATACATACTGTAGCAGGATGTCTAACAGAGAGGCTGGAAAAGTCCTGGCCGGAGTTTATATATCACCCAGGTTTCTCTCCTTCAGGGAGCTAAGCACCCGCTACGTGTTCCCCCTCTCACATATGGTGGAGGATGCCGGCAGCTTTATAACCAAGTGCTATACGATGAGCCAGTACCTGAATTGCAAAGATAATGGAGGAACTGGTAAAACAGTTGGTGTTGTCTAATGCAGCCTTGCAGCAAGCCAATGCTGCACAGCAGCAAGCGAATACCCAGTATCGGGACATGATACATGTGGTGCAGACACAAACTGCACAGCAGATCAAGGCTGTGCAGGAGAAGACACAGGAACTGTTTTTGAAATTGGCAAGTGATGCTGAAAAGGATCGAAAAACTCTTACAGAGGTGGTGCAGGAACTTGCACAGCGGTCTCATGTTCAGACTACAGGTGTTGATAACCACTCAGCCATCCATGTGGGTCGCTTCCTGTCCAAGATGACTGCAGAGGATGATCCAGAGGCTTTTCTGGTGACCTTTGAGAGGACAGCCGAAAGGGAAAGCTGGCCTCAGGCTCAGTGGGCTGGACTGGTGGCCCCCTTGCTTACGGGAGAAGCGCAGAAAGCGTATTACGACTTGGAACCTGAAAATGCTGCGGATTACAAAAAGTTGAAACAGGAGATTTTAGCCCGGCTGGGGGTTACTCTTGCTGTACGGGCACAGCGGGTCAGCAGCTGGTCCTACCAAGTGGGGAGACCTCCACGGTCACAAATGTTCGATCTTATCCATCTGGTTCAAAAGTGGCTACAGCTGGAATCTCTGACGGGGCCCCAGATAGTAGAAAGAGTGGTCATGGATCACTATCTAAGGTCTCTACCTGTTTCTCTGCAAAGATGGGTGAGCCAAGGAGATCCAACAACAGCCGATCATCTGGTGGAACTAGTGGAGAGGTACTTCGCAGCTGAGGACTTGACTGCCTCCCCTGCAAGCTCACGGACTTTCCACCCAAAACCACGGTATCCCCTGGCAACCGGTAAGACTGTTCTGAGGGAAGTGGGTGGTAAGCATGGTAAAGACTCAGGGGGAAGGAATGTTGATATTAAGTCGAGAGACTGGCGTCCTATACTTGGGAATCGTGGGCCTCTCCGCAGTCCTAACTTGGAAACTGTGAAATGTTTTCGTTGCCGGGAACTTGGGCATGTGGCTGCAAACTGTCCTTTAACTGATGAACCAATGCAGTGTGATTTCTCTTTCAGAGATAGGAGGCCGTCTTTGTTTGCTTCTCTTTCATGTACCGCCATGCCAGCCATCGGAAAACACATGTGTACTGTATCTGTGAATAGTAAGCATGTCACTGCTTTACTGGACTCTAGGAGCTTGGTAACCTTGATCAAGGCTGATGTGATTGGCCCTGAGAACTTCCAGCCTGGGAAAGTGGCTGTAGTGTGCATTCATGGGGATACCCGAGAGTATCCCATAGCAACGGTTGCATTTGGAACTGCATTGGGTACTGTGAATCATGTGGTTGGTGTAGTTCCCCACTTATTACACAATGCAATTATTGGAACGGACTTCCCAAAATTTTGGGGACTGTGGGACTGTCCAGATCTAATACCCATGTCCGAATCAGAACCCCTGAGGTCTCCGGAACAATTACGCAAGGAAGACTCCTCCCAGAAACTTCCAGTTTTTCCTTTCTCTGTTATGGCAGGAGAACTGGAGGAGTCTGGGGAAGTCCCTACTGCCAGCGAAGATAGGCAGACCTCCTCTGACCAAGAGGTTGGTTTGGAGCTGGTTGATCTGAATGTTCATAGAGAAAACTTTGGTACAGAACAGAGAAAAGATCCTACCCTCATTAGAGCGTGGGAAAATGTTGTGATGATTAACGGTAAACCTGTTCAACCAGAGGACAGGTTGTGTTTTCCTTATTTTGCTAGTAATGATGACTTAATCTACAGAGTGTATAAAAAAATGATGAGGAAATTGTTGAACAGTTGCTGGTATCTAAATCACACAGAAAAGTGGTACTGGAGCTTGCCCATGCGCACTTGTTGGGTGGTCATTTGGGCATTGAAAAAACCACTGAAAGAGTGTTGCAAAGGTTTTACTGGCCTGGGGTACAGAAAGAAATTGAAAATTTTTGTAAGTCCTGTCCTGTTTGCCAGAAGTCTGCACCTATGCCTCACTTTCGAAGTCCATTAGTTCCACTGCCAATTATTGAAGTACCCTTTGAAAGAATAGCTATGAACCTTGTTGGACCCATTCCCAAGTCCGCAAGGGGCCATCAGCATATTCTTGTAATTCTAGACTACACTACACGTTATCCTGAGGCCATTCCTCTACGCAATACATCTGCCAAGAATATTGCTCGGGAATTGCTCCATGTGTTTAGCAGAGTTGGTGTCCCTAAGGAAATTCTTACAGATCAAGGAACCCCTTTTATGTCTCGAGTAACTAAAGAGCTATGTAAATTGTTTAAGGTGACTCAGTTGCGAACTTCTGTGTACCATCCTCAAACTGACGGCTTGGTGGAACGGTTTAATAAAACCTTGAAAAGCATGTTAAAAAAGGTCATTGATAAGGATGGGAAAAATTGGGACTGTCTTCTTCCCTACCTGATGTTTGCTATTAGGGAAGTTCCTCAGTCCTCCACAGGTTATTCCCCTTTTGAATTATTATATGGGAGACATCCTAGAGGCCTACTGGACATAGCCAGGGAGACATGGGAAGGAGAAAAAACACCTCACAGAAGTGTTATTGATCACATTTCGCAGATGCAAGATAGAATTGCAACCGTAATGCCCATTGTGAAAAGACATTTGACCCAAGCCCAGGAAGCCCAAAGTAGAATTTACAATTGGAGTGCTCAGGTCCGCACTTTTTCACCTGGGGACAGAGTACTGGTGTTAGTGCCTACTGCTGAGAGCAAGTTCTTGGCTAAGTGGCAGGGGCCCTATGAAGTCATAGAAAAAGTTGGGGAAGTAAACTACAAAATTTATCAACCTAATAAAAGGAAAACTGAACAGATCTATCACGTAAATTTGTTGAAACCATGGAAAGACAGAGTGTCTTTAGTAGCAGAGACCACCCTGCTAGCCTCTCAGGTGTGTACTGAAGCCTCTAAAATTCCTGAAGTGACAATTGCCAACACGTTGTCTAGTTCTCAACAACAGGAGGTAAGAGAATTCCTGCAGAGAAATAGAGACGTGTTTGCAGACTTACCTGGCCAGACTACAGTAATACAACATGACATAGTTACTGAACCGGGAATGCGGGTCAAACTTAAGCCCTATAGAATACCAGAAGCGAGGAGACAAGCGGTCACGGACGAAGTTAAAAAAATGCTGGATTTAGGGGTAATTGAGGAATCCAATAGTGACTGGTCCAGTCCCATTGTGTTAGTCCCAAAACCAGACTGTAGCTGGAGGTTTTGTAACGATTTCAGGAAATTAAATTCAGTGACAAAGTTTGACACATATCCCATGCCCCGGGTGGATGAGCTCATTGACAGACTGGGAACGGCTCGGTATTTGACCACGTTAGATTTGACTAAAGGTTATTGGCAGATACCCCTGACCGAAAATGCCAGGGAAAAAACAGCTTTTGTAACTCCTGAGGAATCATTTCAATACAAGGTGATGCCATTCGGGTTACAAAATGCGCCTGCTACCTTCCAGAGAGCCATGGACAGAATTTTAAGACCCCACCAACAATATTCAGCAGCCTACCTAGATGACGTAGTTATACATAGCACTGACTGGGAGTCCCACCTTCCACGTGTTCAAGCCGTTCTTACAGCTATCCGAAAGGCAGGACTCACTGCCAATCCAAAAAAATGTGCCATTGGGTTAGAGGAAGCCAAATATCTTGGGTACACTATTGGTCGTGGGGTAATAAAACCACAATTAGTGAAAACAGCAGCCATCCAAGAGTGGCCACGCCCTATAAACAAAAAACAGGTCAGAGCTTTTCTTGGCATTACTGGTTATTATAGACGATTTATCCCAAATTTTGCAACCCTTGCAGCGCCCTTAACTGACCTTACAAAAGGAAAAGACTCAATGATGATAAAGTGGTCTCCAGAGGCAGAAAGGTCATTTATGGTCTTGAAGAAGGCCCTTTGTGAACAGCCAATCTTGTACTCCCCAGACTTTTCCAAGGACTTTGTAGTTCAGACAGATGCATCCGATGTGGGCCTTGGAGCAGTGTTGTCACAAGTACAGAATGGGGAAGAACACCCTATTGTGTACTTAAGTAGAAAATTAAATGAGCGTGAGAGAAAATATGCAGTGATAGAAAAGGAATGTCTGGCAATAAAGTGGGCTCTGGAAGCGTTGAGATATTACTTGTTGGGGCGTCACTTTGATTTAGTAACTGATCATGCTCCTCTTAAATGGATGGCACAGAAGAAAGAGACAAATAGAAGGGTAAACCGCTGGTTTCTTACTTTGCAAGACTATAGCTTTACTGTAAAACATAGACCAGGAGCACAGATGGGAAATGCAGATGCACTGTCCCGAGTACACTCATGTTTTTCTATGTGTGTTCCAACCTTGGGGTTAAAACAAGGGGGGAGGGTATGTAGCAGGATGTCTAACAGAGAGGCTGGAAAAGTCCTGGCCGGAGTTTATATATCACCCAGGTTTCTCTCCTTTGCCTACAGGGAGTTGTAATCCACTCCAGGAATCCAGTGGATTCATTAATTAGCATTCAGGAGGTGAAATATGTTAAATAGCTAAGCCCTGTGCTCATTGATGGCTCTGTAACCTGGGGAGCAGACAGGTTGAGTCTGACTGGAGCTAAAAGGTTGGTTTAAAGAAAAACTGTCATTTCTTACAGAGAGACTAAAAGCACCAGGCTTGTTAAGTCTATAGTCAGGACTGAATATATTGTATAGTTAGAGCCGAGACACGGCTAGGGTTTTGTTTTGAATTTTGTTTTGTGTTCAAGCACCCTTTTATGCACCTGTGTATATAGCTGCAAATAGCACCAATAAACACACCACTGTTTGAAGGAAAAGCCATTGGACTGGTTTCATTTGCTCACCCCAGGGAGCTAAGCACCCGCTACGTGTTCCCCCTCTCACAATACATACATCCTGAGTACTGGCTTAAAACTTAGTAAAGAGTCTGAGAATGTAGTGGCTACTATCCGACTGGCTGGTGGGATCCATTGTGGCATGATTGATTGGCCATTCACGCTATCTTGGCTTCAATGCAAGCAATCTGTTTTGTGATCATTTAGTGGCTGTTTCCTGAGCAGAGGCACAACCTAGCATATCATATGCACCCTAGTCTATGCAGGTAGCAAATGATCACAAAGCAGAAATGGGCAGGAGATGGTGATGCCAGAAAAGGTCAAGATGACTCCAGGACATGCCTAGAGATTGAGAGGAACAATGAGGCTGAAAGCATGGCTAGGCTTCAAGTGAGTCTGTACCGAGGGCAGGAGAACTTAACTCAGGAGGCAACCTCACAGTGTAAATTTTAATTGATTCTAAATTGGAATTAAAGGATTTGTGATCATTAGTTTAGGTTGCCATTGTTTGCCAGATAATATCTATCTGTCTGTCTATCTATATCTGTCTGTCTGTATCTATATACATAGATAGGATACATAGAGAGATAGATAAGATAGACAGACAAATAGATAGATGTCTAGATAGATACAGGGATATATATATGGATAGATAGATAGATGATAGATAGATGATAGATATATAGATAGATAGATGATAGATATATAGATAGATAGATAGATAGATAGATACAGGGATATATATATGAATAGATAGATAGATACCACAGTTACCCATTAACAAGGCATCTACACAAAACTGTCACTACTTTGTGAAGGGCATCTCCAACAATAAAAAATCTGTCAGTTACCTGCCCCCATCCCCAAATGATATATTCAGCACAAAGATGTATTACTAACCAGATATTTAGGGATAATTATTGTCCCCATTCTGGCAGAGTAAGATTGCTCCTCCCTCCAAGCAGTCAATCAAGGCTGTGGATTCTGACATCACAGATAATGATTGACTGCTGTTTCCTCTGCTGCTTCCTCTGCACATGCTCAATTTCCTAAAACCTCATTGAGGTGGCAACCTTCTCATAGAAAGGCAAAGACAGGAGAAATACAATAAATATAATTATAAATGCATGCACTGTAATACAGTGCTAAAATAGCAGTTGAGGTTAGGGGCAAATAAATAACAACAAAATGCTAATGGTATTTGAAATTAGCACTTTAGTCTGGCCCAGGTCTTAAGAAATAGAAAGAAGATGAATATAGAATAATGTGTAATTTATTAATATAATGAACGCAAGAAAAAATTAGTTGTTTCTTTAATGGTTATTTTTAAGAAAAAAACAATCAAACTGTTGGATCGCTAATGATGACTTTATACAAGACTGTAAAGGGTTCTTACAATGTTTATGGGCCAGCCAAGCATCCAGAAAATACCACCTCTTTTGTTTTTACATCTGAGTGCATTCTAGACACTTTTGAGGAGACTCTGCGTTCTACTTGACTGATTACTTCAGTTACTATATCTAAAGTGACAAGTAATATATTAAATAATGTCAATCAATGGGTCCTTTCTAAATCCATATTTCTATTCATCGGTCAGCTCATCAAACTTGAAATTTCAAAAGAGCATGGGACAGTGTGTTTCAGGGTTGCATTATGTACAAAAATACATCATTTATATAGCAATAATAATAATAATAATAATAAGAAATAATGTAGAACTGCTGAAAGAAAGATACCAGTCTGGTTCATTGTTTATCAGTATCTTAGCACAGTGTCCTTATGACACATTGACATGACTAGAGCTTCTTCCCATCTGTGCATTAGCCGTATATGCCTAAGTGAAATTACAGAAAAATTTGAATAGTGTTTTTCATGGTAATGAACTTTATAAAGGATTGGTATCTCAGTTATCTGATATTGTTCCTTCTACCTTGCAGGTGATATTTTATATTTATATTATAATGCCCATGGTCATTGATGAACCAGTACCACTCAGAATTGAGAGATCCAGTCGGATGACTAGCCAATAGTCTTCAAGAACTAAACTTTAAGTCCAGTTGAACTTACTGAGTAACGGATATACCATGACTTAGATGAATGAGAACCGTCACAAATATAATCCAGTCTAAATACTGTACCTTCTCACAAATGCACAACCAGTAAGTCTTTAAGATTCATTTATTAATAAATATAATAATGTAAAAAGGAAACAAGTTAAATGGGAACTAAGCTCTGAGGGTTTATTTTAAGATCGAAATGAAATCTATTTTCCTAGGGAGGTGAAAGCAGTTACTCCAGTCTCCCACTTCTACTAATCATTGGGATCTATGTAGCTGGCCACATCTATAACGACTCTAGTCTTTCCCAAGGGTTAACTGTTTTTGGAATAACCATTGCTATTTGCCTAATGAATATTCAGATTTATTAGTTGTATAGTGTGATCGGTTATGAGATTCATTTACTGTAAATATTTGATGCAAAGTTAAATGGACTGGCTAGTCACTTGGTTTGAAATAGGTTAGAGATTCTCAGTAAATCATTCCCCAAACTATTAAGACACGTGAAGCAAAAACTAGTTTGATTACTGAGCTAAGGGCTCACATTAGCTTATCTAAAGCTTATTTAAAACACTTACAGGGTTATTCAATAAAAGTTCTTATCATTTAAAATGGTGCTAATTTTGCCCCAATCAATCAGATGTTAGCTTTCAAATGTTAAATAAGTTCTGATTAGCTGGGGCAAATTTAGCACTTACCTAAAGGGCCACACTGGGCTAAAATAAATATGGAAAATCAGCGGCACAAATATTGTCTGACCAATCGTTAGTACAGTCTCTGTAATCCTCATCACTTGCTTGGGTTCTCTTATCCAATTGCCTCTTCATCTGGGTATCCCTACCTCTCACATTACTTTCCAGGGGTGTAGTTTCCAGTGGTGGCAAGGCCCAACTCATTGGGCCTTACCACCACTAATGGTGGTTCAGACAAGCCATGTGCCACTGATGGCCCATAAGTAATGTGGTAGACGTCCCACGGGTTACCAGCTCAGAATATAATAACAGTGGTATATATGTGCCAGGTGAAGTGTCTCTGGACTATTAAGTGTGGAAAGCTCGGCGGTTCCAATAATAAGATTTTTTTTGCAGATTTTACCTGTTATGATGATGTGAAGTTTTAATATTTATAATCTGGTGCCATAAAGATGATGTTTTGATATGAATAACTGTCTAGGGGAGCCTGCTGTTTAAGGGGTCTGGGTATAAATTGGCTATGATCCATTTTTGTTTGAGTATTTTGCATGTAGGTTTTAAAATGAATCTGTTTTCAACTCCCGGCAGAGCAGATTTATAGAGTAATATACAGCAGAAAAATAATTTCCCTCACACCTTCCATAATAAATGCTATAAACGGTTCTGCCTGACAAATCACTGAAACAATTTTTCTTTCTTTGTTTCCTTCTAAAGTAGGAATCAAATTGTTCCAATTTTATGTTTGTATTAGTCTGTATTGTTTGATTCACAAGTTGCCCTTGTACATGATTTAGCTCGTGTTGTTAAAAACCCAACCTTTCCTTTAATAATACTAGATTCTCCGAGCATTGGCAACTTAATATGCGTCCTCTGCCTTCCTGATACTGTGTAGCTGTTCTTATGTGCATTATTTATAGTTTAATAATTTATATTTCGCAAACAGTTAGCCAGAATGTATCATAGTTTAGTACAGTTGCAATGCGCTGTGAGGATATAAATACATTTTTAGTTTCGACATTCTGGAATTGTGCAATGAATGGGCTGAACGTGGAGTCATTGTCCTCTGTGGTAATGCGGTGTGAGTTGGTTTAAATAACTGGATTTATGCGTTTTCTCTTCTCAGTAGGACTGTTGTAGAATTTATTTGTTGTTCTTCAGGCTCTCTGGAAAAAAAAACATGTAGAAAATAAAATAAAAAAATAGGTCAATTTTTACCACTGCAATGCAGACAACGTAAACTAAATATATATAATGATATAGGCCTTAAAGGGCATCTCCACCCTCATTAATTATTTTTGAAATATTGCAGGGCATCACCTCCCACCCCCAACCGCTATATGGCGTAACTAGCGCACCCCGATAGTAGGGCCCACCACAAGCGGAAATGTCCCTTCCGCGATTCAATATCGCGTTACCACACGTGTTTAAAGGGCATGTCCACCCCCTTTTATAAGCTTTACTTATATTGTAGTTATTGGTCCCCCAGCCACAACCGCCATAATAGATTTTTGAGAAAGTGCCCCAATAGTTACTTATCTTACCTCTTTCCTCCGCCACAGTGTCCCGGCCCTCTGCTTGCACGTAACTGCAAGCAGGGGGTGGGACCGGCAGTCACGTCTCTAATTGGCTGAGAGACAGCCAATCAGGGATGCAGCTGCCGGCTGCCCAGAACGCCGGGGGAGAGAGGTAAGGTAAGAAACTATTGGGGGACTTAATTCTATTATGGCGGTTGGGGCTAGTGGACCAATAACTACAATATAACAAAGGGGTTTGGAGCAGGGGGGAGGGAGAGCCAAACGGGAGGGAGAGGGAGGGAGAGGGAAGGGGGTGAGGACTCTCCTGCGCATGCCTCAAACCTTGACGAGGTTGAGGGAGACACAGTCACAGGATGAGTCACTCAGAGATCCTACACTGCAGTTTCCTGGACTTTGGAGGGGCAGGGCAGCCATTTGTAGCAGAGATGTAAGGTAAGGATTTTATTAAACTACAGAGTGGGGCCAGTATGGGTTTAAATTTCAGTTTTGGGGGTGGACATGCCCTTTTAATCCGCAGTGTGATTTTTAACTCCGGCTAATAGTCATGCACTAAAAGTAGCGCAAACACAATAGTAAATCACGTGCGCTGGTGTCTTTTGTGTAATTCGCGCATCCGGTTCTAATATGGAGTTAAAGTACGGTGCCTCAGTGGTTAGCACTGATGCTTTGCAGTGCTGAAGTCCTGATTTCGATTCTACCCTTGGACATATCTGCAAGGAGTTTGTATGTTCTCCTCGTGCTTGCGTGTGTTTCCTCCAGGGGGGGGCACTCCAGTTTCCCCCACAATCATAAATACGTACTGATTGGTTGTATGTGTCAAATAAATGTGCTTAGATTGTAAGCTCTTTGGGGCAAGGCCTGATGTGAATGTATACATGTAATTGTAAAGCGCTATGGAAGATGTTGGCGCTATATAAATAGATAATAATAATAATAATAACAAAAGTTGTGCTAACCGATAGCAAACCGGTTATTGCGACCTTAACTCCATATTATTGCCCAGCGGCTCTGGATAATAATTATACAATAGATACAAAATGAATAAAATATTTGCGAGGCATTAGGAAAACAAACATCCAATGACCAAGAGTTTTTAAAGGTTTTAATTAAAATTTTGCTAAAAATAAATTTTAGTCCAAGCAGCAACCCTTCGGATGTTTGCAAACTACCACTCTGCTGTTTCTGTTTATACTGGGGATTTTTGCCTTTTTCTGGATCAACAGTAAGAGTTAGGTCCCATTATGCGCGTTGCATTCTGTTTTCCGTTTTGCGTGCGTTTTGCGAATCGCAATTTAATTTAAAATATAATGGAAATTGTCAGTTCCCACTGTATAATTTGCATATGTGCAAGCGTGCACGACTTTTGGTCCGTGTGTTTCAGAATCACATTTTACTAAAGTCTATGGTAACGCAAAAAAAACAAGGACACACGCGGACAAACTTTTTTTGCGTTTTCTCCAGTTTTTCCTGTTGATTTTCCAAAAACTGCACATGCGCGCAAACGGACTGGAAAGGCGGACACACGCGGACAAATGCATAGAAAAACGCATGTCTGTAAACTTGCAAATGGACCGGAATGCAGAAGGCAACGCATATTGTGGGGCCCTAAGGAAGGGTTCATGGGTAGGCAAATAGGTTGGACTAGATGTACTATGTAAAGGCTAGGCCACACTAGTGTGATTTTAGCATGTGAGAATTGCAGCGCAGTGGATGTCAATGTTGGTAGCCACATTGCGATGTGATCTATTTTCGGAGCGCATACGATCAGCAGTTTTTTGCGAACTGCATACTCTCCGAATAAGACAAATTACACCTGGGATCGCAGAACAGACAGTAACATGCTTTTCACGCAAGTTGCCATACGGCACAGTGTGGCTTCAGTCTAACTATCCACAAGGTTCTCAGAACAGACATACAGTAAGATGCAGCATGGAATCCTGCATCAAACCACTCTAAAAACTTTATTGTTGGCAAAACTGTTTATTGTTGGTTCAAAATGTCATAGACAAAACCAGTAGTTTGAACCCAAAATGAAAACTGCAGCACATCTCTATTATTTATATACATTGAAGGATAATGAAAGAGCTATATCGGAGATTGATCTCATTTTCACTATCTGTCTGTAAACATACAGTACAGAAAAACTAGAAACGTACCAAAAAGACTTCTTCTTTGAAGTTAGATTGCAGATGTATTTGTTTGCTTGAAAATGATCCCATCAGAGAAATCGAATGTCACCAAAATAAGGTAGATGAAACCGAAAACAATTTCCCCACCATATGAGAAAGTATTCATTTCAGTCAAATGTTTGATTCCCATTTAAATAAAGTGACATAGATTAGAGTATTTTAGGTTCATCTTGAAAGTTTATGTTTGGAATGTAAAGTATGAACATATTGCCTGAAATCAACTTGTCTTGCCACCGGCTAGCTACTTAACATACAAACAGTGTCCACCAATCAAACCCCTTCAGAAACTAAAATTGCACTAAATTGTCATGGAATGATGTGCCTTGCTTTTCTAAGTCTTTCTTCTGGTTCACGCACACATATTATACAAATACGCACATATAAGAAATATAATAACTGCCCCATCAATAAGGTAGGGGTATATAAAATTGCATATAGGAAAGGTGTGTAATTTTTCACTATTACCCTAAATACATGTATATAAAGTATAGTATTGACTTATACTAGGTACAACAAAAAAAATGAACCAACATTACTTTTAAAGACAGCTTTCTACTGAACTAAAGTTGTTTTTACAGTTTACTTATCCTTTAAGTTATAAAACTATTTACAGAGCTGATAAGCTTATTTAAAATAAAAAAGTCAAAATGGAAGGTTTAGCCACACCTTTGTTACTGCTAAATGTCTGCAAAACTATGTGCCCCCCGTTTGTATTATTCACAGGGAGGTGAGAACACTTATTCTCACCTCCCTGTGAACAATATTACGCTGCGGGGACCTGGAACTTACCTTACCCGCCGCTCCACTCGCAGCCGCTCAGTCACTGAACAGCTGTTTCTCCCGATCGCGCGCCCTATCTTTTGTATTGGCGCGCATGTGCCTAAGATAGGGCACGTGGTCGGGACAGAGCGGCTGTCAGTGACTGAGCAGCTGCGAGTGGAGCGGCGGTAGTAGGTTCCAGTCCCCCGAGCGTAATATATTCACAGGGAGGTGAGAATAAGCGTTCTCACCTCCCTGTGAATAATACAAACAATGGCACATAGTTGTTTTTTTTTTTATAAACCTGAGTTTAGTGTTCCTTTAAAGTATCTTGAGAAAGGGTCCATGAGTCCGAAACACATTGTATATAGTTACATGCAATGAAGTCACTCTAGCAGTTACTCTGCCTGTTGTCTGTTTTATGCTCCATTCATTATAATTTATTCAAGTTTAAATAGATAGCTGGAGGGTTCCAACACAGTACTAACCAATGCTTCCATAATAATATAGCACATACACAATGATATTAATAAACACTGTCCACCCATACAGCCGGCACAACTAATTTAATGTGTGCTTTGAGCACATTATAGCCAAACTATATAACGCCAGCTAATTGCTGGCGTTAAGTTGCGCTGTGGGTAGAGCACATTTGAATTTTGAAACGGAGATTTAGGTAGAGCTATTGCGCTTGTGTAAACTACCAGTTGTGTTGTACAACTGTAAAATGTCTTAGACTAGTTCAGTAACAGAAATACAAGACAAACATTGATCTCCAGTAATAATATTTAAAAGACTGTACACATACCCACATACCCCTCACACAAATCTCAATGTCTGTCTCTTCTCTCTTATTGTTCAAAATAATTTGACAGGCATTTACTGTACTCATCTCTCAATCACACACCATGTAAGTTCCATTGACTTGTTTAATGTTTACAACTGAGTGCAGGTAAAACTGTAAAAATAAACAATATAACAATAAGGAATAAACTAACAGGGTTATTCAATAAAAGTTCTTATTGTGTAAAATGGTGCTAATTTTGCCACAACCAATCAGATATTAGCTTACAAATGTTAAATAAGATCTGATTGGTTGGGGCAAAATTAGCACCATTTTAAACGATAAGAATTTTTATTGAATCTTCCTGTAAATACACAGGAAAACTATCTTATACAAACATACAATTTGTAAAGTATTTAGGGAATAATTACTGCATGGAGTCGATAATCATATAATGTCACAGATAGAGATGGCCGAACTTCGCAAAATCCGGTCCGCTCGAGGATCCGCGAAATTTTGGAAAAAATCGAAAATCCGCGAGCGGACCCATTAAAATTTAAAAAAACTCAAATACGAGAAATCCTCGTAATTTCGAAAATTTACAAAAATACGTATTTCCGAAAATACGAGGAATCCTCGTAATTTCGAAAATTTTCGAAATTACAAGATTTCTCGTATTTTTGAAAATACGAGAAATCTCGTAATTTCGAAAATACGAGAAATCCGCGGTTTTTTTTTTTTTCTCCCGAACTCTACTTACCTTCCCTCTCTCTCCCGGCATTGTGAGCAGCCGGCAGCCGCGTCCGTGATTGGCTGCCTGTCAGGCATTCACCAGACGCGGCTGCTGGTCCCCCCCGCTTGCAGTGTTGCAAGCAGAAGACAAGGCAGTGCGGGGAGAAGAGAGGAAGGGGAAGGTAAATAAAGATCGGGGCACTTTTGAAATTATTTTATAGCGGTTGGGGCTGGGGGAAGGTTATACTATCATATGGAAAAAATGTATTATAAGGGTGGAATTCCCTTTAACAAACATTTAGAAAACACCATGCCCTTAGTCCATATCTAAATATTACTTTTCAGGATTGTTTTTACAATATGCCTTTAATCGCTCTTTTAATAAAAAATGGCAATAACATTAATCAATAATATATGAAGTTAATGGAACGAAGACTTCTCACACTGACTCATCCCTCTAGGGGAAAGCACTAATGGTAGAACTATTCATTTTATTATAGCTTATGCACCTTTTAGGGCTATGCCACACTGAAGCACTTTTAAAAACGACGATCGCGATTGCGATCTGATCGCACTTTTAAAAGAGCACACGGTGTGCCAATTGATGTGGCCACACTAGTGCGCTAGGGAGCGATTCGTAAGTCACAGCGCATGCATTACACATTTTTGTGCGCAATCGCATGCGCTCCGATTGCAAATCAATGGGTGATCGCAATCGTGAGCGCAAGCCACACATGCTCACTCCATTCGGAAGGAGTGCGCAAAACAGAGCGTTCGCGAGTATGCTTCATGCTTGCACAAGCACGGTACAGTGTGGTCTCAGCCTTATGGTGTTGTAATCACAGTTAGTAAAGAGGGGTTACATTGTGTTGAATAATTTTATAGGAGAGAGCTGTCAAGCCAGTCAATGCTTGGGCTTAATTATTGTGACTGAATGCCTATTTATAAAACTATTACTAGTCCCTACCTTCATCGTGCATTAAAAGACACTGAACTTTTTTAGAATAATTGTCTAGGTTTTTCTAAACAGAAGTATTTCCCAAAACATTCTCACCAATAAATTCCCTCAGTTAGCACCGGTGCATTGTGTTAATTTAAACATCTATTAAAATAAATGTCTAGAGTTTATTGTGCTTCTTCATTGCTATGCTAAAGCACTCTTATTATCACCGTGTGGCATAATAGCTTTTTTTAGTTTCTGTTAATCAATGTTTTTCTTTTATTCATTTCCAAGATTATTTTATGTTTTTGTTTTTCTTTTTTTATTTAACCATCTGAAATCAAGTTACTGAAGGTGCAAAAAGCACAATAAATGTACAAGAGGTCAGGAAATATAAAAATTGGACTTTACAAGTAGGGATGTCTGAAATTCTGAAGTTTATTTCTGTTTGGATTTTAGAACTCGGGAAAACCCGAAGATCAAAAACAGAACGTTACTTTCAAGGTTTGGAACGTATATTCGGGGGTTATCGAATGAGAGGTTATTTTCGGGGAACCCTTGAAAATAACCTACTACATCGGTAACCCTCGAAAAACGTTCTGAAAGACCTGAAATCTGAATGATCTGTCCAGTTTTGGATTGGAACGATCGGATTCAGGAACTATATAGGGACCTATACTGAAAAAAATGACTTTGCCTCATCTTAATCTATTATTGAATAACATGTGTGTTGCTGCATGCCTTCAATCCAGCAACATTTTGTTTAGGAGCAGTATCCCCCCTCCCCCTTTTAACCACTCCACTTCCATCCGACCTGACTTTTTTCCCACAAACCAACTGTCAAGCCTGCACACAGCATACAGCATTCCAACTGTCAAAAACTCTGTCACCATTCCACAGTAAAACTACTCACAGAAGATAGTTTTTGAGAGCTAGGAACTTGATTGACAGCTGAAATATAATAAGTTTAGATTGGATATCTAAAGAAATAGGGGGCAGACCAACAAAAAAATGATAAGTGGTGGTTAGGAAGAATCATGTTTGCAGTTATGGTCATTGTAAAATAACCTATGTTTCGGTATAGATGCCCTTTAATATACACAGGTTTATTATACAATATTCTAGAAACAAACTAAACAAATTGTTGATTAGGCTAAAGACAGATGAGACCATTTGATGGTGCACACAAGCAGGGATAAATTATCCAGAGCCACAACTCCTTCAAAAAACAGTTTTGTTGTTAAAGGGCAACTAAAGCCTCATAACAACACTGAATCAGATGGCAGAGCAAATTATATAAATTCCACTTACTTTTGAGGTTGGTGCTGAGAAATTTCCTTTCTAGCATTCCAATATCACATATTGTGGTCTATGCACATGCCCAGTCTAAGCTACTGCAGGAACGTGTGTCACGCAAAATCCTGGATTTGTCCTGGTCCATTTTAAAAAAAGCACTGTTTCACACCCCTCTGTCCATTGGGTCCGTGTCTAGTGTGAACGAAGCAAGGAAATGTGTTAGATTTGCATGATGTGCTGTGTAAGAAGCCCCACCTCAACAAAACAATCTTTTCTGTCCATTATCCATTTTCTGTCCATTCCTCTGCCTACTTTTTTTCAGGCTTGTGGTAGCTTTAAAAATGATGAGGTTGGGAGCGAGACTTATGATGCTGCTGCAGATACCCTCCAACGTACCAGTTTGCCCGGTATTGTACCATTTTAAAATGTGTTATACTGGGCAAAAGGCACATATCTATTTGTCCCTGTTGGTAGAGTTAATGTACTGGACCCGGAGGTGATCTTTTGACATGTGCTGCTGCTTTCTTGCTTGGGCTTCCAAAACCAAGCTGTGGAGTGGTTGTCTTCATATCTCTCTAACAGATCTATCTCTGCCTCTTTTGCTAATAGACTTCCTCTCAAGTTTCGCTTAAGGTTCGTACACACGTGCGATCGTGGGACCCGACCGTGACGCACAATGTGTATGCCGATAATCTGTATGGGCCCTTAATTGGGCCGAAACGTTCGGAGATCCGCCAAGTCGGCCATTCGCAGATCCCCGACTGAATGTCCATTTTGCCGATATAGGGGACCCGTGATCGCACGTGTGTACGAACCTTAGTTGTGGGGGTCCCTCAGGGCTCGGTTTAGGACCCTTGCTGTTCTCCCTCTACACTATTTCTTTGGGAGAAATATAAGTTATTTTTGTCTTTATTATCACCTAAACGCTGATGAAATCCATCAACGGAGGGAACTGACAGTGGATTTTTGGACACTAGTCTGCAACGAGGTCCAGGAAGTCAAGGGGGGCAGAGCTTAGCTGACTGAAGACATGATCCAAGATGGCCAGAACTTACTGGGGCACAGGTAGGCTCTGAAGGGACCTTAAAAAAAAAGGAAAAAGATTAGTTAGGGATACAGCTTCCATTTAAACTTAATTGGTTTTTGATCCTTTACAATGTCACTAGGACGTGCCATTTTCTCCTTCCCAATATTGCCAAGATCTGCCCTTTTCTCTCTCACCCCACTACTAAAATGCTATGCATGTCTTATAATCTCCCGTCTTGACTACTGTAACATTCTGCTACTTGGACTCCCAGCCTGTCCTCTTCTCCAGTCAATTTTAAATTTTGGCAGCTCAGATCATCTCACTCTCCTCCAAAAGAGAACCCACATCCCGATACTGCAGTCCATAGAGTGGTTTCCCATCAAACAAAGAATTGTATTCAATACCTTCTTTTAACCTTAAAAAAGGCCTTTTTACTGAACTATTAAAATATATTAACTAGACCTTGAGTGCACCTATTTCTTGATACTGGACTATTATTGAATTTTGGGTAGCACCAGGGGCACAGTAAGGTTGGAGTGGAATGTGCCCTGATTTTCGTCCTATTAATATATATATATAATTATATAATAATATATATATAATATTATTTATTTAATTTGAAACTTTATTGATGTAAATGTAGTTTATCTGTTTGTATACTCTGTATTTTATAATGTACGGCGCTGCATACTCAAGTGGCGTTATATAAATAAAACTATACATACATACTGTAGCAGGATGTCTAACAGAGAGGCTGGAAAAGTCCTGGCCGGAGTTTATATATCACCCAGGTTTCTCTCCTTTGCCTACAGGGAGTTGTAATCCACTTCAGGAATCCAGTGGATTCATTAATTAGCATTCAGGAGGTGAAATATGTTAAATAGCTAAGCCCTGTGCTCATTGATGGCTCTGTAACCTGGGGAGCAGACAGGTTGAGTCTGACTGGAGCTAAAAGGTTGGTTTAAAGAAAAACTGTCATTCTCTACAGAGGACTAAAAGCACCAGGCTTGTTAAGTCTATGTCAGGACTGAAATATTGTATAGTTAGAGCCGAGACACGGCTAGGGTTTTGTTTGAATTTTGTTTTGTGTTCAAGCACCCTTTTATGCACCTGTGTATATAGCTGCAAATAGCACACAATAAAAACACCACTGTTTGAAGGAAAAGCCATTGGACTGGTTTCATTTGCTCACCCAGGGAGCTAAGCACCCGTACCGTGTCCCCCTCTCACATATGGTGGAGGATGCCGGCAGCTTTATAACCAAGTGCTATACGAGGAGCCAGTACCTGAATTGCAAAGATAATGGAGGAACTGGTAAAACAGTTGTGTTGTCTAATGCAGCCTTGCAGCAAGCCATGCTGCACAGCAGCAAGCGAATACCCAGATCGGGACATGATACATGTGGTGCAGACACAAACTGCACAGCAGATCAAGGCTGTGCAGGAGCAGACACAGGAACTGTTTTTGAAATTGGCAAGTGATGCTGAAAAGGATCGAAAAACTCTTACAGAGGTGGTGCAGGAACTTGCACAGCGGTCTCATGTTCAGACTACAGGGTTTGATAACCACTCAGCCATCCTGGGTCGCTTCCTGTCCAAGATGACTGCAGAGGATGATCCAGAGGCTTTCTGGTGACTTTGAGAGGACAGCCGAAAGGGAAAGCTGGCCTCAGGCTCAGTGGGCTGGACTGGTGGCCCCCTTGGTACGGGAGAAGCGCAGAAAGCGTATTACGACTTGGAACCTGAAAATGCTGCGGATTACAAAAAGTTGAAACAGGAGATTTTAGCCCGGCTGGGGGTTACTTGCTGTACGGGCACAAGCGGGTCAGCAGCTGGTCTACCAAGTGGGGAGACCTCCACGGTCACAAATGTTCGATCTTATCATCTGGTTCAAAAAGTGGCTACAGCTGGAATCTCTGACGGGGCCCCAGATAGTAGAAAGAGTGGTCATGGATCACTATCTAAGGTCTCTACCTGTTTCTCTGCAAAGATGGGTGAGCCAAGGAGATCCAACAACAGCCGATCATCTGGTGGAACTAGTGGAGAGGTACTTCGCAGCTGAGGACTTGACTGCCTCCCCTGCAAGCTCACGGACTTTCCACCAAAACCACGGTATCCCCTGGCAACACGGTAAGACTGTTCTGAGGGAAGTGGTGGTAAGCATGGTAAAGACTCAGGGGGAAGGAATGTTGATATTAAGTCGAGAGACTGGCGTCCTATACTGGGAATCGTGGGCCTCTCCGCAGTCCTAACTTGGAAATTGTGAAATGTTTTCGTGCGTGAACTTGGGCATGTGGCTGCAAACTGTCCTTTAACTGATGAACCAATGCAGTGTGATTTCTCTTTCAGAGATAGGAGGCCGTCTTTGTTTGCTTCTCTTTATGTACCGCCATGCCAGCCATCGGAAAACACATGTGTACTGTATCTGTGAATAGTAAGCATGTCACTGCTTTACTGGACTCTAGGAGCTTGGTACCTTGATCAAGGCTGATGTGATTGGCCCTGAGAACTTCCAGCCTGGAAAGGGCTGTAGTGTGCATTCATGGGGATACCCGAGAGTATCCCATAGCAACGGTTGCATTTGGAACTGCATTGGGGTACTGTGAATCATGTGGTTGGTTGAGTTCCCCACTTACACAATGCAATTATTGGAACGGACTTCCCAAAATTTTGGGGGCTTGCTGCGGTCTCCGGAACAATACGCAAGGAAGAATCCTCCCAGAAACTTCCAGTTTTTCCTTTCTCTGTTATGGCAGGAGAACTGAGATGGGGAGTTGGGGAAGTCCCTACTGCCAGCGAAGATAGGCAGACCTCTCTGACCAAGAGGTTGGTTTGGAGCTGGTTGATCTGAATGTTCATAGAGAAAACTTTGGTACAGAACAGAGAAAAGATCCCCCTCATTAGAGCGTGGGAAAATGTTGTGATGATTAACGGTAAACCTGTTCAACCAGAGGAGGAGGTTGTGTTTTCCTTATTTTGCTAGTAATGATGACTTAATCTACAGAGTGTATAAAAAAATGTGAGGAAATTGTTGAACAGTTGCTGGTTCTAAATCACACAGAAAGTGGTACTGGAGCTTGCCATGCGCACTTGTTGGGTGGTCATTTGGGCATTGAAAAAAACACTGAAAGAGTGTGCAAAGGTTTTACTGGCCTGGGGTACAGAAAGAAATTGAAAATTTTTGTAAGTCCTGTCCTGTTGCCAGAAGTCTGCACCTATGCCTCACTTTCGAAGTCCATTAGTTCCACTGCCAATTATTGAAGTACCCTTTGAAAGAATAGCTATGGACCTTGTTGGACCCATTCCCAAGTCCGCAAGGGGCCATCAGCATATTCTTGTAATTCTAGACTACAATACAGTTATCCTGAGGCCATTCCTCTACGCAATACATCTGCCAAGAATATTGCTCGGGAATTGCTCCATGTGTTTAGCAGAGTTGGTGTCCCTAAGGAAATTCTTACAGATCAAGGAACCCCTTTTATGTCTCGAGTAACTAAAGAGCTATGTAAATTGTTTAAGGTGACTCAGTTGCGAACATCTGTGTACCATCCTCAAACTGACGGCTGGTGGAACGGTTTAATAAAACCTTGAAAAGCATGGTTAAAAAGGTCATTGATAAGGATGGGAAAATTGGGACTGTCTTCTTCCCACCTGATGTTTGCTATTAGGGAAGTTCCTCAGTCCTCCACGGTTATTCCCCTTTTGAATTATTATATGGGAGACATCCTAGGCCTACTGGACATAGCCAGGGAGAACTGGGAAGGAGAAAAAACAACCTCACAGAAGTGTTATTGATCACATTTCGCAGATGCAAGAAGAATTGCAACCGTAATGCCCATTGTGAAAAGACATTTGACCCAAGCCCAGGAAGCCCAAAGTAGAATTTACAATGGAGTGCTCAGGTCCGCACTTTTTCACCTGGGGACAGAGTACTGGTGTTAGTGCCCTGCTGAGAGCAAGTTCTTGGCTAAGTGGCAGGGGCCCTATGAAGTCATAGAAAAAGTTGGGGGAAGTAAACTACAAAATTATCAACCTAATAAAAGGAAAACTGAACAGATCTATCACGTAAATTTGATGAAACCATGGAAAGACAGAGTGTCTTTAGAGCAGAGACCACCCTGCTAGCCTCTTCAGGTGTGTACTGAAGCCTCTAAAATTCCTGAGAGTGACAATGCCAACACGTTGTCTAGTTCTCAACAACAGGAGGTAAGAGAATTCCTGCAGAGAAATAGAGACGTGTTTGCAGACTTACCTGGCCAGACTACAGTAATACAACATGACATAGTTACTGAACCGGGAATGCGGTCAAACTTAAGCCCTATAGAATACCAGAAGAAGGAGGAGACAAGCGGTCACGGACGAAGTTAAAAAAATGCTGGATTTAGGGGTAATTGAGGAATCCAATAGTGAATGGTCCAGTCCCATTGTGTTAGTCCCAAAACCAGACTGTAGCTGGAGGTTTTGTAACGATTTCAGGAAATTAAATTCAGTGACAAAGTTTGACACATATCCCATGCCCGGGTGGATGAGCTCATTGACAGACTGGGAACGGCTCGGTATTTGACCACGTTAGATTTGACCTAAAGGTTATTGGCAGATACCCCTGACCGAAAATGCCAGGGAAAAAACAGCTTTTGTAACTCCTGAGGAATCATTTCAATACAAGGTGATGCCATTCGGGTTACAAAATGCGCCTGCTACCTTCCAGAGAGCCATGGACAGAATTTTAAGACCCCACCAACAATATTCAGCAGCCTACCTAGATGACGTAGTTGACATAGCACTGACTGGGAGTCCCACTTCCACGTGTTCAAGCCGTTTTACAGCTATCCGAAAGGCAGACTCACTGCCAATCCAAAAAAATGTGCCATTGGGTTAGAGGAAGCCAAATATCTGGGACACTATTGGTCGTGTGGGTAATAAAACCACAATTAGTGAAAACAGCAGCCATCCAAGAGTGGCCACGCCCTATAAACAAAAACAGGTCAGAGCTTTTCTTGGCATTACTGGTTATTATAGACGATTTATCCCAAATTTTGCAACCCTTGCAGCCCTTAACTGACCTTACAAAAGGAAAAGACTCATGTGATGATAAAGTGGTCTCAAGGCAGAAAGGTCATTTATGGTTTGAAGAAGCCTTTGTGAACAGCCAATCTTGTACTCCCCAGACTTTTCCAAGGACTTGTAGTTCAGACAGATGCATCCGATGTGGGCCTTGGAGCTGTTGTCACAAGTACAGAATGGGGAAGAACACCCTATTGTGTACTAAGTAGAAAATAAATGAGATGAGAGAAAATTGCAGTGATAGAAAAGGAATGTCTGGCAATAAAGTGGCTCTGGAAGCGTTGAGATATTACTTGTTGGGGCGTCACTTTGATTTAGAACTGATCATGCTCCTCTTAAATGGATGGCACAGAAGAAGAAAGAGACAAATAGAAGGGTAAACCGCTGGTTTCTTACTTTGCAAGACTATAGCTTTACTGTAAACATAGACCAGGAGCACAGATGGGAAATGCAGATGCACTGTCCCGAGGACACTCATGTTTTTATGTGTGTTCCAACTTGGGGTTAAAACAAGGGGGGAGGGTATGTAGCAGGATGTCTAACAGAGAGGCTGGAAAAGTCCTGGCCGGGTTATTATATATCACCCAGGTTTCTCTCCTTTGCCTACAGGGAGTTGTAATCCACTCAGGAATCCAGTGGATTCATTAATTAGCATTCAGGAGGTGAAATTTAAATAGCTAAGCCCTGTGGTCATTGATGGCTCTGTAACCTGGGGAGCAGACAGGTTGAGTCTGACTGGAGCTAAAAGGTTGGTTAAAGAAAAAACTGTCATTTCTTACAGAGAGACTAACAAAGCACCAAGCTTGTAAGTCTATAGTCAGGACTGAATATATTGTATAGTTAGAGCCGAGACACGGCTAGGGTTTTGTTTTGAATTTTGTTTTGTGTTCAAGCACCCTTTTATGCACTGTGATATAGCTGCAAATAGCACAATAAACACACCACTGTTTGAAGGAAAAGCCATTGGACTGGTTTCATTTGCTCACCCCAGGGAGCTAAGCACCCGCTACGTGTTCCCCCTCTCACATACATACATCCTGAGTACTGGCTTAAAACTAGTAAAGAGTCTGAGAATGTAGTGGCTACTACGACTGGCTGGTGGGATCCATTGTGGCATGATTGATTGGCCATTCACGCATCTTGGCTTCAATGCAAGCAATCTGTTTTGTGATCATTTAGTGGTGTTTCCTGAGCAGAGGCACAACCTAGCATATCAATGCACCCTAGTCTATGCGGTAGCAAATGATCACAAAGCAGAAAAGGGCAGGAGATGGTGATGCCAGAAAAGGTCAAGATGACTCCAGGACATGCCTAGAGATTGAGAGGAACAATGAGGCTGAAAGCATGGCTAGGCTTCAAGTGAGTCGTACCGAGGGCAGGAGAACTTAACTCAGGAGGCAACCTCACAGTGTAAATTTTAATTGATTCTAAATTGGAATTAAAGGATTTGTGATCATTAGTTTAGGTTGCCATTGTTTGCCAGATAATATCTATCTGTCTATATCATCTGTCTATCTATACTGTCTGTCTGTTATCTATATACATAGATAGGATACATAGAGAGAAGATAAGATAGACAGACAAATAGATGATGTCTAGATAGATACAGGGATTATATATGTATAGATAGATAGATGAAGATAGTGATAGATAGATGATGATAGATATATAGTGATTAGATAGATAGATACAGGATTATATATGATAGATAGATAGATAGATACCACAGTTACCCATAACAAGGCATCTACACAAAACTGTCACTACTTTGTGAAGGGCATCTCCAACAATAAAAAAATCTGTCAGTTACCTGCCCCCATCCCCAAATGATATATTCAGCACAAAGATGTATTACTAACCAGATAATTAGGGATAATTATTGTCCCCATTCTGGCAGAGTAAGATTGCTCCTCCCTCAAGCAGTCAATCAAGGCTGTGATTCTGACATCACAGATAATGATTGACTGCTGTTTCCTCTGCTGCTTCCTCTGCACATGCTCAATTTCCTAAAACCTCATTGAGGTGGCAACCTTCTCATAGAAGGCAAAGACAGGAGAAATACAATAAATTAATTATAAATGCATGCACTGTAATACAGTGCTAAAATAGCAGTTGAGGTTAGGGGCAAATAAATAACAACAAATAGCTAATGGTTATTGAAATTAGCACTGCTTTAGTTGGCCCAGTCTAAGAAATAGAAAGAAGATGAATATAAATAATGTGTAATTTATTAATATAATGAACGCAAGAAAAAATTAGTTGTTTCTTTAATGGTTATTTTTAAGAAAAAAACAATCAAACTGTTGGATCGCTAATGATGACTTTATACAAGACTGTAAAGGGTTCTTACAATGTTTATGGGCCAGCCAAGCATCCAGAAAATACCACCTCTTTTGTTTTACATCTGAGTGCATTCTAGACACTTGAGGAGACTCTGCGTTCTACTTGACTGATTACTTCAGTTACTATATCTAAAGTGACAAGTAATATATTAAATAATGTCAATCAATGGGTCCTTTCTAAATCCATATTTCTATCATCGGTCAGCTCATCAAACTTGAAATTTCAAAAGAGCATGGGACAGTGTGTTTCAGGGTTGCATTATGTACAAAAATACATCATTTATATAGCAATAATAATAATAATAAGAATATGTAGAACTGCTGAAAGAAAGATACCAGTCTGGTTCATTGTTTATCAGTATTTAGCACAGTGTCCTTTTGACACATTGACATGACTAGAGCTTCTTCCCATCGTGCATTAGCCGTAATGCCTAAGTGAAATTACAGAAAAATTTGAATAGTGTTTTTCATGGTAATGAACTTTATAAAGGATTGGTATCTCAGTTATCTGATATTGTCCTTCTACCTTGCAGGTGATATTTATATTATATTATAATGCCCATGGTCATTGATGAACCAGTACCACTCAGAATTGAGAGATCCAGTCGGATGACTAGCCAATAGTCTTCAAGAACTAAACTTTAAGTCCAGTTTGAACTTACTGAGTAACGGATATACATGACTTAGATGAATGAGAACCGTCACAAAATATAATCCAGTCTAAATACTGTACCTTCTCACAAATGCAAAACAGTAAGTCTTTAAGATTCATTTATTAATAAATATAATAATGTAAAAAGGAAACCAGTTAAATGGGAACTAAGCTCTGAGGGTTTATTTAAGATCGAAATGAAATCTATTTTCCTAGGGAGGTGAAAGCAGTTACTCCAGTCTCCCACTTCTACTAATCATTGGGATCTATGTAGCTGGCCACATCTATAACGACTCTAGTCTTTCCCAAGGGTTAACTGTTTGGAATAACCATTGCTATTTGCCTAATGATATTCAGATTTATTAGTTGTATAGTGTGATCGGTTATGAGATTCATTTACTGTAAATATTTGAGCAAAGTTAAATGGACTGGCTAGTCACTTGGTTTGAAATAGGTTAGAGATTCTCAGTAAATCATTCCCCAAACTATAAGACACGTGAAGCAAAAACTAGTTGATTACTGAGCTAAGGGCTCACATTAGCCTATCTAAAGCTTATTTAAAACACTTACAGGGTTTATCAATAAAAGTTCTTATCATTTAAAATGGTGCTAATTTTGCCCCAACAATCAGATGTTAGCTTTCAAATGTTAAATAAGTTCTGATTAGCTGGGGCAAATTTAGCACTCACTAAAGGGCCACACTGGGCTAAAATAAATATGGAAAATCAGCGGCACAAATTGTCTGACCAATCGTTAGTCAGTTCGTAATCCTCATCACTTGCTTGGGTTCTCTTATCCAATTGCCTCTTCATCTGGGTATCCCTACCCTCACATTACTTTCCAGGGGTGTAGTTTCCAGTGGTGGCAAGGCCCAACTCATTGGGCCTTACCACCACTAATGGTGGTTCAGACAAGCCATGTGCCACTGATGGCCCATAAGTAATGTGGTAGACGTCCCACGGGTTACCAGCTCAGATATAATAACAGTTGGTATATATGTGCCAGGTGAAGTGTCTCTGGACTATTAAGTGTGGGAAAGCTCGGCGTTCCAATAATAAAATTTTTTTGCAGATTTACTGTTATGATGATGTGAAGTTTTAATATTTATAATCTGGTGCCATAAAGATGATGTTTTGATATGATAAACTGTCTAGGGGAGCCTGCTGTTTAAGGGGTCTGGGTATAAATTGGCTATGATCCATTTTTGTTGAGTATTTTGCATGTAGGTTTTAAAATGAATCGTTTTCAACTCCGGCAGAGCAGATTTATAGAGTAATATACGAGAGAAAAATAATTTCCCACACCTTCCATAATAAATGTTATAAACGGTTCTGCCTGACAAATCACTGAAACAATTTTTCTTTCTTGTTTCCTTCTAAAGTAGGAATCAAATTGTTCCAATTTTATGTTTGTATTAGTCTGTATTGTTTGATTCACAAGTTGCCCTTGTACGATTTAGCTCGTGTTGTTAAAAACCCAACCTTTCTTAATAATACTAGATTCTCCGAGCATTGGCAAAATTAATATGCGTCCTCTGCCTTCCTGATACTGTGTAGCTGTTCTTATGTGCATTATTTATAGTTTAATAATTTATATTTCGCAAACAGTTAGCCAGAAGTATCATGTTTAGTACAGTTGCAATGCGCTGTGAGGATATAAATACATTTTTAGTTTCGACATTCTGGAATTGTGCAATGAATGGGGCTGAACGTGGAGTCATTGTCCTCGTTGTAATGCGGTGTGAGTTGGTTTAAAAACTGGATTTATGCGTTTTCCTTCTCAGTAGGACTGTTGTAGAATTTAGTTGTTCTTCAGGCTCTCTGGCGTAAAAAAAAAAACATGTAGAAAATAAAATAAAAAAATAGGTGCAATTTTACCACTGCAATGCAGACAACGTAAACTAAATATATAATGATATAGGCCTTAAAGGGCATCTCCACCCTCATTAATTATTTTGAAATATTGCAGGGCATCACCTCCCACCCCCAACCGCTTATGGCGTAACTAGCGCAACCCGATAGTAGGGCCCACCACAAGCGGAAATGTCCCTTCCGCGATTCAATATCGCATTACCACACGTGTTTAAAGGGCATGTCCACCCCCTTTTATAAGCTTTACTTATATTGTAGTTATTGGTCCCCAGCCACAAAACGCATAATAGATTTTTGAGAAAGTGCCCCAATAGTTACTTATCTTACTCTTTCCTCCGCCACAGTGTCCCGGCCCTCTGCTTGCACGTAACTGCAAGCAGGGGGTGGGACCGGCAGTCACGTCTCTAATTGGCTGAGAGACAGCCAATCAGGGATGCAGCTGCCGGCTGCCCAGAACGCGGGGGAGAGAGGTAGAAGGTAAGGTAAGAACTATTGGGGGACTTAATTCTATTATGGCGGTTGGGGCTAGTGGACCAATAACTACAATATAACAAGGGGTTTGGAGCAGGGGGGAGGGGAGAGCCAGGGAGGGAGAGGGAGGGAGGGAGAGGGAGGGGTGAGGACTCTCCTGCGCATGCCTCAAACCTTGACGAGGTTGGGAGACACAGTCACAGGATGAGTCACTCAGAGATCCTACACTGCAGTTTCCTGGACTTTGGAGGGGCAGGGCAGCCATTTGTAGCAGAGATGTAAGGTAAGGATTTTATTAAACTACAGAGTGGGGCCAGTATGGGTTAAATTTCAGTTTTGGGGGTGGACATGCCCTTTTAATCCGCAGTGTGATTTTTAACTCCGGCTAATAGTCATGCACTAAAAGTAGCGCAAACACAATAGTAAATCACGTGCGGTGGTGTCTTTTGTGGAATTCGCGCATCCGGTTCTAATATGGAGTTAAAGTACGGTGCCTCAGTGGTTAGCAATGATGCTTTGCAGTGCTGAAGTCCTGATTTCGATTTACCCTTGGAAATATCTGCAAGGAGTTTGTATGTTCTCTCGTGCTTGCGTGTGTTTCCTCCAGGGGGGGGGGCACTCCAGTTTTCCCCACAATCATAAATACGTACTGATTGGTTGTATGTGTCAAATAAATGTGCTTAGATTGTAAGCTCTTTGGGGCAAGGCCTGATGTGAATGTATACATGGAATTGTATAAGCGCTATGGAAGATGTTGGCGCTATATAAAAGATAATATAATAATAATAACAAAAGTTGTGCTAACCGATAGCAAACCGGTTTATGCGACCTTAACTCCATATATTGCCCAGCGGCTCTGGATAATAATTATACAATAGATACAAAATGAATAAAATATTGCGAGGCATATAGGAAAAACAAACATCCAATGACCAAGAGTTTTTAAAGTTTTAATTAAAATTTTGCTAAAAATAAATTTTAGTCCAAGCAGCAACCCTTCGGATTTTGCAAACTACCACTCTGCTGTTCTGTTTATACTGGGGATTTTGCCTTTTTCTGGATCAACAGTAAGAGTTAGGTCCCATTATGCGCGTTGCATTCTGTTTTCCGTTTTGCGTGCGTTTGCGAATCGCAATAATTTAAAATATAATGGAATTGTCAGTTCCCACTGTATAATTTGCATATGTGCAAGCGTGCACGACTTTTGGTCCGTGTGTTTCAGAATCACATTTTAATAAAGTCTATGGTAACGCAAAAAAAAAAACAGGACACACGCGGACAAACTTTTTTTGCGTTTTCCCATTTTTCCTGTTGATTTTCCAAAAACTGCACATGCGCGCAAACGGACTGGAAAGCGGACACAAGCGGACAAATGCATAGAAAAACGCATGTCTGTAAACTTGCAAATGGACCGGAATGCAGAAGGCAACGCATATGTGGGGCCCTAAGGAAGGGTTCATGGGTAGGCAAATAGGTTGGACTAGATGTACTATGTAAAGGCTAGGCCACACTAGTGTGATTTTAGCATGTGAGAATTGCAGCGCAGTGGATGTCAATGGTGGTAGCCACATTGCGATGTGATCTATTTTCGGAGCGCATACGATCAGCAGTTTTTTGCGAACTGCATACTCTCCGAATAAGACAAATTACACCTGGGATCGCAGAACAGACAGTAACATGCTTTTCACGCAAGTTGCCATACGGCACAGTGTGGCTTCAGTCTAACTATCCACAAGGTTCTCAGAACAAGACATACAGTAAGATGCAGCATGGAATCCTGCATAAACCACTCTAAAAACTTTATGTTGTGCAAAACTGTTTATTGTTGGTTCAAAAGTCATAGACAAAAACAGTAGTTTGAACCCAAAATGAAAACTGCAGCACATCTCTATTTTAATACATTGAAGGATAATGAAAGAGCTATATCGGAGATTGATCTCATTTTTACTATCTGTCTGTAAACATACAGTACAGAAAAACTAGAAACGTACCAAAAAGACTTCTTCTTTGAAGTTAGATTGCAGATGTATTTGTTTGCTTGAAAATGATCCCATCAGAGAATCGAATGTCACCAAAATAAGGTAGATGAAACCGAAAACAATTTCCCCACCATATGAGAAAGTATTCATTTCAGTCAAATGTTTGATTCCCATTTAAATAAAGTGACATAGATTAGAGTATTTTAGGTTCATCTTGAAAGTTTAGTTTGGAATGTAAAGTATGAACGTTGCCTGAAATCAACTTGTCTTGCCACCGGCTAGCTACTTAACATACAAACAGGTGTCCACCAATTAAACCCCTTCAGAAACTAAAATTGCATAAATGTCATCGAATGATGTGCCTGCTATTCTAAGTCTTTCTTCTGGTTCACGCACCCATATTATACAAATACGCACATATAAGAAATATAATAACTGCCCATCAATAAGGTAGGGGTATATAAAATTGCGTATAGGAAAGGTGTGTAATTTTTCACTATTACCCTAAATACATGTATATAAAGTATAGTATTGACTTTACTAGGTACAACAAAAAAATGAACCAACATTACTTTTAAAGACAGCTTTCTACTGAACTAAAGTTGTTTTTTACAGTTTACTTATCCTTTAAGTTATAAAAATATTACAGAGCTGATAAGCTATTTAAAATAAAAAAAGTCAAAATGGAAGGTTTAGCCACACCTTTGTTACTGCTAAAATGTCGCAAAAATATGTGCCCCGTTTGTATTATTCACAGGGAGGTGAGAACACTTATTCTCACCTCCCGTGAAAATTTACGCTCGGGGGACCTGGAACTTACCTTACCGCCGCTCCACTCGCAGCCGCTCAGTCACTGAACAGCTGTTCTCTCCGATCGCGCGCCCTATCTTTGTATTGGCGCGCATGTGCCTAAGATGGGCACGTGGTCGGGACAGAGCGGCTGTCAGTGATGAGCAGCTGCGAGTGGAGCGGCGGGTAAGTGAGTTCCAGGTCCCCCGAGCGTAATATTATTCACAGGGAGGTGAGAATAAGCGTTCTCACCTCCCTGTGAATAATACAAAACAGATGGCACATAGTTTTTTTTTTTTATAAACCTGAGTTTAGTGTTCCTTTAAAGTATCTTGAGAAAGGGTCCATGAGTCCTGAAACACATTGTATATGAGTTACATGCAATGAAGTCACTCTAGCAGTTACTCTGCCTGTTGTCTGTTTATTGCTCCATTCATTATAATTTATTCAAGTTTAAATAGATAGCTTGAGGGTTCCAATCAGCAGTACAGATAACCAAGTGCTTCCATAATAAATATAGCACATACACAATGATATTAATAAACACTGTCCAGATATCCACCCATACAGCCGGCTAATTTAATGTGTGCTTTGAGCACATTATAGCCAAACTATATAACGCCAGCTAATTGCTGGCGTTAAAGTTGCGCTGTGGGTAGAGCACATATTGAATTTTGAAACGGAGATTTAGGTAGAGCTATTGCGGCTTTGTGTAAATCTACCAGTTGGTGTTGTACAACTGTATTAAAATGCTTAGTCTAGTTCAGTAACACAAATACAAGCCAAACATTGATCTCCAGTAATAATATTTAAAAGACTGTACACATACCCACATACCCCTCACACAAATCTCAATGTCTGTCTCTTCTTTTATGTTCAAAATAATTGACAGGCATTTAGATTCATCTCTCAATCTATCCAAAAATTTGCGGATCCTCGAGCGGACCGGATTTTGCGAAGTTCGCCCATCTCTATGTGTGACATTATATGATTATCGACACCATGCAGTAATTATTCCCTAAATACTTTACAAACTGTATGTTTGTATAAGATAGTTTTGCTGTGTATTTACAGGAAGATTCAATAAAAGCTCTTATAGTTTAAAATGGTGCTAATTTTGCCCTAACCAATCAGATGTAAGCTTACAAATGTTAAATAAGATCTGATTGGTTGGGGCAAAATTAGCACCATTTTAAACGATAAGAACTTTTATTGAATCTTCCTGTAAATACACAGCAAAACTATCTTATACAAACATACAGTTTGTAAAGTATTTAGGGAATAATTACTGCATGGTGTCGATAATCATATAATGTCACACATAGAGATGGGCGAACTTCGCAAAATCCGGTCCGCTCGAGGATCCGCAAATTTTTGGAAAAAATCGAAAAAATCCGCGAGCGGACCCATTAAAATTTAAAAAAACTCGAAAATACGAGAAATCCTCGTAATTTCGAAAATTTTCAAAAATACGTATTTCCGAAAATACGAGGAATCCTCGTAATTTCGAAAATTTTCGAAATTACAAGATTTCTCGTTTTTTCGAAAATACGAGAAATCTCGTAATTTCGAAAATACGAGAAATCCGCGGTTCGAAAGTTCGGAAGGCGGAAAATCCGGAAAAATCCACCGTTCGCGAATGGGATAAGTCCACGGCGGATCCGGGTTCGGATCCGTGAACCGGCCATCCCTAGTCACAGATAGCCAAATACAATAATATAGCAAATACACATTTCTATAATACCAAGGAACATAACAATAGTATTTACATAACATACCAGTGATGCTTGGATTGGCTAAATTATATGTATTGTATAGATGGATAAAGATGAAACAACATGTTCAAATGTGACTCAGTGAATATCCTACTTCCTATGGGAACTCTGATATGATCAGTAACAGACAGAGGTAAGTATATTGACAAACCAGAGATGGGATCTGGGTCCGAATCGAAAACCGCATCCGACACAGAACCTCTCGGCTCCGAAATCCTAATGATTGTCCGGATTTCGGGAACTCGGAACCTATTTTCTATAATTATCGAACATTCGAGGATTATTGAAAATAGGCTAGAACGTTCAACAATCCGCAAAAATACGATCGGAAACTCGAAAGTAGTCTCCGATCGTATAGTCAAGAATTATTGAACGTTCAAGGGTATTTTAGATAATTCACTAAATAGCCTTGACCATTCAATAATAATCGATAATTTGTTCCGTTTTCGGATTTTTCAGATCTTCAGGATTTTCCCGAGATCCGGGAATCCAAGAAACGGAACGAAACTGGTGAGCTTCGCCATCTTTAACCAGCAGGGGGAGCACAAGAGAAATATTTAATTGAACAGAACTTAATTATATAAAAAAACAACACACTGTCCATATGTAAATAATAATGTTCATATGTAAGAATTAATGTCCAATACATTTAGGAGGGTCCCTAAGTACAACAAGGATTTGGTGTTTTGCAACTGTAACACTTTCCACATATCCAACCCCACTTACAAAGTTCACTACTTGTAGAATATAAACATTTGTGGCCTCATTTCCCACTGGGCGCTGTTTTTAAAACTGAGGGTTTAAAGTTGCTCTAATCGCTATAAATTGGCATTAATTGGATTTCCTGCATGTGCCAGAGTCCTCTAGGAGGATAGAGAAAGCACAGGAACCTTTTGCACACAGGAAACCTTTTTGCACACTGGAAGGCTCCTACTCTTCAGTTTCCTTGACTTTGACACTTAGATACTGCTGGAGAACTCTAAGAAGCAGATATGTGGGGTTAGGATTTTTAAACACTATACAATGGGGCCAGCAGTGGGTTAAATTTTAGTTTTTGGGGTGGACATGCCCTTTAAATAGGTGAGCACGAGTGTAACCCCAGCTGCGCTCTAACATTTTGTAGAAAGTTTAAAGGAGAACTATAGCGAGTATAATGTTTTAGTGAAAATAAAAAGAACCTGGGTCAGGGAGGTAGGATTGGGACTTTCTACCTCCCAATAACATTTCTATGAGAAACTGCTTCTGCCAGACTTCCCGAGTGCTTCCACACAGTATTTAAAACAGGAAGGCCCAGGGCACTAACCTGGCAGAAGAAAACTGGACGAGCTGTAGCTCCTCAATGAAACAATATTGGGAGGTAGGAATTATTATTATTATTTTTATTGTAGATTTATATAGCGCCAACATCTTCTGTGGCGCTTTACAGTTGCATTAATATACACAAGGAAAATGTACATGTTACATACAAGGGTAGTGCAAATAATACAAAGTGCAAATAATTCAAGTGCTCGTCCAGCAGCATTCAGTCTGCGAAGTTACAGCATTACTGTGGTACAATAGGAAGGAGGGCCCTGCATTTAAAGATATGAAGTGATGGCGAATGACATATAAAGCGATGAAGGGAGTTCCAAAGCAGAGGGACAGCATGAGAAAAATCCTGAATTTGGGTGTGGGAAGAGGTGATAAGAATGGTTGAGAGGAGAAGTCCATTAGCAGATCAGAGGTAACGCCTTGGGTAGTATCTGTTTATTAGATCAGAGATGTATGGGGGAGGCTGTATTGGCAAGAGCCTTGTGGGTAGAGATCCTTTTGGGTAATGAGAAGCCCTGCCCCATTTTTAAAAATTTAGATTTTTACAGTATAGTTGTCCTTTAAATATGTTATATTCCCCCATAGCCCACATAGCCAAACATACACACACATAATTCCCACTGTGCACCAATGGGCACACTTTTCCTAGTATATATATTTCATATATGTCAGTACACAATACGCTGTTTTTATTTGTGTATTAAACATTCCATTTCTCAAAACTTTCGGGGCCTTATATATTTTGCTTTCGAGAGAATAGTCTAACAGGGTTGTTCAATAAAAGTTCTTATCCTTTAAAATGGTGCTAATTTTGCCCCAACCAATCAGATGTTAGCTTTCAAATGTTAAATAAGATCTGATTGGTTGGGGCAAAATTAGCACCATTTTAAACAATAAGAACTTTTATTGAGTCTCCCTGAAAATGTTTTACCAAAGTGTAAACCTGTATAGTACATAATTTATACTGAAGGGCCGTCGTTCTTTCTTTCCTTCCATGCCTCTTTTTTTTTTTACACCAAAGCACCTTTATCTTGTTTTTTTTTCACAAAAAAGTAAACCTTCATGTTTTCTTGACATTTTAAGGAACATATTTTATGGTTCTGTCATATCCTCACTGATCCCTGTAGAAATCTACCGTGGCCATAGCAGATGCAACAAAAAAATCCTTTCTGACCTCTTATAAATAAGACTTTCTAATTGTGCAATAAAATTCTTTTGCTGCAGGCATCATTTTTTTTTTCAACAGCTTTGAAAAAATGTTCAAAACAAAAAGTGGAAGAAAACGAGTTCCTGCGCTGACTGAACTTTCTGTAAGAAAACATAGCATGCGATGAAAACAACTATCACGAGTAAGGCTGTAGTTGGCACTAATAATTGGATGAAGAATGAAGATAGATATGATAAGATATCACAGACTTTTTAAACTTAGACATAAACAAATGTAGGTCAGTATACTGGAAATCCAGTGGGTACTTTATGAGCTATTTGAGATTTATCTTGAATTTATGAACATTGCTTCATAAATAGAGTGTGAGTAGCCTACCAGTATGCCCAACCTTAGTGGTCCCTTCATTCCAACACCAATGAATGAATTATTGAGACCCCCAGCAACCTTTTAATCTAATTTTGATGTGTCGTGCACATTCAAGCGTTCAGAGACATTTGATTTTTCGAAAACGATTTTTTCATTTTCTATTGGTGTTTTGTGGGAAATTCAAATCCTATCTGTCCTGTCTGGTTTCTGCTACCTTTTTAAGTTTCTGTTTGGAATTGCCCCATTGTACGTTATAGTGTTGGTTCTACCCAGCTTATGGTGTGCTTCCTTATGCTTGTTTGCCGTCTGTCCTGTCTGTCCTCTGACTATGCTTTCTCTTGATCCATTGGAACCTCCTTGCTCCACTTACTTATTCCCTGTGTACTGACCCTTGGCTCTGACCCTAACTTCTATTCTTCTAACTCCTCTTGTACCACGCTTTTTACAGTTCTTTGCCAGTTGTCTTTTCTCAAATGTCCTGGCAAACAGGGCTTGTCTATTGGTGAAGCAAGTGGTGGTAATTGATTGGGGTATCTGTACTTAAGCGGTACACGGGAACTCCAGAGCGTTAAACACCACTTAGATTTCTGAGAACCAGATAATTCAAATGGAGAATGTATTTCTCCTTCACCTTTCAAATGATAAATTCTATACCATACCAAATAGCTACAATTTGTTCTATACCTTTACATATCTCTGTAGTCTGCTGACATGTGGGCTGTTCTGTGTGCAGAATAATGCTGGACAGGGTTGTTTCTAACCATCTTGGTGCCCTAATGTGATCAGATCGCAATCCCACCACGCTTAAAAGGGAAGTAGTGTGGCCTAGCCCCCCAAGAGTATTGTCATTAAGACTTTCAGTGCCAGCAGAGTATTACCATTAACCCTTCAATGCCAGCAGACATTCCTACTGATAATTTCAGTGCAAGCACTTTCCCAGAGTATTACCATTAACACTTTCACTGCCAGCAGAGTATTATCTTTAACCCTTTCAGCTTCCAGCATATACAGTATGTACCTGTTTTTCATGTCTCCTCCATTGAATTGTTGGAAGGAAGAAAGGGTGGAAGGATGGAAGGAAGAGAGAGGCAGGGATAGGGATCTCATGGCTGATAATAACAGTGATCCTGTGACTAAGTCTGCAGCAGCTTTTACCTGGCATTTTAGAACTGCTCTACTCAATAATATTAGCTGAGCTCATCCTCCCCCCTCCTTCCTTCATCTTCAGTTCACTTGCAACATTGTTTCCAAGTAGAGGAATCTACCCATCTACCAAGAGGCAGGGTGAGTCATGTGACTAATGTGGCATCCCTGGGCCAGGCCACCGCCACGGCCGTGATAATGCATTTAGCAGGACTGCTGCCACTCTGCACCCGGCAGCCACAAGAAATAAGATTTGCCAATGCCGATATATATTCTTACTGGCTGAGCCGGGCCGGGTCCGACTCTGTAGTGCTGCTGGCTGCGTTCGGCTCTCCTTCCTTATTTGGCTCCCAGCTTCTGTTGCTTCTTCTGGGCTGGCCAATCAGACCTGCAACTATGACCCCCTCCCAACCCCCCCCGAGGACCTAGGAGGCAGCAGCAGTGTTACGTGAGTGATGTCAGCGTCAGTCTCGAGTTGCGCAGTCCCGACCCGATTACCATTGCTCATGCCAGTCTGTGGACTGTGGAGAGCAGGAGTCGATGTCACATGACTAACACATTGTTGTAGGTGTTAGTGTAAGTAAATTATTTATAAACCCTGGGGTCTTCTTATAGGCCTCTGTAAAGGGAGAGAATGAGGGTATGTGGTCATGAGGGGGGGTGTGCTGGGTAATATTGGTGATGAGTTTCTCAGTCTCTGTATAGGGAGTTGTTAAGACCCATAAGGGTATGTCTGTAGTCATGGGGGGATAATTTTCAAAAATAGCCTCGAACATTCGAAAATCTTAAAAAATACGATCGGAAACTCGAAAAAATGGTCTCCGATCGTATTTTCTGTAATTTTCGAACATTCAATGCTATTTTGAAAAATTAGCGAAAATAGCCCTGTACATTGGTAAATATTGAAAATTCATTCAGGTTTCCGATTTTTGTATTTTCGGGATTTTCCTGAGATCCGGGAATCTGAAAACTAGTGAGTTTCGGCCATCTCTATTCATGATAACCCAAATGTATATCACAGACTATAAAATACAGTATGTTAATTTGATAGATATTTTGAAGCAACAAAAACCTGAATGGAGCAATATGGTAGTTGCAATGCAAGCTGTTTAAGAAAGGGATGTAATATATGTCTCTAGTAATTTAGATTATTGCTAATTGAATGTCTGATGAATTGCTTAAATACCTGTGTAATAGGAAGTCAAAAATCGTTAAGTTTAGCCACACTCACCAACAAAAACCGCGCCCACAAACAAAGCCACACCCAGGAGGCACTGGAGGTAGCTGAGTTCAGGCTCTCTACTCACTACAATGTTACAAATTACAGCAGAACCAGGAGAGCAGATCTAACACAGCAAGTTAAAGCTGACAGGGAGATGCTAGGGAGAACATTGGGTAGTGGAGGGTGGAAGGGAGGGCTTTCCTGGACATGCTAGAAACCTCAACATGGACAAGGAAGAAGCAGGCACCTGGGTGACTTACAGAAAGCTCCTACTCTTCACTTTCTGGGACTTTGAACAGGCACTACAGGAGAACCATTAGGAGCAGAGATGTATGGTAAAGATTTTTAAACACTACACAGTGGGGTCAGTAGTGGGTTAAATTTTAGTTTTGGGGGTGGATATATCCTTTAAGATCAGTGCTTGTAAGATGTGTAATGGAGATCAAGGAGAAAGAAACAGGGTCAACAGCTGCCAAGACAAGTGCTGTCAATGAAATCCATAAGATACATTATAAAATTCTAACAAAACGTGAATCTGTCACAGCTAAACTGGATTATCTAGCCATATGAATAATCACAGGGACAGCTTGAAGGTGAGCATAATTCTAAGGATGTTCAATGGAAAGAACTTTATTTACTCCTCTGTTTCACTAGTCACTTTCCATTTATGAAATGTTACGTTTATTACATCTTTCTACTCGATTCTATTTATTGTTAAGGTGATGGATTTTGTTGGGAAATCAGAAATTCAGGCTGGCGACCTGCCATGCATTTTCATTAACTCGGAATAATATTAGGAATTTGATTTATAACCGCAATGAAATGTATAAGACATGAAGTTAATTTTCCCGGGCAGTAAATACAAAGTTTAACAAATCCATTGACACCATTACACAACATGTTTACATTATTTTCTTTCACATTTAAAGGTGCAGTATATGTATTGTAATTATTTCTAATAATTATATATCTCATATATAGATGTAAACATCTATCTCCATTACAAAGAGTTATGTTTTTACTTGAATTTGATAAATAGACGTGAGTGTGTGTCCTTCCCTCGACACGCACGGTGAAATACAAACACAGACTGAAATACGCAGTACGGTAACACACACTGACACAGAACGTTGATAGAGGTGACTTGGTGGTAACACTTTTGCTTTTCAGTACTGAAGTCCTGTGTTTACATCCTTTCTTGGTCAATAGAGATGGACACAAAACCAACTCGAACCCGAGTTCGAGCCAAACTTTATGAGTTTGAACGAACTCAAACTATTCTGGACTCGTGGGATAGTCTTCGAATGTTCGAGAAATCTCAAATGCACATGGATTTTCAAACGTTCGGTAAAACTCGAATGGCGATTCCGAAAATCCTCGAACCTCCTGGGATTCCCGTAATCGGATGCTCAAGGATTGGCGAACGGCCGAAAAGCCTGCGGACGGACGTTCGGGGGTCCCGCAGCTCGAAACTGGGACCCCCTCCAGGGCCTTACAAGGAGCATTGTGGCCCTGACAAAGGCCCTTTGGGGCTTAAGGGGTCCCACAGCTCGAACCTGGGACCCCCCCTCCCCGGCACTTATAAGTACCCTTGTGTATTTCACTGTGGGTGTCGAGGGAAGGACACACATTCACATCCATTTATCAAATTCAAGTAAACATTACTCTTTGTAATTTACCCCCCATTGATCTTAATGGGTCCATTTTCAAACTTTTTTAGAAGTTCGAAAGTTCGAAAACAGACCGAACTTTATGATGTTCAGCCATTTCTATTGGCCACGTCTGATAGGTGACTACTAGGGCTATTTACGGGGAGCCATTATTGGCTTTTTCCTTCAACCCATGTACCACATTAAACCTGACTTTCAGTCATAGCTAATGGCAGTTGCGGTGGTACGCTACAAGTGTATCGCGCATTCGCTATGCACTGAGAGACGCTATCAGCTCAGTGCATTGCCTAGAGCAGGCAAGAGAGAGTGATACTGACTCTCCACACTATGTTCTGCCGGGATATTTTGTGATGTGCAGTACAGAAAATAACTTGGGATAATGTAATGTACAGTACAGTGTCAGGCATTGTTTAACTCTAATGGGTGTTATTTACCACTACCAGGCATTATTTAGCACTGCTCTGTATTATTTACCCTTACAAGGAATTATTTACCACTACCAGGCATTATTTAACACTGCTCTGTGTTATTTACATCTACCAGGAATTATTTATCACTACCAGACATTATTTATCACTACCGGGCATTATTTAACACTACCAGGCATTATTTACCACTACCAGGCATTATTTAAAGGAGAACTAAAGCCAAATTTTTACACTCCAGAATCTGAACATATCCCCTCTAAAACACCAATGAATTGTAAAATAGTAATACAGTAAATAGCATTAAAGTAAATATTACCACTTGAACTGGATGAAATACTGTATGTACAGTGACTGACCACACCCCTGACCTCAGTCACATGCTCCCTTGCCTATTCTGTCCTGTAAAAGGATTGGCTAGAGGCTACTAGTGGGTGTGACCAACTGTAACAAGTATCTTAGGACTGAGCATGTGTAAAGAACATAATGGTCAGTGACCACACTGTGTGATACTGGAACACTGGCAAATAAGACACAAACCTCATGTTAGAAAGTTAAATTTCTCAACAACCATATTAAAATGAGAGGTAAGACACTGATTACTCCTTTTATATCAAGGAGCTCTGCCTTCTAATTCAATGTTGTTCTGAGGCTTTAGTTGTCCTTTAACACTGCTCTGTATTATTTACCCTTACCAGGAATTATTTACCACCACCAGGTATTATTTAACACTACCAGGCATTATTTACCAACACGGGGCATTATTTATCACTACCAGGCATTATTTACCACCACCAGGTATTATTTAACATTACCAGGCATTATTTACACTGCTCTGTATTATTTACTACTACCAGGCATTATTTATCACTACCAGGCATTATTTACCAGCACCAGGTATTATTTAACACTACCAGGCATTATTTAACACTGCTCTGTATTATTTACCTCTACCAGGCATTATTTACCACCACCAGGTATTATTTAACACTACCAGGCATTATTCACACTGCTCTGTATTATTTACCAGTACCACTAACAGGCATTATTTACCACTACCAGGTATTATTTAACACTACCAGGCATTATTTACACTGCTCTGTATTATTTACCACTACCAGGCATTATTTACTATTACAAGGCATTATTTAACACTGCTCTGTATTATTTACCTCTACCAGGCATTATTTAACACTGCTCTGTATTATTTACCAATACCAGGCATGTTTGCCCTGCATAATTATACTAAATTTCTTGTTTCTACTAGTGATGGACCCGAACCTGAAAACGATTTCAGAATGAACTCGAACTATCTGAACTCTATTCGACCTTCAAACTAGTTCAGGTTTTCCGAACTTGCTGACTTATTTTCGATAATTAACAAATTCGCAAATCAGTAACTCCCGAATGTAACGTTCAAATTCGGTAACCCTTTAATATTCTCACGAACTTACCTGCCGCTCCGGGTGCGCCGCACTGCACTTCCGGGTGGGCGGCGTCGACGTCATGACATCACGACGCTGACACGCCGGGCGGCGCGAAATTTGAAAAGCCGGTGTCCTCCTGGACCCGGTGCCCGATTGTAGCTTCTGCTACCACCCGGCTCAGTACTCACCTGCCTTGGTTCCTGGTCCTGCCTTCGAGCTTACTTACCTGTTGTTCCAGCTACCTACTTACCTACCAGTTCTACCAGCTACTTACCTTGCCATGCCAATCTCCAGTTACTCTCCTTGTTTCAGCATCCAGCCTACAGTTCCCAGCAGCAACATTGTTCCAGCATCCAGCCTACAGTTCCCAGCAGCACCATTGTTCCAGCATCCAGCCTACAGTTCCCAGCAGCACCATTGTTCCAGCATCCCGCCTACAGTTCCCAGCAGAACTTTGTTCCGGCATCCAGCCTACATTTCCCAGCAGCCTCTGTGTCCTGCCATTCCAGGACTATACGCCTCCTCCTAAAGCGTACTTGTAAGTACCCAGCCTCCCGGCCATTTATTACAAATATATCCTTCAATTTCTGAAACCCTCGATTGTAGCGGTCAATATTGGTAACCCTCAAATGTATTATTTGGTAACCCTCGAATGTACTGTTTGGTAACGCTTGAATGTAGCGGTCGATTTCGGTAACACATGAATGCGGCCTTTATTTTTGGTAACTCTCGAATGTAGCGTTCTGTAACCCTTGGAAGTATTGTTTGGTAACCCTCTAATCTAGCATTCGAGTTTGGTGACCCTCGAATGTATTGTTTAGTAACCCTCAAATGTAGAGTTCGAGTTTGGTAACCCTCGGATGTATTGGTTGATTTCAGTAACCCTCAAATGTATCGTTTGATGACCCTAGAATGTATTGTTTGATAACCCTTGAATGTAGCGTTCCAGTTCAGTAACCCTCAAATGTATCGTTTGGTAACTCTCGAATGTACCGTTGTGCTCAGTAACCCTTAAATGTATTGGTCGATTTCAGTAACTGTTGAATGCATCGTTCTGTAACCCTTGAAAGTATTGGTCAAAAACCCTCGATTTGGCCATAGCCCTCAAATGTAGCGTAGGGAAACAATTGTCCAATCGTGGGAAAAGAAGTGTTTAAAGGAGTTTTGGTGATATGGACATGTTCCCCAGGTGCCAGAGTCATTTACAGTAAGTTACCATTGCTAATTTAACATATATACTCGAGTAAATGTCGATCCAAGTATAATCCGAGGTACTTATTTTTACCTGAGAAACGAGTAGAAATGATTGACTCTAGTATAAGCCGAGGGCTGACAATAGACAGCCCCATAGATAGTTCCACAGACATTCCTATAAAAAGTCTTATACACAGCCCCATAGAATGTCCAATACACAGCTCCATAGAAAGTCCAAAACACAGCCCTATAGAAAGTCCCATACACATCCCCATAGAAAGGCCGAAACTTAGCCCTATAGAAAGTCCAATACACAGCCAAATAGAAAGTCCCATACACAATCCCATTGAAAGCCTTAAACACAGCCCCATTGTAAGTCCAAGACAGCCCCATAGAAAGCCCATTACACAGCCCCATTTAAACTCCAATACAAAGTCCCATAGAAAGTCCAATACACAGCCTCATAGAAAATCCCATACACAGCCCCATAGAAAGTCCCATACACAGCCCCATGGAAAGTCCAATACACAGCCCCATAGAAAGTCCCATACACAGCCCAATAGAAAGTCTAATACACAGCCCCATAGAAAGTCCCATACACAGCCCCATAGAAAGTCCCATACACAGCCCCATAAAAATTCCCATACACAGCCCCATAGAAAGTCCCATGTACAGCTCCAAAGAAAGTCCAATACACAGTCCCACAAAAAACGCCCCATACACAGATGTGCCCTTTATACCTTTCTGTGCAGCCTGAGGATCTCTCCTTTAGAGAAGTGTGTTGAATCCTGTTACTTCTGTGTTGTTTTCCCTTTCCCTTGCAGTCTGGACTGATCTGAATGAGCAGGACAACAATAGCCTAACCCATCAAAATCAAGAGGATTCTGTGTGTTACAGGGCACAGCTTTTGTTTTCCCAGGGCTATAAGTTTTTGTCCAGCTGCTCCTTCAAGCATCCTAATCAGCCCAGCCCCAAGGATAAGCCGAGGGGAGACTTTCAGGACGATTTTAAAGGTGAACTTTCTCAGCTTATACTCGAGTATATACGGTATCTGTAATTTATCCAAACTTTTCAAATTATTTCCTTCCATTGACTTTAATGGGTTTGTTTACGAACTTCCAACCTTCCAAACTTATACTGAAGTTCGAAAAATTAACTGAACTTCAGGAAGTACGGCCATCTCCAGTCTCTAGCTTGAAGACTGTGGGAGGAGATACAGTCCAAAGAATAAAAGAGAAAAATATGAAATAGAAAGAAGAGTAATAAGTTGTCTCTTCAAGCCAAATTAATAAATAATATTATTACACACATCCATCTGCATAAATACATAGCAAGACAAAGCATGAGAACATAAAATAACTCTTTTGTTATCAACTTAAGTAATTTCAATGAGAATGTTTATATTACTAATTACATTGAGAGCCAAAATAGTATAAATGACAATGAGAATAGCCGCAATACCAAACACATCTTTGTATTACGTTGGGAATGGTGGCATTTTGTCAGAATCAGATGTCAGATGTATCACTCTTTGTAATTACTACAGATATTGGGCAGAAAAAGGTGTTGGTCATAGCCCACTAGGGAGATTTTAATAAACTTCTCTCATTAATAAAAATGATTCTATTTTCTAGCCATCTGTTTCCTTTCCCTAATTGCTAACACTGTATTTTCTTAAACTGAGCCAGATTTGACAGCTTGTTTTTATAGACACCATATGTAAATATTTTACTGGGGGGGAAATATTAAAATAATTTATATATAACAGAGTTTTATTCTTCTTTCGACACTTTTGCAGTACATTTGTTGCCTAATAATGTTGTTAGACTACTAGCAAATATTTACTAGTTTATACATCATATCCGTATTGTATCCTATGCATCATCAGGTAATATGTAGAAATAAGTCAGAGAATATTATTGTCTAGAAGTATATGGTCATTATTTAGAAAAAAAATAATGTCAAAGTAGGAGTAAAACCATGAATTACCTTATTTCTGAATATTATACACACAGCCTCACACCACTAGTGAACACACAAGTGCTCAAGTAGTAGTCAGGACCATCTTCCCCTCCCGGTTGTCCAGCCATAACTGGACCCAACACAGAGAGCTTCCCGGCGCCGTAAGGCTATGGGAGGCCCACCAATACTTCCCCCCCTTTCGACTCCCAGCTGCCACCAAGAAGTCTCCCGAGAGGGTTCGATTGGGAAAGCTGAAAATCCTAAAAAGGACCCAGCCTGTTCCGCTATAAAATGTGAACAAACAAAAAACGAAAATTTAGTGGGAAGTGGGGGTAAGTGCTAAGTGCAATAAATAAGGGTGCCAATTCATTCAGGCAAATTAATAGGGGTGGTGTGCCAATAGGGCCTAAGCCTCATCCGGCAAAGGCAAAAAAATTATCCAGTCCCCTTTAACAGGGAACCAGCATGTGCAAGGAATAAAACCACAGTGACCCAGTGAACATATAGTGCACAGGGTAAGCCGGGCTTCCAGGACACCCGCCGACCCATGACCTCGACCAAGCATAGTGTGCAGACCCCCTCAAACCAGTAGCACACAGGGCCTGCCCCTTCCTGCACAGAGGCAGGCCCTGTTTCTGACCTGATAAGAACAGATACTACACTTGATCTTAGCCAAAGGGCCGAGAAGCCATATACTACAAAACAACGATATAAAATTAATAAAGTATACTTATTTTACTTGACACCCCTAAGTTTGAATGGAAAACTCAAAATGGTAGGTTTAGTGTGCTAAACTAAGAGTGCTAAAGAGTCTCCTTGCATTGGTAGTGTCTCATGTAGACACTAAAAGGTAGTGGGATTTTACTAACATCCAGTGAGGTTCTGATCTTACACTGATAGCAAATCAACAAATTATCTTAGGCATTGTACAAGACAAGACAGGAAGTGTAAGGAAGTTTATGTATCACTCCCAAGTATGTGCTGTTTGTAAAATTTCTGACAGTCTTAGCCAATTAACAATTCTTCAGATTAACACATTTACTCCCCCCTCCCTTCTCCATAGAAAGAAATAAGAAAATCCAGTTTCTGTTTACTAGACAGGAAGTGGTGTCTGTATATGATAAAATGACTTTGCATGTCACTGAAACTACACAGCATTCTTAGAGAAATAGACAGTTTTTCCCTTTTTTCCACTATTGATTTATCAATAAAATGAGGCTGTGAGGTACCTTCTGTTATAAGAAGGTTCTGCTTCATTTTATACTCTGTGGGGAGATTTAAGCTCCTTTAGGGAAGAGGTGGTACCTCACCATAATGTTTGAAGCTAATTAGTATCCTGTACTCCCAAGCCCTAACCCCACAGCGTCTGTAAATTTGGAACTTGCTGCGGTAAATACTGTACTAATAAGTTTGAACCTAGCATGTTAGTCTGGATCCTGTATAGGGTCTTAAGTTGCCCAATGGTTCTGTTTAGATTGAACTGCACATTGTGGCAGGATCTGTTTTTAGATCTGCAGGTTCATTCCACTTAGACTCCATGGATTATAGCTGTCAGGTAGGTGGAATATGAAAGTGAGGGAAAATTTGGTAAGGAATTTGATTCTTACTGCCTTAAGTGACCCATATAATCCTTCCCTAATCCAGTAGTTTAATAGCTATAGATATAAGGGAAGGGCAGATGGATCACTTCTCGTATTTTCGAAATCCACGTTTCGGAAGTTCGGAAGGCGGAAAATCTAGAAAAATCCGCCGTTCGCGAACGGGATAAATCCGCGGTGGATCCGGGTTCGGATCCGCGAACCGGCCAATTTCTGGTATTTTCGAAAATTTTCGAAAATACGAGAAATCCGCGGGTCGTAAGGCGGAAAAATCCGAAAAATCAGCCATTGGTGAACGGGATAAATCCGCGGCGGATCCGGGTTTCGGATCCGCGAACCGGCCATCCCTAACAGGAAACAAAGAATCCTGGGAGTTGTAGTTTTCAAACACGTGAAATGTCCCAAGTTTAACACCCCTGCTCTATACCATTAGGCTGTATTTCATCTGGACACATGCCTTAGCTGCAGAACATTACGATTTTTAGTTTTTAAACATGTGAAAGTAGTAGTTTTCAAACATTTGCTAATACAGTGACTGAAGGGAATGAGGGGGGATTACCAGCACAGCACACAGCAGGAAGTGTGTAAGGTGTGTACTTTTTTTTTTTAATGGAGGAGGATAATGGAGGAGGAGGAGACACAGTTTGTCTGAAGTATTGAAGTATTAAAGTATTAAAATCTATTCTTTAGTTTGCCATTTACAGGAGACAGTTTCTGAGTTTCTGATTATGGTCTATAGGTAGAGCTCCTACTGGATAAGCTATCAACCATTACTGATATGAATTAAAGCAAAAATTAAGCAAACATTTTTTTTTTTAACTTGACACTAGTCAAACAATTTACTAGTAAAGATGGTTGAAATTGTCGGGTTTCGTTCCGTTTTCGGATCTCGGGAATATCCTGAAGTTCCAAAAATCCATAAACTGTACTTAAAATCCAGACTTCGGAGCGAGTTTACGGTTTTTATCGAACGTTCGAGCTATTTTTGAGAATTTTCTAAAATAGCTAGAACGTTCGATAAAAATTGAAAATGCACACCGAAGTCCAGATATGTATGTATATGTTTATTTATAAAGCGCCACTTGGGGACTCAGCGCTGTACAGTATTAAAATACAATAAAGTCATACAAGGGGGATATCCGAACAATCCATCTGCTTTCAGACGGAACATTCAGATTTCGGAACCGAGGGGTTCCATGTCGGATCTGAGTCCGAGTCGGGCCCAGATCCCATCTCTGTTTACTACTTCGTAAATAAAGATTATTATTAAAGGGTAACTAAAGTGTGGGAAAACACAATTTCTAATGTACTAAGGGACCACGGAAACCCTAATGGGATATGTAGAGATTTTATCATCCGATTCACAGTATCAGCCTAAAATAATTGTGTGTTGTGTGTCAGACCATCAGCCTTGTTTGCCAAAAATATTTCTACATTTATGGCCATCTTCATGTTGACACTTGTTCAAAGCAGTTCAAAGAGCAGTGAAGTCTATTCTATTCAGGGGGCCTTCCTCTGTAACAGAGCCGCCAGACAAATACTGTGATTAGAAAACATGATCTGTGCCTGTGCAAAGCAAATAGTACTTTCCTGTCGGTGGCCCATTTGATACAATATGAAAGTACAGTAAGCTCTTTGGGTCAAGGTGCAGTAATTTTATTATACTCATGCATGTTTTATATATGTGTACATTTTAATGTTTATATATAATATTTTATATGGCTTTGCACTTGTTCATATTCTACTGAAAGTATTGTTAAAATATAGGGTGTTGTGACATTGTGCAAATAAAGATATACACACAAAGTATCAAAACAGAAACTAAACTTTATTTTGTTACAGAGGAAAGGAGTGTAAAAAGCGCATTGTATAAGGTGGCATTGTATAAGATTTGTGGCAACAATTTAAAGGGCATCTATACTGAAAAATAAGTTATTTTAAAGGGTATCTCCACTGGTTTTGGTAAGTTTTCGGAATCCATTTCTATTGAAGAATGGGAGGTAAAGGAGCTGTGCCTTACCTTGTCTTAATAGAACACACAGGAGCCAGGAGAGAAGGTAAGAAACTTACCGCTCGCTCGCTCCCCGGCGCGTAGTCTGACAGGTCCCGACGGACCTTGTCTTCTATGGCATGCGCGATCTATGCGCATAGAAGACAAGGTCCGTCGGGACCTGTCAGACCAAGCGCCGGGGGAGCGAGCGAGGGGGTAAGTTCTTACCTTCTCTCCTGGCTCCTGTGTGTTCTATTGAAGAACGGAAGGTAAGGCACAGCTCCTTTACCTCCCATTCTTCAATAGAAATGGATTACAAACTTACCAAAACCAGTGGGAGACCCTTTAAATATCCATAACTACGGTGTCCATTTTAGGACATCATCAAGGTGTCAGGTATCGGGTATCAGGTGTCAGTATCAGGTATCGGGTATCAAGTGTCAGGTTATCGGTGTCGGGTATCAGACATCAGGTATCGGGTGTTGGGTATCAGGTATCAGGCATCGGGTATCAGGTACAGGCATCGGGTATCAGGCGTCAGGTATTGGGTGTAGGTTTCAGGTGTCAGGTATCAAGTGTCAGGTATCGGTATCAGGTGTTAGGTGTCAGGTATCAGGTATCGGGTGTCAGGTATCAGGTATCGAGTGTCAGGTATCGGGTTTCAGGTATCAGGTGTCAGGTCAGCTAGGGTGTCAGGTATCATATTTGTTGTATTAGATGGCCCTACACAAGCAAACATTAAATAGGTTAGACATTAGACAGTTAGCAAAATGTGACCTAGTTTTTGGGGAATAACATTAAAAAAATTTAATAGAGGTGGGCATACCTTAACAACCAGTAAGTGAAGATAAAGTGTGTGTAAAAGTATGTACCTGTATCTGTGTGGGGGGTGGGAGGTATTAGCATTTGCATTTACGACCATGAAACTAATGTTTTGATGACATGACCCCTAGGCTGAGGCCACACAGCAATGCACAGGAATCGTGCACACAATCGCGAGCATTATCGCACGCGATTGGTGGGCACGAGTCTTGTGCATTTTGCTTTTTCACCATTTTGCGTTACCAAAACGCTAATGGACACGCAATCGCATGCGCATCGGAAATCACGGGAATTTTCAACTTCCCGTGATTTCCATTTTAGCAAAAAACGCAGGCGCAATAAACGCGTGCGCAAACGCGCGAAAAACGCGCTAGTTTGGCCTAGCCTTAAACCTCGAATATCCATATTAGAAGATTGTTACCCTTTATGGGAAAAAAATATCCTGATATTTGCCGATAATGCAGTAACGCTTCCACCAATTCCTTAGCTAGCTAAAATAGAAAGAACAGTAATTTAGCTTTTCAAGCCAAATTAAAAAAAAATAAAAAAAATATATATATATATATAATATATATATATATATATATAAAAATATATAATAATAAAGCTGAAAATAACCATCTATTGCAAAGTTTGACACTGTCCCTAAATGTACAGAAAAAACACATCTTTGTCATTCTCATGTTTCAGGTTTCATGTATCAGAGTCAGGTATCATTCATCAGTATCAGAGTCAGTCATTCATAGTTTCAGAGTCAGGTCATTCATCAGTTATCAGTGTCAGGATCATCATCATTATCAGAGTCAGGTATCATTCATCAGTATCAGGTCAGGTATCATCATCATGTATCCGAGTCAGGTATCATTCATCATGTATCAGAGTCAGGTATTATCATCATGGATCAGAGTCAGGTATCATTCATCATGTATCAGGTCAGGTATCATTCATCATGTATCAGAGTCAGGTATCATTCATCAGGTATCAGAGTCAGGTATCATTCATCATGTATCAGAGTCATGTATCGTTCATCAGGTACCAAAGTCAGGATCAGAGTCAGGCATCATTCATCAGGTATCAGAGTCAGCTATCGGTCATCAGGTTTCAAAGTCAGACATCAGAGTCAGGCATCAGAGTCAGGTATCATTTATCAATGATATCTGATGGCTGATAACTGATTCCTCTGATACATGATGAAGATACCTGAATTTGATAACTGACTTTGATGCCTGATGAATGATACCTGACTCTGATACCTATTGAATGATGTGTGACACTGATACCTGATGAATGATACCTGATGAATGATACATGAAACCTGAAACATGAGGAAGACACAAATGATGTTTTTTTCTGTACTTTAGGACATGTGCTGACCGTTACATCCAATAGAGGGTGTTATTTCTAGCTTTAATTTTAGTTTTTTTTTTAAATTTCGCTTGAAAAGTAAATACTGTTCTTCTATTTCTTTACTTCTTTATTTAATAATTTTTTTATCATTGATCAAAAAATTTTTTGGACTATAGTTACCCTTTAAGTATGCTGCCACAGAAATGGAAGGGTCAGTAGGTGTGTGTACCTGGGTAAGATTGGCATAAAAAAAACACTTTTTGATATTGATCAAAATTTGTTTTTTGACCATAGTTACCTTTAAGTATGGCTGCCACAGAAATGGATGGGTAGATCTGTAGGTGTGTGTACCTGTATCAGGTTAGGGGTTAAAAAAAACAGACTTTTTTAATGATTAGTCAAAAACATTTTTGCCTATAGTTACCCTTTAATTATGGCTTCCATGGGAACAGAAAGGTTGTGTTTATGACCATGAAACAAACTGTTTTGAAATATCCACATTTGAGGATTGTTACCATTATAGTCTATGGGAAAAAGGTCCCAAAATTTATCAATAACGCTGTGTAACGCTAAGAATAGCACACTTCTCCTATATGCCCCGCAGTCTGTACCGATTTCATGTGTCTAGCTCAGAAACTGTGGGAGGAGATACGGTCCAAAAAGCGAAAAAATAAAACGGAAGAAGAAATAGAAAGAACCGTAATTTGGCTCTTCAAACCAAATTAAAAAGAAATAAAAATAAAGCTAGAAAAGCTAGTGCTAAAAAGTACAGAAAAAAACATCTTTGTGTCTCCTCATGTTTCAGGTATCATTCTCAGGTATCATTCCTCAGGTATCACTCCTCAGGTATCATTCCTCAGGTATCACTCCTCAGGTATCACTCCTCAGGTATCACTCCTCAGGTATCTTCCTCAGGTATACACTCCTCAGGTATCACTCCTCAGGTATCATTCCTCAGATTGATTTTACTGCTGTTACATCCATAGATGGCGCTTTTCTAGCTTTATTTTCTTCTATTAAAATAGATGAGAATATACCAATGTGCAATCTGTACCACTATAAAATCAGTTCAAATAGGTCCACACTAATAAGCCTTATACTGACCAATTGACATTCTGTAAATATATATTTCTATATTACACAGGAAGAAAGAGGCAGACAGTGCTCCTTTATGTCACCCCCCCCCAAAAAAAAAAACACAAAAAAAAAAACCCTATGTATTTAATAGTCTGGTCCATTCTTAGTGTATTAAATTTTCAAAATTAATGGTCCAAAGGATTATCTAAAGGTAAAGAACCGCTGCATGTAAAATGCAGTCTTTAGACATTCGATCTATCTATGTCTGCCTCCTGTATGGCCATGATACCTGATAACTGAATCCTGATAACTGATACATGATAATGATACCCAATACACGATATTAATAAACCACGCCTGACACCTGATAGACAATAACCCACCTAATACCTATCAACCAATACCTGACACATGACAACCGATACCAGATATACATGACATCTAATGAATGATACATGATGAATGATGCCTGACTCTGATGCCTGATGAATGATAACATGACTCTGATACCTGACTCGACAAATGACAAATGATACCTGACTCTGATTAGATGAATGATGCATGCTATGATACCCGATGAATGATGCCTGACTCTGATAGCCGATGAATGATACATGACTCTGATACCTGACTCGACAAATGACGAATGATACCTGACTCTGATACTGATGAATGATGCCTGACTCTGATACCCGATGAATGATGCCTGACTCTGATACCCGATGAATAATACCTGACTCTGATACCTGACTCTGACACCTGACGAATGATAACCTGACTCTGATACCCGATGAATGATACCTGACTGATACTTGATGAATGATGCCTGACTCGATACCCAATGAATGATGCCTGACTCTGACACGACGAATGATACCGATCTGATCCCGATGAATGATACCTGACTCCAATAGACGATGAATGATACCTGACTCCAATAGACAATGAATGATACACAATGAATGATACCGGATACATGAAACCTGAAACATGAGGAATGACACAAAGATGTATTTTTTTCTGTACCAATGAATATATATATTTACAGAATGTCAATTAATGTCAGTAAAAAGGCTTAAATAAAAACAGACACAGGTACACCCAGCTACTGACCTACCTTTCCATTCCTATGGAAGCAATACCTAAGGCTAACTATAGTCAAAAAATAATTTGATCAATAATCAAAAAGTGTGTTTTTTTAATAAAAGAAGACAAAGATAAAGAAATAGAATGGACAGTAATTTAGATTTTCAAGTAAAAGAAATTAAAAAAAAAAAATAAAGTAAGAAATAAAGTGGAAATCTATTGCATGTAAAGTCTGCACATGCCTAAAATGTACAGAAAAAAACATCTTTGTGTCATTCCTCATGTTTCAGGTTTCATGTATCATTCATCAGGTATCAAAGTCAGCTATCAGTGTTATTCATTATTCATTAGGTATCATTCATCGGGTACATTCATCAAGTATCATTTATCAGGTATCAGTGTCACACATCATTATCAGGCATCAAAGTCAGTTATCAAATTCAGGTATCATTCATCATGTATCAGAGTCAGGAATCAGTTATCAGCCATCAGATATCATTGATGAATGATACCTGATTCTGACACCTGAGAATGATACCTGACTCTGATACCCGATAAATGATGCCTGACTCTGATACCTATGAATGATGCTGATGAATGATACCTGATGAATGATGCCTAATGAATGACGCCTGACTTCTGATACCTGATGAATGATACCTGATGAATGATACCTGATGAATGATGCATGACTCTGATACTGATGAATGATACCCGATGAATGATGCCTGACTCTGATGCTGATGAATGAGATGCCTGACTCTGATACCTGACTTTGATACCTGATGAACGATACATGACTCTGATACCTGATGAATGATAATTGACTCTGATGCCTGATGAATGATACCTGACTCTGATAACATGATGAATGTATACCTGACTCTGATATGATGAATGATACCTGACTCTGATTCATGATGAATGATGCCTGACTATATATATTATATATATTTTTTATATATATATATAATTTGGCTTGAAAAGCTAAATTACTGTTCTTCCTATTTTAGCTAGCTAAGGAATCGGTGGAAGGGTTACTGCATTATCGGCAAATATCAGGATATTTCTTTCCCATAAAGGGTACAATCTTCTAATATTTCGAGGTTTAAGGGCTAGGCCACTCTAGTGCGTTTTTCACATGCTTGCGCACGTGTTTTGCGCTCGCGGTTTTCACTAAAATGGAAATCGCGGGAACGCGAAAATTCCCGCGATTTCCAATGCGCATGCAATTGCGCGTCCGTTCGTGTTTTGGTAACGCATGTGTTCACCATTTTTGCTGCGTTAACGCATGCGTTTCCATAACGCAAAATGGCTAAAACGCATGCGCAAAATGCGAACGCAAACACAAAACGCACAAGAACTGCGCACACAATCGCGTGCGATAACGCTCGCAATTTTGTGCACGATTCCTGTGCGTTGCTGTGTGGCCTCAGCCTAAGGGTCATGTCATCAAAACAATTAGTTTCATGGTCGTAAATGCAAACGCTAATACCTCTACACAGATACAGGTACATACTCTTACACACATTTATCTTCACTAACTGGTTGTTAAGGGTATGCCCACCTCTATTAAAAAACTTTTAATGTTATTCCCCAAAAGCTAGGTCACATTTTGCTAATCTGTCTAATGTCTAATCTATTTAATGTTTGCTTAGTGTATGGCCAGCTTAATACACAAAATATGATACCTGATACATGACACCTGATACCTGACACCTGATACCTGATACCTGACACCTGATACCTTATACCCGATACCTGACACTTGATACCTGACACCCGATACCTGACACCCAATACCTGACGCCTGATACCCGATGTCTGATACCTGATACCCGATGCCTGATACCCAACACCCGATACCTGATGTCGAAATACCCTGAACACAATCCATAACTGGAAACTGTAATTCTTCCCAACCACCACTGTATCATTTTTTCATTTATCTGCCCCCTATTTCTTTAGATATCCAATCTAAAACTAATTATATTTCAGCTGTCAATCAAGTTCCTTGCTCTCAAAAACTATTCTTCTGTGAGTAGTTTTACTGTAGTTGGAATGGTGACAGAGTTTTGACAGTTGGAATGCTGTGTGCTGTGTGCAGGCTTGACAGTTGGATTGTGGGCAAAAAGTCAGGTCGGATGGAAGTGGGAGTGGTTAAAAGAGGGAGGGGGATACTGCTCCTAAACAAAATGTATGCTGGATTGAAGGCATGCAGCAACACGTGCAAATTAGAGTATGTGCTACTTACCTGTATTCAATTATAGATTAAGATGAGACAAAGTCATTTCTTCAGTATAGTCTCCCTTTAAGGAAAAAGTCCCACACACGATTTAATTTAGCGTCTGCAAATAGTTGGCTTTAAAGTAACATGCAGTTGAAATGTACCAAGAGCCACAATCATGCTATTAAATCAGCATTGTATAGACAATACAGAGTGAATGTAGCGCTCAGTAAATTCTCTCTAAAATGCCTTCAGGTAAAAATAAGCCCACATCATTTTCATGAATCAGTAGATCAGGCCATATAAATAGATGTTTACTTGTGAGACAGATTAAGTGAATGTTCATACCTGTGTGACTGGGTTTGCATCAAAGTCCAGACTGTAATTGAATCTAATCAGTTGGCAACCAGTTCGGATCTACCAGTCTGGAGTTTGCAGTATAGAGTTTTATAAATTTCAGCTTCATTATCATTTTAAGTTTAAAATAAAGACACTTAAACAGATGTTGCAACTGCCAACATAGCCATAATCTTCGAGAAAGTAATAAGTAGATCATTAGGCATACATTTCCCTTCTGCTTCACAGATGCTAAATTGGGTAAGTTTAGCATTAGGATAAGAAATTGTGTTCCTGCATTAACACATGTTTTTTTTAATTTTTCAAAAATAAAAGTAGTTTGCATACAGTGCACTTACATGTAAACAGTATACATTTATATCACGTAGTGAATTACGTTTTGTTTAACCTAGTCTCCAAAAAAATATATGGGGCTATTCAATAAAAGTTCTTATCGTTTAAAATGGTGCTAATTTTGCCCCAACCAATCAGATCTTATTTAAAGCTAACATCTGATTGGTTGGGGCAAATTTAGCACCATTTTAAACGATAAGAACTTTTATTGAATAACCCTGCTTGTCTGTAAAGGTTCGTACACACCTGCAGATGTTTGCCAGACCCCCGAGCCCCGTTTGTTCGAACCCTGACCATTTATTGAGTAGACCATTTATTGAGTAGGTTCAACACTAGCTTGCTTGGCATGCAGTGACAAATGGGGGCACTGTTGTGTTTGCAATAAATTGATAAGAACAAGACCAACTGAAGGTTTATAGTCCCAGCAAGGGGTTGTTTCTACCTGCAAAATGATTATGCACCCGATGAAAGACCTGTAAGAATCTCCAGTAAATTACTTCTGAAGCACTGTACTCTGGTTTCCGTGTGATCCTATTGTCGCTGTTTCTACCTGATCTTAAAGATGAGGTTCAGTATATTAATGGTATATTGGAAGTGTACCAACTCCAACAAATCCTTTGCAATGCTATCAGGTAGCCATTGTTACAGTTAATGAATAGCTACTTGAATGTTGACTATTATGTTAAAAAACCTTGTAGAACAAATCCCCTTAACCTTCAGCTATTGTCTTTTTGTTCAATTCCCACTGCGGGGGAGAAAAACGATAATCCCGTATTTTTGTGAATTAAAATTTTTACTTGTATTTTAAACTAAAGTAGAAAAAAAATACAAGACATTTTTTTCTTAGTTTTAAAAGGCTTTAGCACATTTTCTGCTTTTACTAATAAAGGTCTGGTAGACACAATCGCCACTTATTTAACTAAAACATGTGTTGCTGTGTAGTTTGTTTTTCGGTCTGGAATTGTATACATCATTTTAATTGGGCATCTTTTCACACAGCTAAGGGCATAAACAGTTAAACTAGACCTTCTTTTACTCTGTTTAACAGGCGTGTTACTCAGAGTTATCGCAATAATGAAATAGAAACGGGGGGAGATAAGCAGGTGAGCTAATGCAGGGTAAGTAATATGATGCTCCTTTTTCATGATTGCATTGGATGACAAACTAATGTTTTGTGTTACAGAAAGTGACTCAGCCCTCGTTAAGCCACGGGGGAAAATGCAAGTTGCAATATCAAGTGTCCCTATGACACGATTAACCACAGGGGTTATCCTAACACTGTGTCTCCCTACAGAAAAAACAACATTATTTTTAATCCTGTATTTCAATCTCTTAAAGGGTCCGAAACACCGGTGGAGGAGAGTGAAGAATGATTTATTTAGTTAGGTGCAAATGCAAAACAGTACAGTCCTTTTACATTAATGGGAAATAGGAGTCATGTAGAGTTATTACCATTAAAAATAAATACTTTCTGTAGGTTAAAGAAAGCTTATAGTTTATAGATGTTCAATCTACACAGACGTAGATATTTTCTGTAGGGGACGATGTACCTAGAGTCACAATGGATTACTCCTTCAGAGGGATGTACTTGTGAATGAGTTAAAGGGCATGTCCACCCCCAAAACTATAATCCCCCCACTACTGGCCAAATGGTTCTCCTGCAACCCCCCCCCCCCCAAGTCCCAAAAACTGCCTACCAGGAGTACTGCAGAGTCTTTCTACACTACCGGCAGCCGCGTCCATGATTGGCTGCCTCTCAGCCAATCACGGATGCGGCTGCCGGTCCCACCCCCTGCTTGCAGTTCTATGCAAGCAGAGGGCCGGGATTGTGCGGCGAAGGAGAGAGGTAAGGTAAGTAAAGATCGGGGGACTTTCTTGGTATAATAGTAATGCAGTTGGGGCTGGGGGATCAATAACTATCATATGCCACTAAGTAGTTTTTAAGGGTGGACATACCCTTTAAGAATGAGGTTAGTGTGCGATTACGGCAGTTTCTAAAACAACACAAACACTGTAAGCAATGCAATGCACCAATTCGATTGCAGCATTTCTGGCTATGGTATGTTTATTAAAAAAATTACCACATATTAATCTATAATTAAATACATGTGAGCAGCATTTACTCTGGGGTGAGTGTTGCTGCATGTCAATCCAGTTTTGTTCAGGCTCAATATTCTTCTCCCTCTCTTAACCAACACCCCCTTTATCAGACTAGACAATCCTTGAGGGAAAGCATGCTCAGTAATCTATGAAGTATGACTGGGAGAGGGAATTTCCCACCATGCATTTCGCACATACAAACTGTCAACTGTTAGAGCAGAAGAGTTTATGAAAATAAGGCACTTGAGTGACAGCTGAAAAGTAAGATGCTTCAGATTCAATATCTAAAGAAATAACAACAAAACCATGGTACAGTGGGGGTTGGGAATAATTCTAGTTTCCAATAATGGGCAATTGAAAAAATAGTGTAAATACAGAGAGCTGCAATCACATTGGTACATCGCCCAATATTCAAAAATGGAAGCACCAGGCAATGAAAAGGGTTGAAAGGCAGAGTGCATCCTGACAGTTGGTTGGAAATCTGAATGTTCCATCTGAAACCGGATGGATTGTTCGCATTTTCGATGATTATCAAACGTTCAAGGCTATTTACAAGGATTGTTGAAAATAGCCTTGAACGTTCAATAATCATCGAAAATGTGCTCTGGAGTCCCAAAAGTAATTTTTGTTGGGGGATTTTTGGATCTTCTGGGTTTTCCGAGATCCCAGAAAATAGCCTTGACTGTTTGATAATCCTTGAAAATATAATCGGAAACCCGAAAGAAGTTTCTGGTCGTATTTTCGAGGTTTATTGAAAAAAGCCTTGAACGTTTGATAATCATCCCAAAAGTACATTTCGTTTTCGGATTTTCAGATCTTTGGAATTTTCCCAAGATCCGTAAATATGAAAATGAAACAAAACTGGTAAGTTTCGAACATCTCTACTTATAGTCTTAGTCTGTAAGTGACATGACCATTGGGAAAAATCGCTCAGCAAGACCCACACAAATTCCGATGGTGAAAAGCAAAATCCCATGTCCTAAAATTTTGAATGGTTGAAATTTCAAGTTCTGCATTAAAAATATACAACAACCGAAATTTCAATGCTAAAACTGGTAGTTTCCACCCAATAAAATTTTGGGTCAAAATTACCAATATATTTAATTTGATGTTAATGATAGTTCCTCCTTTATAGTGTACATTCTACTTAAATATCACTCAAAAGTAGGTTTGTTCTATGTTTCTCTTTATATTTTCTATATGATCAGTTTTTTTTATTTAAAAAACTTTTATGGAAATATTCAATGCATAAAAATTTATATCATAACAAAGTTATAGAATATAATTAAATCCACAGTTCTCCCTGTTATACATGAGATCATTTTCAATTTCTGTTTAAGGGGCATGTCCACCCCCAAAACTAAAATTTAAGCCAGTACTGGCCCCACTGTGTGGTTTAATAAAATCCTTACCATACTCCTCTGCATCTTATGGCTCTTTTGCAGTGCTTGTCCAAAATCCAGGAAACTGAAGAGTAGGAGCTGTCTTTCTGTGGAAAGGTTTCTGCCTCCTCCTTGTCCTCCGGGAGGGATTGTGACATGCACAGCCCTCCCCCACCCTTCCCTCCCACTCTCCATGAAATATTAAATGTATTTTCTGTACTGTAGACTATCCCTGTCTACCTCAAACTGCCATGTGAGATTACTAAAAAAGAAACAGCAGAAACATACTTACAGCCCTTCGCTCCCACAGCGCTCTCCATTGCCGACAGCCACTTCTGTGACTGGCTGCCTATCAGCCAATCACAGACGCGGCTGCTGGTCCAGCCCCTGTTTGCAGCTTCCGACAAACATAGGGCTGGGAGGAGTATTAGAGCTATTGTGAGGGTTTTTTTTTGTAATCTTGGATGGCGGTTGGGGCGGCAGGGGTACCCTACAATATATTTATATTTCAAAACTTTTTTTAGGGTGGAGATACACTTTAACTGTGATAGAGAAGGAAATTGAGGATTGTGGTAATGGATTCTAAAAAAACAGGCCAGATTATTTTGTTTTTATGTATATATTTTGTTTTTATATATCTAGAAGAGATTTCTGATAATAAAAAAGTAATACTCTCCATCTCTTTTGCTTACTGTAATCAGAACATCGAAGCAAGATAAAAAGTTATGATAGCAGAGATACTAACCTTGACATTGTAGACCAAATGTATCAAACATGTTTTATTTTTTACTAATTACATTAACAGACATTGGGCCTGATGTAATAAGAAGTACAAATTGCTGTGCTATTAATTGCAGCAACTAAATATTAGCTTTATACAGTTAGATAACACATTTTACAGGGCATTATAAAAGCTTTGGGACATTTTATTTCTAAGGTCATGTAATAAGGTTTCTTATATTAAGCCTTTTTAAATAAAATCCCCATAGTGAAGGTCTCTGAAAGGGTTCTTATTGTACTGAAATGTACCGCATTCATTATTCCTGGTTCACATTTTAACAGGGTAAATTGCGGGCTTGCTAACAATGTATTGCATTTCATTGTGAGAACTTAGTGCAAAGATTTCAATGACATTCAATGTTAAATTATTCATTGGAGAGCCCAAAGACATTCTCTGCTTATATAACATTGAGAATTGGTTTTCCTATAGTCATTCCTATTGAGAATTTAGCCTCATCTTTTTCCAGGAATTTCACTTACCGTACTCCCTCTTTTCTTATAGTAAGTGAAATTCCTTAAATACAGTTTTAATTACTATTTATTAAAGCATCTAACACACACTTTAATAGTTTTCATTTCAGTAATAGTATTTTTGTGATTTTAACTAAATTCATCCCTCACCCCTCCTTACAGTAAGTCACTAACCTACCAAAGATCAACCCCTAGCACTAGGAGAAATGACACATTAGAACCACTTGACAAAGTCTAGTGCAGGTGGGTTAGACTGTGCTTACCTTTAATATTCATTTTTTATTGTTTCTTAAAACAAAAAAAGCACCCCTCCATCATCTGTTGACAATGTTACTTATTTTTGTTAATGAAAGGGAAAAGCAAGGAGGAACTGGAAGTTATTTCACCAGAAGTCCTGCCCCTCTCCAGCATTGGTCCTGATGCAAAATAAATAAGAAGTATTTCTGTGCTCAGGATGGTGGATCAAAGACCAATGGACCTCAGAATCTGAATTAATTTATGACCCTGCAAAAATCAAGGTAGAGTATTTATGATCCAAAAATGTTAACCTTTGGGAATGCAACAATCCTGGGTATCTTTCCACCAGTTTATTTCCACTTCAAGGACCTTATATTACACTTTTCACTGATAAATAAGTAAATATAAATAACACATATCCCTGAAACAGCTTTCAGGTCTAATCATGTTTTTGTGTTTGTACAAGATGACACAGCTTGTTAATGTTCATTTTAATTTTATGTGACTAATGTTATTGTTTGCCTACAGTATATGTGCTACCTTGCCTCTTTTTGAGACTTGGCACCCAATTTAAATGTCCACCACCCCCACACCCACTGTATTGTTAAAAAATCCTTATCCTGAAAAAATTCTGAAAGTCCAGAAAAATGAGATCAGGAGCCTATTTGTGTGTAGTGCATATCTGCTCCTCTGAGAGGACTCTGGACATATAGTTGCTGATTTAATTATTTAAAGATAGTGTTTAGGGTTAGGGGGGTTGACTTAGTTGAACTTTGTGGTTTGGAGGTGGAAACACCCTTTATGTGTTTTGTTTGGTTATGCCCAATGAGGAGGTATTATCCCTAGAAACATTGTTATTCCAGCTTACATTAATTAATGTCTGCACTTTTGCCTTTTGATTGCGCTTCTGCTATTTTTGTGTGTTCAGGATTGGCTGAGCTGCACATATAAGTTTACCAATTGAGCAAGGTCTACACCTATGAAAGTTCAAGAGAACAGGGAACACAATGAGGAGAGCTGAGGCACAGTGGCATGACAGACAAAACAGCAAGCAGAGAAGCTGCACCAAGAAGCAACCAGTAGTGTAGTCACAGACCTTACACTTAGTTAAACAATGGTATGGGTAAAAATTCTGGTCTGACTTCATCCAAGTTTGAAATGACTGAAACGATGGAGAGAAGTATAGTTTACAGAACCTCTTCTTTTATTCCATAAAGTCCACCATATCCTTCCAAAGTGTCATTCGTACTTAAAGCTTCAGCTGCCATATAATTGTTTGGCATTAAAACATTTTAATTTAAAGGGGAACTGTGGTCTTCAAACAAGTTGAGTTTAAATTAAAGGCCAGGGTCCTACCTTTAAAACGAGCCATCAACCACCTCTTTACGTGCTTCACAGCCCAAGATATAAAGAAATGACTGACCAGAAAGATAATGGGTGGGAGGCTGACATGTGACATTCCTAAGGCTTCTCCTGCACAGTGCTGCCGGCAAGCACAGCCTCAGACTCCCTCAGTAGGTAAGGGAATCTACAGACCTTCTCTCCCACTATGTGAAAACAGCCTTTTCAGGCAGAGTTCTCACTGTTCTCACTCTGCCTGAAAAGGCTGTTTCCACAGAGTTTTCTGTAGGGGGGTCTGAGTGGCCCATGGTACCCATGAGAGGGTGGGGCTTATGCACCCGCAGGTGGGCAGGGCTTGTGCACCCACAAGTGGGCAGGTCTTGTGTACCCATGAGTGGGGGGGGTTTATGCATCCATGAGTGGGTGAGGCTTATGCACCCATGAGTGGGCAGGGCTTATGCACTCATGAGTGGGTGGGGCTTATGCACCCATGAGTGGGTGGGGCCACAGCACCCACAGGTGGGCGGGGCCTCATGGGGCTATAAGAGAATGGGCCAAGAGGGGCCTGCAACTGGAGGGACCATGGGGTCCATCAGTGGGAAGGGACCAGGGGGGCTGCAAAGGGGAGGAGGAGACACAGGGCAGATTGACTGACATGGTTTCAGAGCAGGAAGTGCAGGGGACCTGGTGATAATGCTGTCATATCACACACACAAATGTAAATATCTTCAAAACTATGCAAAATAAACAATGAAAATAAATTGCAAAAATTCTCAGGAGAGCAATTTCTATCAATTTACCTAAAGTCACTTTTGGACCACAGTTCCCCTTTAATATGTTTTCCAACTGCAATTTATTTAGATATTTTTTGGTCATAATGGAAGATTTTATTTCACAGAATTATTGCACATTGATTATTCTACATAATAAAGGGGATCTAATTAAACCTAAAATTAAATAGTTCCTTAATGAAGTTTAGTAAATCGGTTGTATATACGTCATGTTATATTTGTGTAGGTAGAAGGCCATGTCCTGTATTTGAATGACAGTAGAATGACCACAGGCATCTTAATCGGGCCTGCCAGCATAATCTTACCTTTTGATTCCTCCTATTGAGGGAGAAAATTATAAAATTCCCTTTTCTCAACTGTATGCAGCTGTTATTACTATTTCATTCAATAGGGGGTTTCTGGTTTCTTCTGTGCACAATGTCTGCTTTCTGGTATGTCTGAATTCAGTTATTTCTCATTTTATCAGATATTTTCAGAGAGAAATTAATTTACTTCTTAAGGGTATTGAAAAACAGTTTTTAATAAATCCATTTTTTATTCTCTCCAATTTTGCTTGTGAAGGTTCTCATTCATCCAGGTCATGCTATATCTGTTGTATTCAATTAGATCAACTGGACTTGAAGTTTAGTTCTTGAAGACGTTTCTCTAGTCATCCGACTGGCTTTCTCAATTCAGAGTGACGTGTACAAGAATCTGTGGCAATTATGTACCCTGGAAAATCCCAATTAGCATATCACAGCCAAGTGTTAAGGGCGTGATTGGATAGTGGCTAAGAGGTGTTATAGGAACGCCCAGAGTAAGGTGTCAAAACAGCATTGTACATGGCAGACAGTTGGTGTCGAACCCCCCTCCACCTCTATTTAGGCTTGGTTTCTTTATTTTCACTATAGTTTCCTATAACACCTCTTAGCCACTATCTAATCACGCCCTTAACACTTGGCTGTGATATGCTAATTGGGATTCACCAGGGTACATAATTGCCACAGATTCTTGTACAAGTCATTCTGAACTGAGAAAGCCAGTCGGATGACTAGCGAAACTTCTTCAAGAACTAAACTTCAAGTCCAGTTGATCTAATTGAATACAACAGATCTTTCCAATTTTCTTTTTTTTTTCTTTTGGAAGTAAAAACTCTCTATTAAGGCATCAGGTCTGACCTAATAAAAGTTATGGAAAGCCCATTCTGCATAATGAATCAATCTTGGATAATCTCAACACCAACCAATTTTAGCAGTAATCTTGTTGAATATGTTCTTTTATTTATATTTCCTTTTGCATATTTTATATTGTCTTTGCTTGATAACAAGAAGGTTTTTCCGAACTGGGCAAGCTATATATCAGAAACCAGATGGAATGTAGAAATGTGTGATTTCATATAGCTAAATGGACGTGTCACCAGAATCCCCAATTTGGGAGACAATATTGGGGTTTCTATGACCAGCGTAGTTGTGATGACAGAGTGTAGTGATTTGGCCTGAATGGGTAAACTACTGGTATTAGTCCCTTTAAAGGACCCAGAAAAATTCCGTTTCACCATGAAAACAGTCCCCATTGCTTATGTTAGGGTCAGTGGAGCACGGAGCCAGATCTTCTCTACTAGACAATGTGGTGCCGAACCATGGATCTGGTATTCTCTGCAGCCAGAGGTCTGGTTATTACAAAGAGGTTACCTTAAATACAGCTATATGTATAAAATAAATATATTATTGTATTAGAATATGTGATACAGGAGCCAATATTATATTTATGAATAGGATGATAGGTCCATTAAAAAGATACCCAACATGGAGGCCTTATTCCATTGTCAGGGGGAGTTATTGATATCTTGGGAAATATGAATTATACACGGGTCGTGTTTGGCATTGTAGGAGTCGATAATTACTACAAAGGAATATAATGGTCTATATCCCAATACAATGTACATATCTACATTTATATGGAATCTGCTAAACGTGAGGAGGAAATGAATAGTTGTGACGTATATCTGGACATTCCTGGACACTCCCACCTCAGGCATAGCTAAAGAGGGGGATGTTTCAACAAGGGGCTTAAAAATGAACACATATAACTTTGTTCATACTGAGAGGGCATTGTAAATGTGTATGGATCAAATGATCCTTCTCGCCCCAAGACCCAGGACTAGTGAGTAGTTAGGGTCTGTGAATCTTTTAATCCTTTTTTATTTTATATAACTGTTGTACCTATAGTGTATGTCATTTTATTGTAACACCATTTTCTTTTAATTTTATATTATATGCACAGTACACTTTTTGGCATATTAAATGTAAAATGTAATAAGTTTTGTTTTTGATGCTCTAAAAGAACTTAGCCTCTGATAAAGTTACCGTATATACTCGAGTTTAAGTCGAATTTGTCAGGCTTTAAAATTAGCCTGAAAACCTAACCTCGACTTGTACTCGGGTCAAGTCGAAATTTAGATCCAAATTCTGCAATTGCAGATAGTAACCAGTAGGTGGCGCTGTGTTAACCTGCATAGAAAGTAACAGGAGCTGATCTGCCTTTACACTTCCTGCTTCCTGTAGTCTGGCTGCTGGACTCACTCAGCACTGTCACTGCTCATCTGTATGCTGTAAATCTGATGGGTTTCTTCAGTTTGGGGCAAAAAACAGCTGCTAGTACAGTGCAAATGACAGCTTGAAACTACAACTCTCAGGTGACATTTTTAACTATATGGGGTCAGAGAGTCCTTTACTATATGGGGTCAGAGGGCCCTTTACTATATGGGGGTCAGAGGGCCCTTTACTATATGGGGGTCAGGAGAATTGTAAATGATGGTATGTTTAATTAAAAGTATACTGAACCTTGCCACTCCACATGTTTAGAAACTGAAACTCCCAGCAACAAAGCATGCTGGGAGTTGTAGTCTCCAAAACATCTGGAGTGCCAAGGAATTGGAGGTTACTGGTACTGGATTTGGCTATTACTGTATGGGATTCATGTATGGGAATTCTGCTGTCCATTTAAAGGGCAACTAAAGCCTAAAAAAACAGAATCAGAAGGCAGTAGTGGTGATAATTTCTACCCTCGACTTATACTCGAGCCAATCAGTTTTTACAAATTTTTCAGGTAAAAATAGGTACCTCGACTTATAATTGGATCGACTTATACTCGAGTATATACGGTATATGTTATTGGATGCTCTTAAGCCTAGTGAATACTTTGCATGTTTAAATGCTAATTAACTTTATGACTGCTGGTAAGAGAGTGTGATTCTGATTAATCCGTTGGTTGCTTGAGTAAGTGGTGTAGTGTTAACCATTTAGCTGCCAGGACAGGGGTGTGCAAGACGTGATTGTGGAGTGTCTCCAAGGCCCCTTTTAAACTTGGGGTGGTGGCAGCGAATACCGATTGATTGGTCAGATCACTTGCCCAGTGAACTGGCGTTCCTGACAGTAGTCTGCCTTCTTTCTGCTCTTATGTTCTTAGCTGCTCATCACATCCAATATTGTACATGTCACTGTATTGATTCATTTTTTGAACCTTAACCAAGCAAGTAAAGAAAAGCATATTAGTATATTTATTACAATCCATCAAGCTGAGGAAGATTTGCTATGGATACAGGTCCAACTCTTACTAATGCTTTATCATGGGAGTTTTTCTCAATTCTATTTTTTAATTTTGTAACCTATAATTAGAGACTGGATGCTAGGGCCTTTCTTTTTAATATTTATTATTTATGGAATTTACAACCTTGACTAAATATAAAAATGTTGGAAATTATATCTTTCTCTTTTTCGTTGCTGACCTTAGCCTTACATTTTGATGCTCCTCTGATGGTTTTACTCTTTATGAGCTTGCTCAGTTGCAGAGGGGGCATGGAAAGTATTTCATTGGCCAGGACATCACTATCATAACTGTGACTGGTGGCTGCTACCGGGAAAAAACAGAGGTGCTGGTGAAAAAGAATATCTTCTTCCTGGGACAACCAGGAAAATATTAAAGGGCATGTCCACCCCAAAATTTAACTTTTGATATGTGGTAGGGCATGCTCCCCCAGCCCCAACCGCATTAATATAATTGTTAGAAAGTCCCCCGATTCTTACTTACCTGCCCTCTCTCCCCTGCTGCAGTGTTCAGGCCCTCTGCTTGCATGGAATTGAAAGCAGGGGGCGGGACAGGCAGCCACGTCCGTGATTGGCTGAGAGGCAGGGAGGGCTGCACTGAGCATGCCTCAACCTTGATGAGGTTGAGGAAGTCTCAGGCACAGCATGAGTCACACACTGCTCCTACACAGCAGTTTCCTGGACTTTGGAGGGGCACAGCAGGGGAACTATTTTGAGCAGGAATGTAAGGTAAGGATTGTTTTAAACTACTTGATGTGGCCAGTAAGGGGTTAAATTTTAATTTTGGGGGTGGACATGCCCTTTAAGTATTGCGGTCTTGGGGTATTTGGTGTATAGCTACCATGATTTTTTTGTGTGGGAAGCACATTAATTAAAATTCTGCAACATACATATAAAATTAGCAGCATTGCAGTATAATTATCTTGGTTCTCCAATATTTTTTTCCTAGTTTTTAAAGACAATAATAGGTCCCAATTGGCTGACCTGGTTGACCTTATTATAATCAATGTATATTATATATTATACAAATGTTAAAGGGAAACTTTAAGGACAACTATACTGTAAAAATTAACTTTTTAAAAATGAAAAGCACCTGGGGCAAGGAGATAGGATTGATTATTCCTACCTCCCAATATTGTTTTGTTGAGGAGCCTATAGCACATACAGTTTTCATCTGCCAAGTTATGGCACTGGGCCATTCTATATTAAAGATAGTGCTAAACCATACAGGAAGAGTTTTCTTCGCCCTACTGCTCCTCATAGAAATGATACTGGCAGGTAAAAAGCAACAATCCTACCTCCCTGCTTCAGGTACTTTAATTTAACTGAAAAAAAAAATATGTAAGCAGCATTTACTCTGATGTTTGTGTGTGTGTATGTGTGTGTTGCTGCATGCCCTTCATTCAGTACTTGTTTTGCTCAGGCTCAGTATACCCCTCCCTCTCTTAACTGACAAATACTTTCACCAGAACTGACTATCGTTATAGTTTGACATGCTCATTAATTACTCAAAAAAGAATTCCCCAACACACAGTTTACACATAGACAATTTTCTTGCCCTTTATTTCACCCTGCATATTGTTACAGCTCCCCCGTCGCGTAGTCTGACAGGTCCCGACGGACCTTGTCTTCTATGCGCATGCGCGATCTATGCGCATAGAAGACAAGGTCCGTCAGGACCTGTCAGACCAAGCGCCGGGGGAGCGAGCGAACGGGTAAGTTTCTTACCTTCTCTCCTGGCTCCTGTGTGTTCTATTGAAGAACGGAAGGTAAGGCACAGCTCCTTTACCTCCCGTTCTTCAATAGAACTGGATTCCCAAAACTTATAAAAACGAGTGGAGATACCCTTTAATACAAATACTGTAGTTCTGGTTGGTACAGGGATACTATATAATATTGAGAATTACTGGTATTAATACATATACTGTAGTTCTGGTTAGTACGGGGATACTATAAATATTGAGAATTACTGGTATTAATACATATACTGTAGTTCTGGTTGGTACAGGGATACAATATAATATTGAGAATTACTGGTATTAATACATATACTGTAGTTTCTGGTTGGTACGGGGATACTATATAATATTGAGAATTACTGGTATTAATACATATACTGTAGTTCTGGTTGGTACAGGGGTACTATATAATATTGAGAATAACTGGTATTAATACATATACTGTAGTTCTGGTTGGTACGAGGATACTATATAATATTGAGAATAACTGGTATTAATACATATATTGTAGTTCTGGTTGGTACGGGGATACTATATAATAACGAGAATTACTGGTATTAATTACATATACTGTAGTTCTGGTTGGTACGATGATACAATATAATATTGATAATTACTGGTATTAATACATATACTGTAGTTTTGGTTGGTATGAGGATACTATATAATATTGAGAATCACTGGTATTAATACATATACTGTAGTTCTGGTTGGTACAGGGATACAATATAATATTGAGAATTACTGGTATTAATACATATACTGTAGTTCTGGTTGGTACGGGGATACTATATAATATTGAGAATTACTGGTATTAATACATAATTGTAGTTCTGGTGGTACGGGGATACTATATAATAAGGAATTACTGGTATTAATACATATACTGTAGTTCTGGTTGGTACGAGATACAATAATATTGAGAATTACTGGTATTAATACATATACTGTTAGTTTTGTTGGTATGGGAGTACTATATAATATTGAGAATTACTGGTATTAATACATACACTGTAGTTCTGGTTGGTACAGGGATACTATAGAATATTGAGAATTACTGGTATTAATACATATACTGTAGTTCTGGTTGGTACAGGGATACTATATAATATTGAGAATCACTGGTATTAATGCATATACTGTAGTTCTGGTTGGTACAGGGATACTATATAATATTGAGAATTACTGGTATTAATACATATACTGTAGTTCGGGTTGGTACAGGGATACTGTATAATATTGAGAATTACTGGTATTAATACATATACTGTAGTCCTGGTTGGTACAGGGATACTATATAATATTGAGAATTACTGGTATTAATACATATACTGTAGTTCTGGTTGGTACAGGGATACTATATAATATTGAGAATTACTGCGTATGTAACAATTAAATGGTAGTTCTGGTTGGTACAGGGATACAATACTATATAATATTGAGAATCACTGGTATTATACATATACTGTAGTTCTGGTTGGTACAGGGAAGATATATATAAATTGAGAATAATGGTATTAATACATATACTGTAGTTCTGGTTGTTGTTTACAATGATACTATATAATATTGGGAATTACTGATATTAATACTTTTACTACAGTTCTGGTTAATCCAGGGATACTTTTGGATTGCCCTTTGGAGTCAGGAAGGATTTTTTTCCCCGTTTTAGATGTTTTTTTTTGCCTTCCTATGAATCAACTGTTAAGGTTCATACACACGTGCGATCTTGGATGCCGACCCACGATGCACAATGTGTATGTACGGCTGTTTTAGCCTATAATCATGCCGTGTATGGGCACTTTTGAAGATCTGCTTGGCTGATTATCGGAGGAAATGACCGTTCATACACATCATGCATTGCGGGTCGACACCAGCGATCACACATGTGTACGAACCTTTATGTAGTTTTAGAAAGATAAATGTTTGGACTTGATGTACATATGTTTTTATTCAACCTCAATTGCTATGTCTTCCAGAAGACTGGTTTTTAAGGGAAGGGGTGCTTCCTGTGACATGATTATGGGCAACCCAAAGGCACCTGACCCATTCCTCTTCCAGGAGAAAACATATCCAGCATTATCCCCCCATAGATTGTGTATGCTAGTAGGGGGAAAGTCTATTGCAGCGCGTTAAGGCTAGGTCCTGTGTCTGCTACATGTGTTACTGCATCCTGGGAACCAGGGACGTTTCTACACATAAGCGACCAAGGCAAACTGCTAGGGCACTGAGTGTTGTGTGGGAGACACCATTCAATTTTTTTTGTCTTTAAAGACAAATTCCTTATTAGCCATACAGCTACAAGTTGTTACCTGTTTACTTGCATGTAGCCTCCTGTTTGCTGTGTGTATACAATATAATCATTCAGCCTTTTCTGAAACTTTGTAGTTAAACCACAAGTACACAGCAGTGATAGGATATCCCTAATTCTGCAGTGCTCCACTGTATACTCTTACAAGATGAGTGCAAGGTTATTTCCTGTCTACTGCTTTAGGTGTTCGAATCCATGCAAAGACAAATGGAAAAAGTGGGGTTGGGGGGGAGGAGTTTAAGTTGGAAAGAGGCACCAGGGCAGACTTGCTTAGGCCACCAAAATTGCCCGAAGTGTCTCTGGTGGGAACGAAAAAGATGCCGCCCTGTACACTATTGTTACATCCCTATACGTTAGGTATTACGTTTTGTGATGTTTATTGAATCAGTGCAGGTACTAAAAATGAGTGGAAAATCAAAGCTTTAACTCTGAGTTATCTTGTATTGTATTGAGTGATTTGGGCATAAATGACTCTTATCATATAGCCCTGTAAATGTTTTTTAATTAGACTCATCTGGCAATATAGGATTTTTTTCTTTATATAAATAGTACATAAGGTAGAATCCACAGCTTAGCCATTATATGCTGAAAAGTGTCCTGTTCCAACTTCATCTACTATTTAAAATTCACTGTTTACTGGATGGATCCTTAGAGGTGGAGGAACAAAGTGTGTGCTAAAGGTACTTTTCTAATTTAATAAGATATTTTTCTTGTCTTAAAGGAGAATGCGGTCTCCAAACAAATTGGTTTTAAATGAAAGGCCAGATTCCTACCTTTAAAATGAGCCATCAATCACCTACCTGCTGCATAGCCCAAGATATGAAGAAATCACTGATCAGAAAGTTAGGGGGTGGGAGGTTCTGAATCTCGGTTGGTACATGCTTGGTGCAGGACAAAGCAGAAGAAGAAGAGATCGAGTAACAGAGCCTGAAGAAGGACTGAAGGTTGGTGGGAGGGGGTGGGGTTAACAGCACAGCCGACAGTAGGGAGTGTATAAGGTACATTTTAGTATTTTTTTAATGGCGGAGGAGGAGACACAGGGAAGATGGATTGTCACGTGGTTTCAGAGCAGGAAGTGCAATGGATTTGGTGATGCTGCTGCCATATTAACAGCACAGCCGACAGTAGGGAGTGTATAAGGTACATTTTAGTATTTTTTTAATGGCGGAGGAGGAGACACAGGGAAGATGGATTGTCACGTGGTTTCAGAGCAGGAAGTGCAATGGATTTGGTGATGCTGCTGCCATATCACTCATAAAAATGTAAATATATTCAAAATTATGTAAAAAAAAAAAAGTAGATTGCAAAAATACTCAGGAAAGCAATTACTGTCAATTTCCCTAAAGTATTTTTTGGACCACAGTTACCCTTTTACAGATTTACAGAGGAGTGTCCCTAACCTTACTGTATTGTCATTATCACCATCTTTTCATCCTACTACCTAAAGCAAAGCTAATGTCCTGTTGGCTCTTGGTCCTTGCTGATTATCAAGTCCTTGCACAGGATTGTTTTCTTCCAATGAACTTTGTCACCAAATGTCACATATTATTTGTATGCATCACCAGCTATAAGAGAGAAAACCTTTATTTCACACAAAGCTACTGAAGCAAGAAGCCGTCTGAAAGTAAATAGTCCAGTTCATTATAGTAAAAAGAATATAATCATGCTTTTTCCTTCTTGATTTAGATGAGGTATGACACCACATACAAAACAACACTGTTTGTTCACTTTGCAACTATTTTATACATGAAGCTTTACAGGGGTTCAAAATCTGCAGATTATAGGGGAAAATGCTCTAAACATTTAGATATTATGTGATTTTTACCTTTTTTTTTCTTCCAAATTTAGTGCTTGTTAGAGATGGGCGAAACTTAGTAGTTTCGTGTAGTTTTCGAATTTCCGGATCTCGGGAAAATCCCAAAGATTTGAAAATCCGAAACCGTAACGATTTTTCGATAATTATTAAAAGTACAGGGATATTTTCGATAATTATCTAAAATAGCCTTGAACGTTCGAAACTTATCGAAAATACGGTCTGAGACCATTTTCAAGTCTCCGATCGTATTTTCGATAATTTTCGAATGTTCAAGGCTATTTTTGATAATTATCGAAAATAGCTCTATACTTTCGAAAATTATCAAAAATTCCTTCCAAAGTCTCGAAATCCGGAGGATCCGTCTGGATTCGGATGGATCTTTCAGATTTCGGAAACGAGGGGTTCCGTGTCGGATCTGGGTTTGTGTCAACCTGGATCCCATCTCTAGTGCTTGTTAAACTCAGTAATGATAGAAACCGGCCAGTGTTCTGTTGATAATTGGCCATTCATTTTAATGTCACTTGTCATGCTTTGTCCAGAAGTGGGGTGTGGCTCGTCCAGAAGTGGGAGGGGCTTTATACACATGACTGGTAAACAATGCCCACCGTGACTGGTAAATGATGTCCATCATTCATTTTTGATCTGCAGGGCTGACAAACATTGTTTTTGCTTAAAGGAATTGCCAGTCAGAATGGAGGGGGAGGAGTCGTAGCTGCTTTCTGTTATGCTACAGTACCTCCTGAAAATGTGTGTTTTTTACTGGCCCCAGGCACATGGAAAAATCATGTGCCTCAGATGCAATCATGCCAGGGGGAAAAAAAAATTCTGGCATCAAACTGCTGCCTCCCTACAGGGTGCTGCTCTATAATGTGTTTCACCTTGCCTCATTAGAGAGGCGCCCCTGAAGAGGCTGGCTTGTGGACAAATAAATACAACCTTATTCTGCAATCCCACTGGTTATTAGTAGAGTTGAATCCCAATTTCGAAAAGAACCTGGTTTCGGGTTGAAACTGACGTATGCTTGTGAAGGTTCTCATTCATCCAGGTCATGGTATATCTGTTGTATTCAATTAGATCAACTGGACTTGAAATGTAGTTCTTGAAGACGTTTCGCTAGTCATCCAACTGGCTTTCTCAATTCAGAATGACTTGTACAAGAATCTGTGACAATTATGTACCCTGGAAAATCCCAATTAGCATATCACAGCCAGGTGTTAAGGGTGTGATTGGATAGTGGCTAAGAGGTGTTATAGGAACGCCCAGAGTAAGGTGTTAAAACAGCATTGTACATGGCAGACAGTTGGTGTCCAACCCCCCACCTCTATTTAGGCTTGGTTTCTTTATTTTCACATAAATAGCCTCCTTAACACCTCTCTTGAACCAGTCACGTTCCTTCGCCAATATGTTAACATTACAATCTTCAAAAGTATGTCCTTTATCCTTAAGATGCAGGTACACGGCTGAGTCCTGACCCGAGGAATTGTCTCTTCTGTGCTGGGCCATACGTTGATGCAGTTGCTGTTTGGTCTCCCCCACATACAAATCAGAGCATTCTTCACTGCACTGCACTGCATATATGATGTCGATTTTCTTGTGTTTTGGTATTGGGTCTTTCGGATGTACCAATTGCTGCCTCAGTGTGTTGTTCGGTTTAAAGCAGACAGGGATACAATGTTTTTTTGAAAATTCTTCTTAATTTCTCGGAGACCCCTGCTACATATGGGATGACCATGTTCTTCCTCCTGTCTTGCTTTTCCCCTTCACTGTTGGTATTTGTGTTCTTTTCTTTCCTTCTACTTCTTTTGACAAAGGCCCAGTCTGGATATCCACAAGTTTTAAGGGCTCCTCTGAGATGTTTAATTTCTTTAGCCTTCGCCTCTGTGCTAGTGGGGATGTTCTCGGCTAATTTGTTGATCATTATTCTAAAATGAATGTACAGTGCAAAGTGAGTAAAGTAATTGTGGTGAAAGTGCTCAACTGAGGATCTCTGCCATATACTTTTATGCATTTTGTATGGAAAATACTTCTCCAACAAGTTACTCCTTTCAAAATGAACTAGTTGCGTTACTGATTTTCCTGGCTTTGCAGTTATGGAGAATTTCCACCCAGCATGGCTTAAGGTCTTGAGGGTTTGAAGGTCTTGTTCATGATCTGACATTAGCATGTTCCTTAGTCAGATTAATCAATAAACTGATACCAAATGCTAATATTCCATGTCAAATGAAAAATGGTCCATGTCAAATCAACCATTTTCCTGCTTTTTTTGTAATTCAGACTGAACTGTACTGAATAAAGTAGATCATTGTGCAAATTTCCAAAAACGTTAGTGAATAAGTGCAGAGAACATGCTTGGACTGACTGGTTGCAATTGAGGAAAAGCAATGAACTAGCAGGATTGACTGAGGTTCTGAAAGGGGAAAATAAATTAATAAGCAAGTAGTTCAATATAGGTTACAACATTTCCTAGTCTCTCTTTAAAATAAAAAAACTACATGACTAATTGAAATAAACACTTCACATTCAATATTTACATATTTACATCATTTATTTTAAAAGACGTTGGTTTAGTGATTCAATCCCTGGACTAGAATTTAGGAATTTATGGCTTCAATTCCAATGACAAATCCTCTGTCAACCACTAGGGGCAATTATCTTGATTTTGTTGCTTCAGGCGTCAAACTTTGTTTAGAGAACGCTGTATGCAATTAAAGAAAATTATATATATTTTTTTACAGTTTGCACATGGAGTATCATCTCACTAAAAAGAAAGCATGCCCATATTTCTTACCAGACTGCAGCATTGCATTGAACTTAGCTGCTGTTAAGTGACATGTAATGCATAAAGATTCTTAGAAGATCCTATACACAAAAACATAGAAACAACAGTAGAGAAAATTTGACTAGATCTTTTAAAATCCTTAAAGCTAAATCAGGTTACCGTATATACTCGAGTATAAACCGAGTTTTTCAGGCTGTAAAATCAGCCTGAAAAGCCGACCTCGGTTTATACTCAGGTCAGTCGCTCTGACAGTCCAGGGACAGCATCTGCTAAAAGAACAAAAACTCCCTGGTAGTCTGTGGTGCGAGTACCTGCAAGAGGAGAGGGAGGGATGATCAGCCTGGCCGGAAACTGCTAACTGGTGCTGGTCCTCGGTGAAACCGGGTGCTGGACTGGCTGCAGACTTGGTAAGGAGGCGTGGCAGTATTTCCCTCTACTCTGTGAAGTTCCGTGATCCAGCAATTGTTCAGGAGGGGGAGAGGCAGAGTAGGGAACAGCCACTGGACAGGAGAGGCAGAGCAGCGAACAGCCATTGCATGGGAGGGGGAGAGGCAGAGCAGGGAACAGCCAGATAAGGAGCAGCACTACTCTGTTTAAGAACAGCTAAGCAGTGACTTCCAGGAGAGGAGCATGGGTAAGATAGTATTACAGGCAGCAGATAGCAGAACTGATTGTGGCTCTCCTCACCATTACCATTTTTCTTTCAGGAGGGAGTATAAGCTGAAATTAATGAATCTTTAAAAGGGGTGCAGGGAGGAATAGGAACAGATGGGGGACCCATAATGAGAAAAAGAGGAAGGCGTCAGTGTGAGGAGTGAGGACGAATAAAGAGGAAAGTGTGAAAAATGGGGTATAAGGTAGGAAAGCATAGGAGAATTCCCATACAGTTGTACAGCCTCAAAACAATACAGAATCAGAAGGCAGTAGTGTTCATATTTTCTACCCTCGGTTTATACTCGAGTCAATCACTTTTACTAGTTTTTTTAAGTAAAAATAGGTACCCCGGTTTATACTCGGGTCGGTTTATACTCGAGAATAAAGAGGAAAGTGTGAAAAATGGGGTATAAGGTAGGAAAGCATAGGAGAATTCCCATACAGTTGTACAGCCTCAAAACAATCAGAATCAGAAGGCAGTAGTGTTCATATTTTTTACCCTCGGTTTATACTCGAGTCAATCACTTTTACTAGTTTTTTAAGTAAAAATAGGTACCCCGGTTTATACTCGGGTCGGTTTATACTCGAGTATATACGGTATTTAGAATCAATGAGAAACAGCAATTGATCTTGCTAATAGGAGAGAAGACCTCTGGGTAATTTCCACGTTTCCCTGGCAGCCCTGCAGTAAATTCCACCATCTGTTTTAGAAAGTATTACACAAGCTGAGTGTAGAAACAGAGCGTCATCATTTTAGCATACTGAGATAGGGAGCACTAGCTATATAATTCTGTTGAAATATTTAGGTGATATAGAAGTCATTGCAATTTACAGAATAAGTAGACATTCCTAAAAGTGAGGGCAAGACTTTGAATGTCAACCCTCTTCATAAGAATAGACATGTGGTTGCTAGGCAATGCAGATTTGCCCTCATATGGATTAGTTGGAAATAAGATGTACTGGAGTCAAGCACAATTTCCTGCAAAATTATCTTATTCTGTACTCTGTCATTTTCTCCTAATTCCAATGAACGTTTCCAGTCTATAAAATGTTAAAGTGAAGCTCCCATTTATTTTAAATGTAGCCCCCAAATAATTACTTGTTATATCATAATGATAAACTCCTCTAAGAGATGCCAGTATCCATTGATTATACATATAAGGGGATGCTATAACACAATTGTTCTATGAGAAGTCTGAATCACTTTGTTCTATTAAATAGATTTTTACCACAATTTCAAGTGTTTTTCATTAAACATCATGTGTATTGTATGTACATATTTTTCTTATATAGTGATAAATTATATAGTGGTTTACTATTATTTTATCTGTTCACATCAGGTCCTGTACCAAAGAACTTACGATTTAAGAACTTTATTTGATACATTCAACCTATCAGTAGGGTTTTATATTAGTGAGGGAAACTGGAGTCCCTGGAGAAAATCCATGCAGACACAGCAAGAAGATACAAACTCCTTGTAGATTTAGGCATGGGGGATTTTTGGCTCCATAGTGACCATTTTGCAGTTAAAACTTGTTTCCCTACCATAATAAAGCCTCAGGTCATACTGTCCGGTGATGTAATTGACACTGTCATCATTAAATACATATTATCTATAGTTATCTCTGTGAATAGTAATGCCTGTACACTTGGGGGACAGGAATGATGTCTAGAGAGCCTGACTGAGTGAAAATTTGGAGATCAAAATGTGAGATATAAAAACGTATTACAAAGAGGATAGTTAAGAAACAATACAACCCATTCATAAAATATATTGTGTCATTGATTGGGTTCAGGGGCACTTGTAGGGTTTTTGGCACCTGAGTCAAACTTCGTAAAAAGGTGCTTCCAATCTCTATTAGACGAAGCCGCCGTGAGGTGCACGTAGCTTTCGGTTGTGGCCGTGGCGAAACACTTGGAAAATTCAAACTTTTAAAGTGGGTGAGGGCACAGGTAGGCAAGTAGATAGAGAGAGAGAAAGAGATAGATAATCCCATTGATAGATATTCTGATAGAAAGCAGATAATTGGGAAGCTGGTAGTTAACAGTCAAAGGAACAGCTGAATAACTGGGAAAGAGACATTGGTGATAAATGAGGAAAGTAAAGAAGACAATTGTAATAGAAATGCCCCCACACAGATAACTATAATATAAGTGCCCACACAGGGAAAGATAAAATAAGTTCTGCTATACATAAAATGGTAAAATAACTGCCCAACTGATTAAGTTTACTTACCTACCTCTGTAATATCCGAGAGTCAAATTGATCTTGATAGCAAGTACTTCATAGCAAAACAAATATCATTCCTCACACAAAAACAGTTTTTCCACCTATCCCTTTACACCAGAGGCATCACCTGAGGCAAATGTCTCACACTGCCTCATTAGAGATGTGGCCCTGATTGGGTTTAATCTCTACAAATGTTTCTTCTCCTAACGTTCTGATGATTACACAAACTATTGTGCCACAAAAAGGCACATTTCCTTTGCTTTATATACATAAAAATCTCAGAAGTTTGCCATGTAATTAGACATGGGTCTTTTTTAAGATGTGCAAAACTGCCTTAATGGTTGCTGCAGATTAAAAGCACAAAGTTCTGAACCTCTTATAAAATAAGCCATAACAACATTTTCAGCAGGCCACCTTGTTTTGCATTAATCATTCAGGAGGGATCGAGGAACAATTAGCCGTCTCAGCACGTTAAATGCGCCCTACTGACCTACAGATCTTAGGGCATTATATATCATTCCTGGCAAAAAATATGATGCACTTGTAATGCTTTATTATGAAATAAATGACTGGTACAGACAAATACAGAAGCATCCTTTAGTCAGTCTGCCAACTACAATGAACATGACATCAGCAAACAAAATCAGCAGCATTGCTGACACGCCAAGTACCAGTGCTCTATTTGTATACAGATCTTGTGAAGCTAAAGAGAATGTTATGTTTATATTCCTAAAAATGGAAAATACTATTCATTTTAATGATATCCTAAGCATACTTGCACTGCATGATCACAACCATCTAATCAGGTAATACCGCTAAATATGTTTCCTTGGTTATAATCAGGCCAAGAATCCTTAGGAGAACTACTTTCTACATTGTTAATAGTTGTATGGAAAACTAAAGGTTTCCGTTATTAAATTCTGGTGTTTTTCTTTCAACACATCACCATATGTTGGTTTGCTCAGAGTGCACTTGCAGAGCAGCATATGTTGAGGAATCAGATTGAATCATTCTGCTCACGGTTCTGCTTGATTAATAGTGTAGAGGTTCTAACATTATTTTTTTGTAGTCTGATTTTCTTTTATATATCTGACAGATTTAAGTTGGACATTTTAAAGGGGAAGTTCAGTGCAAATTCATAAACTTTTCAGAAAAAAAGAGCAGTATTTTTTCATTCCAATGACCTTAATCTGCCAATTCAGCATTTTGTCTGTGTATAAATAAATGCAACCTAAATACTGACTTCCTGTTTGCAGGATCCCTAATAGAGACCGTTATGGTTTTGCCTTTGACCCAGTGCCTGGGTTGATTCAGTTGCTCAGTAGAGATCTGAGTATATTTGACCCATCCAACAGCCAATCAGTAGAAATTACTGTTACGAACATTCCAAGGTAGTGGTGCATTCTGGGAAGAAGAAGGACCGTTAAAACCTGAAATGTCAGCTCGCTAATTTCAACAGCAGAGAATAGCAAAGGGTATGAAATCAACAGATTTTTCAAAATGGAAGAGAATATGTAGAATAACTAAGAAGGCATTACACAAACTAACAATTTAACAAATATTGATATTTTTCACTGAACTGTCCCTTTAATTATCAGCCTTCCTTGTCTGGATTCATAGACACTATCATAGGGTAGAGAGAGTCTAAAAACATAGCAGTCATGGTGGTACCACCTCAGCCTCTAACCAGCCTCGGCAAGTAACACTACATTGCTAGCATTTGGCCATGGCAGAACACACCGTGTAACTTTGCAACATTAGTGCTTCATCCATAAGTGTTAACCAGGACTCGATATTCCAACCAACAGAACTACCAACAGATATGCTGAGCAGTAAGACCAATAGAGTTGGCTTAGAAAACAAATGCATCAGGGTTCTGTACTGGGGTAGACTGCTATTTAATCTACTATATAAAGTAGAAATCTTGTATGTATGTATGTATGTATGTGCTCACCTCACAGCCACACCTCTGAATAAATCTACATAATGGTGACGCCCTCTGAAAGGGCCGACGCCCTCTGAAAGGGCCGACGCCTATGAAGTCCAGTTAAAGACCAATAAAAATCCTGCACGTCACTTGCAAAGTGTGATTCCCCAATTCAGTAACTCAGATGAAGGGCCTGGGCTCTGTGTGCTGCCCAACTTCAACAACACAGACACAGAGTCCACTTCAGTGACACAACAACAGCGTAATGTACAGCTACACAACTCAGAGAGCTGCACACACAGAACAACAGGTTCTATAACAGAGGGAACCAGATATTTGCCTTAAGGTCTGTAACACATTACAATTTGCTCCTGGAAGGTTTCAATTATAAACCCTGGAAAGGGGGGGCTGTGAGAGCACTGCTATGGCAACATTTTTATAACAAATAGTAGAAGTGCTACTGATCTGACCAAAACATTAGAACAAACAAGAAAAGAAAAGAGATGATCAATGCACATTCCTGGGCCCCATATACTATCATAATAACTGTGATAGTGCAAACAGTAAAAGCATGGGGGGGGTGTTAAGTTACAATTTTATGCATAAAAGTGAAAAGCCTTCCAACCACGTCAAGGTAACCCAAGTATGGAAGGTCCCAACAAATTTCCTTGGGTCATTTATCTGGGCTGACACTCCCTGCTTGGTCGCACTTTCGTGGGAAGGTTGTCTCCCTGACCTTGCATTGGATTAGTATTGAAGGCTATCACTTCCCCCCACCTACTGACTTTTAACAAGGAGGGAAGAGGCCTTTCATCCAATTCTTAGTATTCAAGGTGTAAAACCTCCAATACTATTGGTGATATGAATAACATTTATATACAAATATAAACCCTGGATGTTACTATTGGTGATATGAACCACATTTATATACAAATATAAACCCTGAAAAGACTATTTTACTTTTGGTGATATGAACCACATTTGCGTTATTTGAGGTTATTGCCATGCTAAGAAATGTAGGGGGGGGGAAGCAGAGCCTCCTGGAATGCGACCACGCCCCCAGATATTGCTGTCATGGCCACACTTCACAGATAGTTACAACTAAACTAACAAAGACATCGTGGGACTTTTAATTCGGTCCAGACACTAACTTTATTTATTGGGATCTAATAGTCAATATAAAGTGGTCCTTGAGCAAGAATAAAGTTTTAAAGTGCAAACAAGGTGACATACTGCTAACTAATTTGCAAAAAATAGACCACACTTCATAAAAACACACAACGCTCAGACAGCGCAACAGAATGAAGCCTGGGTTTAACAACACAGACAAAGGGGCATATTTATAAAGCTTCGTTAAGTTTTCGCGGACGTTTTCCCTGACATTTCCGCATAAATCGCATTTAACGCAATTTATTAATGTCGGGGAATGGGCGTGAAAAGTTAACGTGGCGTTAACTCTTCGCACCGATACTTACCTGTTACCGGCGGTAACTGTTTCGCTCTGCTAGTATCGGCTGTTTTGCTTCGCCCCCTTGAAGGTGGCGAAAGCAGCCGATACTAGTCTCCCTGTGGCGGAGATGGGCAGGCAACCCGCGGCAGGTGGTCGCACCCACCCCGGGAGGCACCAACCGCCACCGCTTCCCAGCAGCCCCTCCCAACCCCTTCCCCGCTCGTGGCAATCTTGGAACAGGAGGCTAGGAGGGGCTGCCGGGAAGGGGCCGCACCCCCTCCCCAGCAGCCCCTCCAAGCCCCCTGCCCCTCCGCTGGCAGGGAAGGGAAGGGCCCGCTGGGAGGGCCTTTTCGGGCTTAAGGGGTCCCGCAGCTCGAACCGGGACCCCCCTCCCCGGCCCTATCAGAGCCTTTGCGGCACTTATGCGTGCGAAGCGCGGACCCTCCAACGAGGCCGATGTTGCCGGCGTCTTGATCTACGCGACGTCTTCACTGGGCGACACAAACCCCACTCAGGTGCCGATGCCACCTCAGTGAGCTGATGTGCCAGCCGCTTCTTTCTTCTAGCTTCAGCCATCTACTGCGATGGCATCTGAGTTCAGCAGCGGAGTGCACCCCTTTATATAGGTTTGCAGAAACCTAATCCGTTCGATTGGTTTAATTTTTTAATGCTTGGTCTACATGCTTTACATAACAATCAGATTTTGTTTTTATGAGAAGGCCCGAAGACGCCGCCCAATGCTCTTTTAAGACCGCACACACGGGGTCGGTTCGAGCTGCGGGACCACCGCCAAAGGGCACTTGTCAGGCCACAAAGGCCCTTACAAGGGCGGAGAGGGGGGTCCAGGTTCGAGCTGTGGGACCCCTTAAGCCCCCAAAGGGCTCTTGTAGAGCCGCAATGGCACTTATAGTGCCGCAAAGCCCTGATAGGGCAGGGAGGGGGGTCCCGGTTCGAGCTGCGGGACCCCTTAAGCCCCAAAGGCCCTCCCATCGGGCCCTTCCTTCCCCTCCCTGCCAGCGGAGGGCAGGGGTGCTTGGAGGGGATGCTGGGAGGGGGTGCGGCCCCTTCCGGCAGCCCTCCTAGCCTCCCTGTTCCAAGATTGCCCGAGCGGGGAAGGGGTGGGAGGGGCTGCTGGGAAGCGGTGGGGTTGGTGCCTCCCGGGTGGGTGCGACCACCGCCGGGTTGCCTGCCCATCTCCGCCGCGGGAGACTAGTATCAGCTGCTTTCGCCACCTTCAAGGGGCGAAGCAAAAACAGCCGATACTAGCAGAGCGAAACAGTTTACCGCGGAACAGGTAAGTATCGGTGCGAAGAGTTACGCCACGTTAACTTTTCACGCCCATTCCCCGACATTAATAAATGTGGTTAAATGCGATTATGCGGAAATGTCAGGGAAAACGTCCGCGAAAACTTAACAAGCGTTATAAATATGCCCCTTTGTCTGTGTTGTTAAAGCCAGGCTTCATTCTGTTTGCGCTGTCGAGCGTTGTGTGTTTTATGAAGTGTGGTCTATTTTTTGCCATTAGTTAGCAGTATGTCACCTTGTTTGCACTTAAAAACTTATTCTTGCTCAAGGACCACTTTATATGACTATTAATCCCACAAAATAAGTTAGTGTCTGGACCGATTAAAAGTTCCCGATGTCTTTGTTTGTTTAGTTGTAACTATCTGTGAAGTGTGGCCATGAAGCAATATCTGGGGGCGTGGTCGCATTCCAGGAGGCTCTGCTTTTCCCCCCCCTACTTTCTTAGCATGCAATACCTAAATAACGCAAATGTGGTTCATATCACCAAAAGTAAATAGCCTTTTTAGGGTTTATTTGTATATAAATGTGGTTCATATCACCAAGAATAAATAGTATTTTAGGGTTATATTTGTATATAAATGTGGTTTCATATACCAATAGTACATAGTCTTTCAGGGTTATATTTTATATAAATGTCATTCATATCACCAATAGTAACATAGTCTTTCCAGGGTTTATATTTGTATATAATGTGATTATCACCATGTAACATAGTCTTCCAGGGTTTATATTTGTATATAAAGTGGTTCATCTACACCAATAGTAACATAGTCTTTCCAGGGTTTATATTTGTATAAAATGCATTCATATCACCAATAGTAACATAGTCTTTCCAGGGTTTATATTTGTATATAAATGTGGTTCATATCACCAATAGTAACATAGTCTTTCCAGGGTTTATTTTATATTGTATAAATGTCATTCATATCACAATAGTACATGTCTTTCAGGGTTTATATTTGTATATAATGTCATTCATATCACCAATTAAACATGTCTTTCCAGGGTTATATTTGCTAAGGTATTCATTCCACCATAGAACATGTCTTCCAGGGTTTTTTTGTTAAAAGTGATTCATATCACCAATAGAACATAGTCCTTCCAGGGTTTATTTGTATATAAATGTCATATATAACCATAACATAGTCTTTCCAGGGTTTATTTGTATAAAGTGGTTCATATCACCATAGTAACATAGTCTTTCAGTTTATATTGTATTAAATGGATTCCTATCACCAAGTAACATAGCTTTCCAGTGTTATTTGTATATAAATGTCATTCATATCACCAATAGTAACATAGTCTTTCCAGGGTTTATATTTGATATAAATGTCATTCATATCACCAATAGTAACATAGTCTTTCCAGGTTATATTTGTATATAAATGTCATTCATATCACCAATAGTAACATAGTCTTTCCAGGGTTTATATTTGATATAAATGTCATCATATCACCAAGTAACATAGTCTTCCAGGGTTATATTTGATTAAATGTCATTCATATCACCAAAGTAACATAGTCTTTCCCAGGGTTATATTTGAATAATGTTCATATCACCAACAGTACATAGTCTTTAGGGTTTATATGTATATAAATGTTATTCATATCAACAATAGTATGGAAGTTTACACCTTGATACAAGAATTGGATGAAAGGCCTTCCCCTTGTTAAAAGTCAGTAGGTGGGGGGAAGTGATAGCCTTCAATACTAATCCAATGCAAGGTCAGGGAGACAACTTCCCCGAAAGTGCGACCAAGCAGGGAGTGTCAGCCCAGATAATGACCCAAGGAAATTTGTTTGGGACCTTCATACTTGGGTACCTTGACGTGGTTGGAAGGCTTTTCACTTATGCATAAAATGTAACTAACCCCCCCCACCTGCTTTACTGTTTGCACATCACAGTTATTATGATAGTATAGGGGCCCAGGAATGTGCATTGATCATCTCTTTCTTTTTTTTGTTCTAAGTTGTTTCAGATCAGTAGCATTCCACTAAGTTATAAAAAATGTTGCCATAGCAGTGCTCTCACAGCCCCCCCTTTCCAGGGTTTATAATTGAACACTTCCAGGAGCAAATGTAATGTGTACAGACCTTAAGGCAAATATCTGGTTCCCTCTGTTATAGACCTGTTGTGTCGTGGTGCAGCTCTCTGAGTTTGTAGCTGTACATTACGCTGGGTTGTGTCACTGAAGTGGACTCGTGTTCGTGTGTTTGAAGTTGGCAGCACACAGAGCCCAGGCCCTTCATTGAGTTACTGATTGGGAATCACACTTTGCAAGTGACGTGCAGGATTTTTATGGTCTTTAACTGGACTTCATAGGCGTCGGCCCTTCAGAGGGCGTCGGCCCTTCAGAGGGCGTCACCATTAGTAGATTTATTCAGAGGTGTGGCTGTGAGGTGAGCACATACAACATACATACATACAAGATTTCTACTTATATAGTAGATTAAATAGCAGTCTACCCAGTACAGAACCCTGATGCATTGTTTTCTAAGCCACTCTATGGTCTTACGATCAGCTATCTGTTGGTAGTTTGTTGTTGGAATATCGAGTCCTGGTTAACACTTATGTATGAAGCACTATGTTGCAAAGTTACAGGTGTGTTCTGCCATGGCAAATGCTAGCAATGTAGTGTTACTTGCCGAGGCTGGTTAGAGGCTGAGGTGGTACCACCATGACGCTTGTTTTTAGACTCTCTCTACCCCTATGATAGTGTCTATGAATCAGACAAGGAAGGCTGATAATTAAGGGACAGTTCATGTGAAAAATATCAATATTGTTAAATTGTTAGTTTGTGTAATGCCTTCTTAGTTATTCTACATATTTCTTCCATTTTGAAAAATCTGTTGATTTCATACCCGCTATTTTCTCTGCTGTTGAAATTGCGAGGGACATTTCCGGTTTTAACGGTCCCTTCTCCCAGATGACACCATACCACATGTTCGTAACAGTAATTTCTACTGATGGCTGTTGGAGGTAAATATACTCAGATCTCACTGAGCAACTGAATCAACCCAGGCGGGTCAAGGGCAAACCATAACGGTCTCTATAGGGGTCCTGCAAAACAGGAAGTCAGTATTAGTTGCATTATTATAACCACAAGCTGAATGGCAGATTGTCATTGGAATGAAAAAATACTGCTCTTTTTTTCTGAAAAGTTTATGAATTTGCACTGAACTTCCCCTTTAAAATGTCCAACTTAAATCTGTCAGATATATAAAGAATCAGACTACAAAAAAATAATGTTAGAACCTACACTATTAATCAAGCAGAACCGTGAGCAGAATGATTCAATCTGATTCCTCAACATATGCTGCTCTGCATTGCACTCTGGCAAACCAACATATGGTGAGTGTTGAAAGAAAACACCAGAATTTAATAACGGAAACCTTTAGTTTTCCATACAACTATTAACAATGTAGAAAGTAGTTCTCCTAAGGATTATGGCTGATTAAAACAAGGAAACATATTTAGCGGTATTACCTGATTAGAGGTTGTGATCATGCAGTGCAAGTATGCTTAGGATATCATTAAAATGAATAGTATTTCCATTTAGGATATAAACAAACATTCTCTTTAGCTTCACAAGATCTGTATACAAATAGAGCACTGGTACTTGGCGTGTCAGCCATGCTCTGATTTTGTTTGCTGATGCATGTTCATTGTAGTTGGCAGACGACTAAAGGATGCTTCTGTATTTGTCTGTACCAGTCATTTATTTCAATAAAAGCACAAGTGCATCTATATTTTTGCCAGGAATGATATATAATGCCCTAAGATTGTAGGTCAGAGGGCGCATTTAACGTGCTGAACGGCTATTGTTCCTCGACTCCTGACTGATTAATGCAAAACAAGGTGGCCTGCTGAAAATGTTGTTGGCTTATTTATAAGAGGTTCAGAACTTGTGTTTATCTGCAGCACCATTAAGGCAGTTTTGCACATCTTAAAAAAGACCATGTCTAATTACATGGCAAACTTCTGAGAATTTATGTATAAAGCAAAGAAATGTGCTTTTTGTGGCACATAGTTTGTGTTCATCATCGAACGTTAGGAGAAGAAACATTTGTAGAGATTAAACCCAATCAGGGCCACATCTCTAATGAGGCAGTGTGAGACATTGCCTCAGGTGATGCCTGGTGTAAAGGATAGGTGGAAAAACTGTTTTGTGGTGAGGAATGAATTTGTTTTGCTATGAAGTATTGCTATCAAGATCAATTTGACTCTTGGATATTACAGAGGTAGGTAAGTAAACTTAATCAGTTGGGCATTATTTTACCATTTTATGTATAGCAGAACTTATTTTATCTTTCCCTGTGTGGGCACTTATATTATAGTTATCTGTGGGGGGCATTTCTATTACAATTGTCTTCTTTACTTTCCTCATTTATCACCAATGTCTCTTTCCCAGTTATTCAGCTGTCCTTTGACTGTTAACTACCAGCTTCCCAATTATCTGCTTTCTACAGATATACTATCAATGGGATTATCTATCTCTTTCTCTCTCTCTATCTACTTGCCTACCTGTGCCCTCACCCACTTTAAAAGTTTGAATTTTCCAAGTGTTTCGCCACGGCCACAACCGAAGCTACGTGCACCTCACGGCGGCTTCGTCTAATAGAGATTGGAAGCACTTTTACGAAGTTTGACTCAGGTGCCAAAAACCCTAAAGTGCCCCTGAACCCAATCATGACACAATATATTTATGAATGGGTTGTATGTTTCTTAACTATCCTCTTTGTATACGTTTTTATATCTCACATTTTGATCTCCAAATTTTCACTCAGTCAGGCTCTCTAGACATCATTCCTGTCCCCCAAGTGTACAGGCATTACTATTCACAGAGTAACTATAGATAGTATTAATGATGCAGTGTCAATTACATCACCGGACAGTATGACCTGAGGCTTTATTATGGTAGGGAAACAAGTTTTAACTGCAAAATGGTCACTATGGAGCCAAAATCCCCCATGCCTAAATCTACAAGGAGTTTGTACTTCTTGCTGTGTCTGCATGGATTTTCTCCAGGGACTCCAGTTTCCTCACTAATATAAAACCCTACTGATAGGGTTGAATGTATCAAATAAAGTTCTAAATCGTAAGCTTTGGTCAGGACCTGATGTGAACAGATAAAATAATAGTAAACCTATATAATTTATCACTATATAAGAAAATATGTACATCAATACACATGTGTTTAATGAAAAACACTTGAAATTGTGGTAAAAATCTATTTAATAGAACACAAGTGATTCAGACTTCTCATAGAACAATTGGTTTATAGCATCCCCTTATATGTATATCAATGGATACTGGCATCTCTTAGAGGAGTTTATCATTATGATAAACAAGTAATTATTTGGGGGCTACATTTAAAAAAATGGGCCCACTTTACATTTATAGACTGGAAACGTTCATTGAATTAGGAGAAAATGACCGAGTACAGAATAAGATAATTTTGCAGGAAATTGTGCTTGACTCCAGTACATCTTATTTCCAACTAATCCATATTGGGGCATCTGCCTTGCCTAGCACCACCTGTCTATTCTTATGAAGAGGGTTGACATTCAAGTCTTGCCCTCACTTTTAGGAATGTCTACTTATTCTGTAAATTGCAATGACTTCTAATCACCTAAATTTCAACAGAATTATATAGCTAGTGCTCCTTCTCCGTATGCTAAAATGATGACGCTCTGTTTCTACACTAGCCTTGTGTAATAACTTTCTAAAACAGATGGTGGAATTAATGCAGGGCTGCCAGGGAAACGTGGAAATTACCAGAGGTCTTCTCTCCTATTAGCAAGATCAATTGCTGTTTCTCAGATTCTAAATCCGTATATACTCGAGTATAAACCGACCCGAGTATAAACCGGGTACCTATTTCTTTAAAAAACGTAAAAGTGATTGACTCGAGTATAAACCGAGGGTAAAAAATATGAACACTACTGCCTTCTGATTTGATGTTTTGAGGCTGTACAACTGTATGGGAATTCTCCTATGCTTTCTACCTTATACCCCATTTTTCACACTTTCCTCTTATTCTCGAGTAAACCGACCCGAGTATAAACCGGGGTACCTATTTTTACTTAAAAAAACTAGAAAAGTGATTGACTCGAGTATAAACCGAGGGTAGAAAATATGAACACTACTGCCTTTGATTCTGTATTGTTTGAGGTGTACAACTGTATGGGAATTTCTCTATGCTTTCCTACCTTATACCCCATTTTTCACACTTTCCTCTTATTCTGTCCCTCACTCTCACACTGACCCTCCTCTTTTCTCATTAGGGTCCCCATCTGTTCCTATCCTCCCTGCACCCCTTTTAAAGATTCATTAATTTCAGCTTATACTCCCTCCTGAAAGAAAAATTAATGGTGAGGAGAGCCACAATCAGTTTGCTATCTGCTGCCTGTAATACTATCTTACCCATGCTCCTCTGGAAGTCACTGCTTAGTTGTTCTTAAACAGAGTAGTGCTGCTCCTTATCTGGCTGTTCCTGCTCGTGCCTCTCCCCCCTCCATGCAAGGCTGTTGCGGCTCTGCCTCTCCTGTCCAGTGCGTCCCTCTTGCCTCTCCCCCTCCTGAACAATTGCTGGATCACGGAACTTCAAAGGTAGAGGGAAATACTGCCACGCCTCCTTACCAAGTCTGCAGCCAGTCCAGCACCTGGTTTCACAGAGGACCAGCACCAGTTAGCAGTTTCCGGCCAGGCTGATCATCCCTCCCTCTCCTCTTGCAGGTACTCGCACCACGACTACCAGGAGGTTTGTTCTTTTAGCAGATGCTGTCCTGGACTGTCAGAGCGACTGACCTGAGTATAAACCGAGGTCGGCTTCAGGCTGATTTTACCGCCTGAAAAACTCGGTTTATACTCGAATATATACGGTAACCTGTTGCTTTAAGGATTTTAAAAGATCTAGTCAAATTTCTCTACTGTTGTTTCTATGTTTTTGTGTTAGGATCTTCTAAGAATCTTTATGTACATGTCACTTAACAGCAGCTAAGTTCAATGCAATGCTGCAGCTGGTAAGAAATATGGGCATGCTTTCTTTTTAGTGAGATGATACTCCATGTGCAATACGTAAAAAATATATTAATTTTCTTTAATTGCATACGACGTTCTCTAAACAAAGTTTGACGCCTGAAGCAACAAAATCAAGATAATTGCCCCTAGTGGTTGACAGAGGATTTTGTATTGGAATTGAAGCCATAAATTCTCAAATTCTAGTCCAGGGATTGAATCAATAAACCAACGTCTTTTAAAATAAATGATGTTAATATGTAAATATTGAATGTGAAGTGTTTATTTCATTAGTCCTGTAGTTTTTTTTTATTTAAAGAGAGACTAGGAAATGTTGTAACCTATATTGAACCACTTGCTTATTAATTTTTTCCCCTTTCAGAACCTCAGTCAATCCTGCTGTTCATTGCTTTTCCTCAATTGCAACCAGTCAGTCCAAGCATGTTCTCTGCACTTATTCACTAACGTTTTTGGAAATTTGCACAATGATCTACTTATTCAGTACAGTTCAGTCTGAATTACAAAAAAAGCAGGAAATGGTTGATTGACATGGACCATTTTTCATTTGACATGGATATTAGCATTTGTATCAGTTTATTGATTAATCTGACTAAGGAACATGCTATGTCAGATCATGAACAAGACCTTCCAAACCCCTCAAGCCTTAAGCCATGCTGGGTTGGAATTTCCCAACTGCAAAGAGGAAAATCAGTAACGAAACTAGTTCATTTTGAAAGGAGTAACTTGTTGGAGAGTATTTTCCATACAAAATGCATAAAAGTTTATGGCAGAGATCCTCAGTTGAGCACTTTACACCACTACTTTACTCACTTTGCACTGTACATTCATTTTAGAATAATGATCAAAAAATTAGCCGAGAACATCCCACTAGCACGAGGCGAAGGCTAAAGAATTAACACTCAGAGGAGCCCTTAAAACTGTGGATATCCAGAGGGCCTTGTTCAAAAGAGTAGAAGAAGAAAAAACACAAATAACAACAGTGAAGGGAAAAGCAACAGGAGGAAGAACATGGTCATCCCATAGTAGCAGGGGTCTCCGAGAAATAAGAAGAATTTTCAAAAAAACATTGTATCCCTGTCTGCTTTAAACCGAACAACACACTGAGGCAGCAATTGGTACATCCGAAAGACCCAATACCAAAACACAAGAAAATCGACATCATATATGCAGTGCAGGTGCAGTGAAGAATGCTCTGATTTGTATGTGGGGGAGAGACCAAACAGCAACTGCATCAACTATGGCCCAGCACAAGAAGAGACATTCCTCGGTGTCAGGACTCAGCCGTGTAACCTGCATCTTAAGGATAAAGGACATACTTTGAAGATTGTAATGTTAACATATTGGCGAAGGAACGTGACTGGTTCAAGAGAGGTGTTAAGGAGGCTATTATGTGAAAATAAAGAAACCAAGCCTAAATAGAGGTGGGGGGTTGGACACCAACTGTTGCCATGTACAATGCTGTTTTAACACCTTACTCTGGGCGTTCCTATAACACCTCTTAGCCACTATCAACACCAACCCTAACACCTGGCTGTATATGCTAATTGGTTTCCAGGGTAATATGTCACAGATCTTGTACAAGTCATTTGAATTGAGAAAGCCAGTTGGATGACTAGCGAAACGTCTTCAAGAACTACATTTCAAGTCCAGTTGATCTAATTGAATAAAAACAGATATACCATGACCTGGATGAATGAGAACCTTCACAGCATACGTCAGTTTCAACCCGAAACCAGGTTCTTTTCGAAATTGGGATTCAACTCTACTAATAACCAGTGGGATTGCAGATAAGGTTGTATTTTGTCCACAAGCCAGCCTCTTCAGGGGCGCCTCTCTAATGAGGCAAGGTGAACACATTATAGAGCAGCACCCTGTAGGGAGGCAGCAGTTTGATGCCAGAATTTTTTTCCCCTGGCATGATTGCATCTGAGGCACATGATTTTTCATGTTGGGGCCAGTAAAAAACACACTTTCAGGAGGTACTGTAGCATAACAGAAAGCATACGACCTCCCCCTCCATTCTGACTGGCAATCCTTTAAGCAAAAACAATGTTTGTTCAGGCCTGCAGATCAAAAATGAATGATGGACATTTTACCAGTCACGTGGGCATTGTTTACCAGTCATGTGTATAAGCCCCTCCCACTTCTGGACGAGCCACACCCCACTTCTGGACAAAGCATGACAAGTGACATTAAAATGATGGCCATTATCAACAGACACTGGCCGGTTTCTATCATTACTGAGTTTAACAAGCACTAGAGATGGGATCCAGGTTGACACAAACCCAGATCCGACACGAAACCCTTTTCCGAAATCGAAAGATCCATCCGAATCCAGACGGATCCTCCGGATTTCGAGACTTTGGAAGGAAATTTTGATAATTTTCGAAAGTATAGAGCTATTTTCGATAATATCAAAATAGCCTTGAACATTCGAAAATTATCGAAAATACGATCGGAGACTTGAAAATGGTCTCAGACCGTATTTTCGATAAGTTTCAACGTTCAAGGTATTTTAGATAATTATCGAAATATCCTGTACTTAATAATTATCGAAAAATCTTACGGTTTCGGATTTTCAAATCTTTGGGATTTCCGAGATCCGGAAATCGAAAACTACACACGAAACTACTAAGTTTCGCCCATTCTATCAAGCACTAAATTTGGAAGGAAAAAAAAAGGAAAAATCACATAATATCTAAATGTTTAGAGCATTTTCCCCTATAATCTGCAGATTTGACCCCTGTAAAGCTTCATGTATAAAATAGTTGCAAAGTGAACAAACAGTGTTGTTTTGTATGGTGGTGCATACCTCATCTAAATCAGAAGGAAAAAGCATGATTATATTCTTTTACTATATGAACTGGACTATTTACTTTCAGACGGCTTCTTGCTTCAGTAGCTTTGTGTGAAATAAAGGTTTTCTCTCTTATAGATCGGTGATGCATACAAATATATGTGACATTTGGTGACAAAGTTCATTGGAAGAAAACAATCTGTGCAAGGACTGATAATCAGCAAGGACCAAGAGCCAACAGGACATTAGCTTTGCTTTAGGTGTAGGATGAAAAGATGGTGATAATGACAATACAGTAAGGTTAGGGACACTCTCTGTAATCTGTAAAGGGTAACTGTGGTCCAAAAAAAATTAGGGAAATTGACAGTAATTGCTTTCCTGAGTATTTTGCCATCTACTTTTTTTTTTTTACATAATTTTGAATATATTACATTTTTATGAGTGATATGGCAGCAGCATCACCAAATCCATTGCACTGCTCTGAAAACCACGTGACATCCATCTTCCCTGTGTCCTCCTCCGCCATTAAAAAATACTAAAATGTACCTTATACACTCCCTACTGCGGCTGTGCTGTTATATGGCAGCAGCATCACCATCCATCATGCACTTCCTGCTCTGAAACCACGCTGACAATCCATCTTCCTGTGTCTCCTCCTCGCCCATTAAAAAATATAAAATGTACCTATAACATCCCTACTGTCGGCTGTGCTGTTAACACCACCCCCTCCCACAACCTTCAGTCCTTCTTCAGGCTCTGTTACTCGATCTCTTCTTTTCTGCTTTGTCCTGCACCAAGCATGTACCAACCGAGATTCAGAACCTCCCCACCCCTAACTTTCTGATCAGTGATTTCTTCATATCTTGGGCTATGCAGCAGGTAGGTGATTTGGATGGCCATTTAAGGTAGGAATCTGGCCTTTCATTTAAAAACACATTGTTTGGAGACCGCATTCTCCTTTAAGACAAGAAAAATATCTATAAATTAGAAAGTACCTTTAGCACACACTTTGTTCCTCCACTCTAAGGATCCATCCAGTAAACAGTGAATTTTAAATAGTAGATGAAGTGGAACAGGAAACTTTTCAGCATATATGGCTAAGCTGTGGATCTACCTTATGTACTATTTATATAAGAAAAAAATCCTATATTGAGATAGTTTAATTAAAAAAACATTTACAGGGGATATGATAGATATGAGTCATTTTGCCCAAATCACTCATACAATACAAGATAACTCAGAGTTAAAGCTTTGATTTTCCACTCATTTTTAGTACGCACTGATTCAATAAACATCACAAAACGTACCTAACGTATAGGGGAGTAACAATAGTGTACAGGGCGGCATCTTTTTCGTTCCCACCAGAGACATTCGGGCAATTTTGGTGGCCTAAGCAAGTCTGCCCTGGTCCTCTTTCCAACTTAAACTCCCCCCCCCAACCCCACTTTTTCCATTTGTCTTTGCATGGATTCGAACACCTAAAGCAGTAGACGGAAATAACCTTGCACTCATCTTGTAAGAGTATACAGTGGAGCACTGCAGAATTAGGGATATCCTATCACTGCTGTGTAATTGTGGTTTAACATCAAAGTTCAGAAAAGGCTGAATGATTATATTGTATACAACAGCAAACAGGAGGCTACATGCAAGTAAACAGGTAACAACTTGTAGCTGTATGGCTAATAAGGTTTGTTTTAAAGACAAAAAATTGAATGGTGTCTCCCACCCCACACTCAGTGCCCTAGCAGTTTGCCTTGGTCGCTTATGTGTAGAAACGTCCCTGGTTCCAGGATGCATAGCGTAACACATGTAGCGACACAGGACCTAGCCTTAACGCGCTGATAATAGATTCCCCCTAATAGCATCACAATCTATGGGGGGATAATGCTGGATATGTTTTTCTCGAAGAGGAATGGGTCAGGTGCCTTTGGGTTGCCCATAATCAGTCACAGGAAGCACCCCTTCCCTTAAAAACCAGTCTTCTGGAGACATAGCAATTGAGGTTGAATAAAAACATATGTACATCAAGTCCACACATTTATCTTTCTAAAACTACATAAAGGTTGACACATTGGTGATCGCTGGTGTCGACCCGCAATGCATGATGTGTATGAAGGTCATTTCCCTCCGATAACAGCCAAGCAGATCTTCAAAAGTGCCCATACACGGCATGATTATAGGCTAAAACAGCCGTAAATACACATTGTGCATCGTGGGTCGGCATCCAAGATCGCAGTGTGTATGAACCTTAACAGTTGATTCATAGGAAGGCAAAAAAAAACATCTAAAAGGGGAAAAAAATCCTTCCTGACTCCAAAGGCAATCCAAAAGTCTACCTGGATTAACCAGAACTGTAGTAAAAGTATTAATATCAGTAATTCCCAATATATATAGTATCTTGTAAACAAAACCAGAACTACAGTTATGTATAATACCAGTAATTCTCAATTTATATATATCCCTGTACCAACCAGAACTACAGTATATGCATTAATACCAGTGATTCTCAATTATATAGTATATAGTATCCTGTACCAACAGAAATACAGTATATGTTTAATACCAGTAATTCAATATTAGATAGTATCCCTGTACCAACCAGAACTACAGTATATGTATTAATACCAGTAATTCTAATATTATATAGTATCCCGTACAACCAGAACTACAGTATATATTAATACCAGTAATTCTCAATATTATATGAGATCCCCCTGTACCAACCAGAACTACAGTATATGTATAATACCAGTAATTCTCAATATTAGATTGTCCCGTACCAAAACAAAACCGTATATGTATTAATACCAGTATTCTCAATATATATAGTATCCTCTACAACCAAAACTACAGTATATGTATAATACCAGTAATTCAATATTAATGTATACATTACAACCAGAACTACAGGTATATCTTATTACCAGTATTCGTCTATTAATAGATCCCCGTACAACCAGAATACAATATATGTATTAATACAGTAATTCCAATATTATTAGTATCTCGTACCACCAGAAACGTTGTTTTAACAAAGTATGTATTAATACCAGTAATTCTCAATATATAGTATTCCCCATACCAACCAGAACTACAGTATATGTTTAATACCAGTATTCTCATATTATATGATCCCGTACCAACAGAAAACTTAAAGTATAATGTTTAAAAATTAACCAGTAATTCTCAAATTATATGTATCTGTACCAACCAGAACTACAGTAGATTGTATTAATACCATCATTTCAAATTATATAGTTATCCCTTGTACAACCAGACTACAGTATAGTTATTAATACAGTATTCTCAATGATTTAGTTATCATCTACAACCAAACTACAGGTATATGTTATTAATACCAGTAATTCTCTATATTATCTATCGTACAACCAGAAACTACAGATTATTATAATACAGTAATTCGTTCATTATATATAGTATCCCGGTACCAACCAGAACTACATATAATGTATTAATACAGGATTCTCAATAGTATATGGAGGTACCCCTGGCGGCCGCAGGGGTACCTCTCGGGGGTCGGCAGCCTTAGCGGAGCTGGTGTTGCCGGGACTGGAAGAAAGAAGACGGCGCCCAAGGGCTCTTTTAAGAACCGCACACTGGGGATCCCAGTTCGAGCTGCGGGACCCCTTAAGCCCCAAAAGGCCCTTCTCAGGGCCCCGCTGGAGGGTGCCTCCACCCCTCCCAGCAGGCCCTTCCCAGCTTGGAGGGGCTGCTAGGAAGGCGGTGCGCGACGGGTGGTCGCGACCACCCATTGTGGCCCCTTCCCGGCAGCCCCTCCTAGCCTTCTGTTCCAAGATTGCCGCGAGCGGGGAAGGGGTTAGGAGGGGCTGCTGGGAAGCGGCAGCGGATGGTCTCCACCGCCGCAGGGGGTTGAGGGTGGGCTGAGCGTATGCCCTGCCCCCTTAGCAGAGGCATCGGGAAGGGATTTTAAGTCCCTTCACGGCGATACTGTACTTAGCGCATTGCGCTAAGTGCAGTATCGCCGCAAAGGGACTTAAAATTACCGCAACACATCGCGCCCGCAATACATATCGCGGCAATGGCGGCATTATAAATACGGCGATAGCGCTATTTTCGCGGCCGCGATGTGTGGCGGTAATTTTGTTTGCGTTAATTTCATTTTTTTATAAATATGCCCCAAAGAGCCACACGTCACATGCTTCAGACACTGACGCCCATCACTCACTCAAGTGCTGCGGTATTCAGTTGCAATCAACATGTTTTCCCCACAGAAAATCCCATGTAGCATGTCCACAACATTTGTATAGCTATGCTCCAAGTGGAAAAACTGATAATGTTATATAAAGTTTTGCTATAAACACATGTGCTATATGTCCCTCATGCAATGTCACCTCCTCAATTCATAACTATTAAATACATGATGTAAATTACCAACTGTGCATTTCTTTTTCCACCTGTCTCTCCCATCTAAGCCAAACACGCTCCTGCATGTAAAAAATACTATACCCACAAGTGTACACGGGCAATGCCGGGTACAACTGCTAGTCTGTTTTTAAATGACTTAGAAGTGGGTATTGAGAGCAAGGTTCTGTATTTGGTGTTTGCTGATGACACAAAATGATGCAGAGCTTTTGAAACTTCAAAATTTCTGCTGCCCATAATAATAATTTACCTAGTTACTGGTATTAATACATATACTGTAGTTCTGGTTGGTACAGGATACTATATAATATTGAGAATTACTGGTATTAATACATATACTGTAGTTATGGTTGGTACAGGGATACTATAAGATTTGAGAATTACTGGTTTAAAATTTTTTTTAAATTTACATATACTGTAGTTCTGGATGGTACGGGATCATATATAATATTGAGAATTACTGGTATTAATACATATACTTAGTTCTGGTTGGTATGGGAATACTATATATTATTGAGAATTACTGGTTTTAATACATATACTGTATTTCTGGATGGTACAGGGATACTAATATAATTGAGATTACTGGATTAATACCTATACTGTAATTCTGGTTGGTACGAGATACTATATAATATTGAGAATTACTTGTATTAATAATATACTGTAGTTCTGGTTGGTACGGGGATACTAATAATATTGAGATTACTGGTATTAATACATATACTGTAGTTCTGGTTGTACAGGATCTATATAATATTTGAATTACTGTTATTAATACATATACTGTAGTTATGGTTGTTACGGATACTATAATATATTGAGATTACTGGTATTAATACATTACTGTAGTTCTGGATGGTACAGGGATACTATATAATATTGATAATTACTGGTATAAATACATATACTATAGTTCTGGTTGGTATGGGAATACTATATATTATTGAGAATTACTGGTATTAATACATATACTGTAGTTCTGGTTGGTACGGGGATACTATATAATATTGAGAATTACTGGTATTAATACATAACTGTATTTCTGGTTGGTACAGGGATACTATATAATATTATAATTACTTTATTAATACATATACTGTACTCTGGCTGGTACGGGAATACTATCTAATATGAGAATTACTGTATTAATATATATACTGTATTTGTGGTTGGTACGTACAGGCGATACTAATACATCTTGCGAAGTACGGTATTAATACATATTCTGTAGTTCTGGTTGGTACAGGGATACTATATAATATTGAGAATTACTGGTATTAATACATATACTGTAGTTCTGGTTGGTACGGGAATACTATATGATATTGAGAATTACTGGTATTAATACATATAATGTAGATCTGGTTGGTACGGGAATACTATATAATTTTGAGAATTACTGGTATTAATACATATACTGTAGTTCTGGTTGGTACAGGGATACTTTCCAATTTCCATTTGGAGTCAGGAGGCATTTTCTTTCCCTTTTCAGTTGTTTTTTTTTTCCCCCTTCTTCTGGATTAAAGAACAACAATATAAAAAAAAACAACATCACCCCCATTACATGTCCACCAGCAGCTGAAATCACTTACTCACATTTACAGCTGTGCTGCCTTCCCTTAGATATCACACAGCAAAGATGAGTGCTAAAAGCCCGCCTCCTAGACAGCCCAGGGCCATGATTAACATATCACTTGTCATTCGCTGGTGGGAATGTCTGTTATAACCTCTCTCCTCCTTCTCTGCTGGTTAAACAAACTTGAAATGTCTGGTTGCTAGGATAAAGCCTACATAATCAAGAAAAGGGTGGAGGAGTGCTTTATTGCATGCTAGCTCTGAGTGACAGTTAGTGGCAGACAGAATTGTTACGCCCCATTCACAGCATGGCTAATTGAAGGAGAGAGGCTCAAAATCAATGAAAAAAATGTACGGGGGGCTGCATAACTTTACTCTTTTTATTGCATAGAGGCAATACAGTTATCCTTTAACTGTTAGGTAGGATTAATTAGTAGGCCAAAGGTAGTGCTAGATGGACATATGTCTTTATTCAACAGTCATTGTCATGTTAATAAATGTTTTACAACACAGCCCAAGCTGCCTTTGTCATTTAAAATAACAGATAATGCTAATTAAACAAAATTCCATTTTTAAAAAAAAATACATTCTCTCAGACTCTCTATTTTCTTTTTTTCTTTCTGGGTGCAGTGCAATGAGCACGACTGTAACAATGAGGCATTTTATTCTTTAATTCTATTTTATCTATCTGAAATGCAAAACTTCTAGACTATAAAGGGTGGAGGCTGTACCTAAATAGATTGGTATTATAATTTTTTATTGATGTCGGATTTAGCTATTAGAAAGCTAGCAAATTTATACAGTAAATGGACAACTGTAGTTTCCAAGCTCTGCCTCAACTAACTCTGGAATGTATCTTATGGGAAGACAAGCTCATTGGTTAGGTCAAGGGCCAACAGTTGTCCTTTAATAAAGGAAGAATATTGTTAACATATTTACAGGCATCCAAACCCCTCCCAGGAGTCGCTGGAGTCTACCGGATTTTGGGGTGGTCTCACACCCGAGACCACACCAAACTTCTGCAACCCGAACTTACCTGGCAGCTCAGCCTCCAGAATGCCTCCTTTTCTTTGGCATGCCTCTTGACGTCACATCAGTCCGCTCTGCCCACTTCTCCCCACCTTGCCCGGAAGCCAGATTCGGCAGGGTGGAATGTCTGTATTTATTTTTGTACAAAAAATAATTAAACAAATATTAATTAATAACTCACTTAAAGGGTATCTTGTTCATTCATCCAGATCAGACGAACGAATGATCGGACCTGTCATAAATTTACGATCGATCGTGCTGTTCCCTATGGGATCACTCGATCGATCGTTCGCATTTTTGGCCACGACCGACGGACAAATAGTCCCTCGTGTGTACCCAACCTAAGCAGAGCAGTGTCCATGGTGAGGCTGTGCAGAACACTTAAGTAAGGGAGGTGGGGGGAACTAGGAGCACTCACTAAACATGAATAATCTAATGACAAATTAAGCACAGATGAATATGTTAGTACCATCATTTTACTTCTCTCAAATTGTAGTTTCAGATAATGTAAAGTTGTTTCAGTGAGTTTAGTGACCCTTTAAATGTATGTTAACAGTTCATAATTTGAAAAAGGCTTCTAGTGTCAAACCCAGAGAATGATCACATTTAAGGTTACATCTTCTTATACAGTATGCTCTACTAATGTCCATTACAATTAATTACTCCCATATTGCACATTAACAGTCTGACACAATAAATGTTGGAAGAGTTTACCTGTACTATTAAGATGCAGCAACCAATTAGATATAGTATTATCTAACTGCTGAAACCTAGTAAATAAACTAACATCTGATTGGTTGCTGCATGTGCAAGCTTTTGCTCCTCTTATTGCATCAACCCATAAATATCCCAATGTCAAATAATTGCAAAGACATTTCACCCATTTTCCATTTTATCCTGCTCTTCGGTCACTTATATAAACCCTGACACAGTAAAAATGAAGCTGTTTGGTATGACAGCTCAATATTTAGTGCTAAGCACTGTCTGCCACCTTGTGGATTCTCACCAGTGTCTGTACTTCTACCCTGAATGATAAATTATTATTTTAGGATTATTTGAGGTAGAATGACCAGTTCTGTAGTTTCCATATATATGATTTTATTACATTATAACGACAAACCTATAATCCATAAGAAGGTAGGAGAAAGCATGCCTAGATTAATAAAGGAGATACATACTCTATTCACATTAACTTATAGGATAAAATGTCATCTTTATCACATCCAGATTAAACTTAAGTGCAAATACTGATGTTATGGTACTATACACCTGATAAGCTCAGTAAAATGTATCTGGGTACCACAGATGTCTGTTGGAGATGTGGGATGGAAGCAGGAACAATGATACATATATTTTGGAACTGTGAATAAATAAAACCTTACTGGGAAATGGTGTATGCATATTTAGAGAAGGTGTTCCACATACCATTACTAAAATCACCTAAACAAACCCTTTTGGGAGCCAGAATTTTTGGATCTGAACAGAAGAGGCTTGTTGCCTTATTCCAAAATATTGGAAATCTACAAATACCTACATAGAGTGGGAATATCTCATCAGAATAAGAGATGTTCTAAATATGGAATACCTCACCGCCTGTATACAAGGCAAAATTGAATTATATAAAAAACCTCATCACACTTCCTCAAATAAGTTTAGTTAAACTCTTGGTTGGGCCCTTTCTATGCAAAAGGAACAGTCAACTCACCCTAATTAGAGATGGCCGAAACTCACTAGTTTTGTTCCTGGATCTCAGGAAAATCCCAAAGATCCAAAAATCCGAAACCGGAACGAATTTTCGATGATTTTCGAAAGTACAGGACTATTTTAGAAAATAGCCCCGAACATTCGAAAATTAGCGAAAATACGATCGGAGACCATTTTTGAGTTTCCAATCGTATTTTCAAAGATTTTGGAATGTTCGAGGTTATTTTAGAAAATTATCGAAAATAGCCTCGAAGGTTCGATTTTTGAAAATACGATCGGAAACTCCAAAATGGTCTCTGAACCACACTGCAACGCAAATGCAATCGCATGTGATTTCATGTGCGATTTAGTTGCGTTTGCACATGCGTTTTTTTTATTAAGTATTGAAAAACGCATGCGATTGGGATTTAAAATGCAGAAGGCAAATCGCAACGCACTGCGTTTTCAATGATATGAAAAAAGCGCAAGCGCAAACGCAAAAAAAGCGCAGAAGTGGGGCCTAGCCCTTAAAAAAAAAACAACTGAAGTACAAATACATAAACTTTTAAGAAACAGGAGCAGTATTTTTCCATCCTAATGACCTTAACCTGCCCGTTCAACACTGTGTATAAATAAATGCTTCCCAAATACTGACTTCCTGTTAGCAGGACCCCTAATAGAGAACGTTATGGTCTTGCCCTTGACCTTGTACCTGGGTTAATTCAGTTGTGTAAGGTACTCAACTGTGCATCTGCTCCAGCGAAGATCTGCTGAGCGGCGCTCCAGGCCCAGTGCACTGACGCTCATAACATCATCACGCAAGTGCTCCGGCCGGCGCAAAGATTGAAATAGCTCCTCCTCACTTCCCCTGATGCCCACTTGTCATTTGTATTAGCATCTAGGGTTCTATTGATTCGTGTTTCTAATCAGCAGCCTTCACCATTTTTCCAGTATCCAGCTCCATTGTTACAGCCTTCACCAATGTTCCAGTATCCAGCTCCATTGTTACAGCCTTCTCCATTGTCCAGTATCCAGCTCCATTGTTACTGCCTTCACCGTTGTTTTAGTATCCAGCTCCATTGTTACAGCCTTCACCAATGTTCCAGTATCCAGCTCCATTGTTACAGCCTTCTCCATTGTCCAGTATCCAGCTCCATTGTTACAGCCTTCACCATTGTTCCAGTACCCAGGCACGATTACAAGCCTTCACATTGTTCCAAGTATCCAGCTCCCATGTTACTGCTTCACATGTTCAGTATCCAGATCCATTGTTAACAGCCTAATCCATGTCCCAGTATCAGCTCCATTGTTACAGCCTTCTCCATTGTTTAAGTATCCAGCTCCATTGTTCACACAGCCTTCACATTGTTTTGTATCCAGCTCATTGTTACTGCACTTCACTTGTCCAGTATAAAGCTCCATTGTTACAGCCTTCTCCATTGGTCCAGTATCCAGCTCCATTATTACCAGCCTTCTACCATGTTCCAATTCCAGCTCCATGTTACAGCCTTGTTCACCTTTGTCAGATAAAGTATTTTGTTACAGCCTTCAAACCATTGTCCAGTATCCAGCTCCATTATTACAGCCTTCTCCATTGTTCCGTATCCAGCTCCATTGTTACAGCCTCACCATTGTTCCAGTATCCAGCTCCATTGTTACGCCTTCACATTTTCCATATCCAGCTCCATTGTTACAAGCCTGTCTCCGTTGTCCAGTATCCAGTCTCAATTTATACAGCCTTCACCATTGTTCCGTATCCAGCTCCATTGTTACAACAAGCCTTCACCATGTTCGCAGTATACAGCTCCATTGTTAACAGCCTTCACCTTTGTCCAGTATCCAGCTCCATTTGTACAAGCCTTCACCATTGTTTCCAGTATCCAGCTCCATTGTTATAACAACAGCCTTCACCATTGTTCCAGTATCCAGCTCCATTGTTACAGCACTTCTTCCATTGGTCCAGTATCCAGCTCCATTGTTTGTTCAGCATTCCCACCATTGTTCTCAGTATCCAGCTCCCATTGTTAACAGCCTTCACCATTGTCCGTATCCAGCTCACATTGTTACAGCCTGTCACCATTGTTCCAGTATCCAGCTCCATTGTTAACAGCTCTTCCATTGTTCCAGTTCCAGCTCCATTGTTTACAGCCTTCACCATTGTTCCAGTATCCAGCTCCATTGTTACAGCCTTCACCATTGTTTCAGTATCCAGCTCCATTGTTACAGCCTTCACCATTGTTCCAGTATCCAGCTCCGTTGTTACAGCCTTCTCCATTGTCCAGTATCCAGCTCCATTGTTACAGCCTTCACCATTGTTTCAGTATCCAGCTCCATTGTTACTGCCTTCACCGTTGTTTTAGTATCCAGCTCCATTGTTACAGCCTTCACCATTTTTCCAGTAATCCAGCTCCATTGTTACACAAGCCTTTCACCATTGTTCCAGTACCCCAGCACCATTGTTTACAGCCTTCTCCATTGTCAGTATCCAGCTCCATTGTTACAGCCTTCCCATTGTTCCAGTATCCAGATCCATTGTTAAGCCTTCTCCATTGTTTAGTATCCAGCCTCCATTGTTACTGCCTTCACCGTTGTTTCCAGTATCCAGCCCATTGTTACAGCCTTCACCATTGTTTTTGTATCGCTCCATTCTTTACTGCCTCACCGTTGCCAGTGTCCAGCTCCATTGTTAACAGCCTTCTCCATTGTTCCAGTATCCAGCTCCATTGTTACAGCCTTCACCTTTGTCCAGATAAAGCTCCATTTTTACAGCCTAATCCATTGTCCAATATCCAGCTCCATTGTTTACAGCCTCAGCCTGTCAAGTATCCAGACTCCATTATTGTACAGCCTTACTCCATTGTTCCAGTATCCAGCTCCATTGTTACAGCCTTCACCTTTGTCCAGTATAAAGCTCCATTGTTACAGCCTAATCCATTGTCAATATCACGCCATTGTTACAGCCTCACATTGTTCCAGTATCCAGCTCCATTGTTACAGCCTTCCCATTGTTCAGTATCCAGCTCCATGTTACAGCCTTCTCCGTTGTCCAGTATCCAGCTCCATTGTACAGCCTTCACCATGTCCATATCCAGCTCCATTGTTACAGCCTTCACCATTGTTCCAGTATCCAGCTCCATTGTTACAGCCTTCACCTTTGTCCAGTATCCAGCTCCATTGTTACAGCTTCACCATTTGTCCAGTATCTAGCTCCATTGTTCAAAACAAGCCTTCACCATTGTTCCAGTATCCAGCTCCATGTTACAGCCTTACCAATTGTTCCAGTATCCAGCTCCATTGTTACAGCCTTCTCCATTGTCCAGTACAGCACTCCATTGTTACAGCCTTCTCCATTGTCAGTATCCAGCTCATGTTACAGCCTTCACCATTGTTTCAGTATCCAGCTCCATTTACAGCCATTCCATTGTTACCAGTTACAGTCCATTGTTACAGCCTACTCCATTGTTCTATCCAGTCCATTGCTACAGCCTTCACCATTGTACCAGTATCCAGCTCCATTGTTACAGCCTTCCATTGTTTCAGTATCAAGCCCATTGTTACAGCCTTACCATGTTTCAGTATCCAGCTCCATGTTACAGACTTCACTCCATTGTCTAGTATCCAGCTCCTTGTTACAGCCTTCACCGTTGTTTTAGTATCCAGCTCCATTGTTACGCCTTACACACCATTTTTCCAGTATCCAGCTCATGTTAACCTTCAACCATGTTCCAGTCCAGCACCATTGAACAGCCTTCCCATTCCAGTATCCAGCCCAATTGTTACAGCCTCACCATTGTTCCAGTATCCAGCTCCATTGTTACAGCCTTCTCCATTGTAGTATCCAGCTCCATTGTTACTGCCTTCCGTTGTTCCGTATCCAGCTCCATTGTTACAGACATTCACCATTGTTTTTGTATCCAGCTCCATTGTTACTGCCTTCACCGTTGTTCCAGTAGACCAGCTCCATGCTGTTACAGCCTTCCCCATTGTTCCAGTATAAGCTCCATTGTTACACCTTCACCTTTGTCCAGTATAAAGCTCCATTGTTACAGCTAATCCATTGTCAATATCCAGCTCCATTGTTACAGCCTTCACCATTGTCCAGTATCCAGCTCCATTATTACAGCCTTCTCCATTGTTCCGTATCCAGCTCCATTGTTACAGCCTTCACCTTTGTCTCGTATAAAGCTCCATTGTTACCGCTAATCCATTGTCCAATATCCAGCTCCATTGTTACAGCCTTCACCAGTCCGTATAAGCTCCATTATTACAGCACTTCTCCATTGTTCCAGTATCCAGCTCCATTGTTACAGCTTCACCATGTCCAGTATCCAGCTCCATTATAAAGCCTTCTCATTGTTCAGTATCCAGCTCCATTGTTACAGCCTTCACATTGTTCCAGTATCCAGCTCCATTGTTACAGCCTTCACCATTGTTCCAGTATCCAGCTCCATTGTTACAGCCTTCTTCCTGTCCAGTATCCAGCTCCATTGTAAAGCCTTACCATTGGTCCAATATCCAGCTCCATTGTTGACAGCCTTCACCATTGTTCCAGTATCCGCTCCATTGTTACAGCCTTCACCTTTGTCCAGTATCCAGCTCCATTGTTACAGCCTTCACCATTGTTCAGTATCCAGCTCCCTTGTACAGCCTTCACATTGTTCCAGTATCCAGCTCCATTGTTACAGCCTTCTACCATTGTCCAGTATCCAGCTCATTGTTACAGCTCCACATTGTTAGTATCCGCTCCATGTTACAGCTTCACCATTGTCCAGTATCCAGCTCCATTGTTTACAGCCTTCCATTGTTCAGTATCCAGCTCATTGTTACAGCCTTCACCATTGTCCAGTATCCAGCTCCATTGTTACAGCCTTCACCATTGTTCAGTATCCAGCTCCATGTTACAGCCTCCCATGTCAGATCAGTCCATGTTACAGCCTCACCATTGTGCAGTACCAGCTCCAATGTTACAGCTCTCACATTGTCCAGTATCCAGCTCCATTGTTGACAGCCTTCTCCATTGTTCAGTATCCAGCTCCATTGTTACTGCCTTCACCGTTTGTTTTAGTATCCAGCTCCATTGTTACAGCCTTCACCATTTTTTCCAGTATCCAGCTCCATTGTTTACAGCCTTCACCATTGTTCCAGTACCAGCACCATGTATACAGCCTTCTCCATTGTCCATATCCAGCTCATGGTTACAGCTTCAACCATTGTTCCAGTACCAGATCCATTGTTACAGCCTTCTCCATTGTTAAGTATCCAGCTCCATTGTTACTGCCTTCACCGTTGTTCCAGTATCCAGCTCCATTGTTACAGCCTTCACCATTGTTTTTGTATCCAGCTCCATTGTTACTGCCTTCACCGTTGTTCCAGTGTCCAGCTCCATTGTTACAGCCTTCTCCATTGTTCCAGTATCCAGCTCCATTGTTACAGCCTTCACCTTTGTCCAGTATAAAGCTCCATTGTTACAGCCTAATCATTGTCCAATATCCAGCGCCATTGGTACAGCCTTCACCATTGTCCAGTATCCAGCTCCACTTATTACAGCCTCTCCATGTGTCCAGTATCCAGCTCCATTGTTACAGCCTTCACCTTTGTCCAGTATAAAGCTCCATTGTTACAGCCTAATCCATTGTCCAATATCCAGCTCCATTGTTACAGCCTTCACCATTGTCCAGTATACAGCCATTATTACAGCCTTCTCCATTGTTCCAGTATCCAGCTCCATTGTACAGCCTTCACCATTGTTCCAGTATCCAGCTCCATTGTTACAGCCTTCACCATTGTTTCCAGTATCCAGCCCATTGTTACAGCCTTCTCCGTTGTCCAGTACCAGCTTCATTGTTACAGCCTTCAACATGTCCAATATCCAGCTCCATGTGACAGCCGCTTCACCATTGTTCCAGTATCCAGCTCCATGTATACAGCCTTCGCCTTTGTCCAGTATCCAGCTCCATTGTTACAGCCTTCACCATTGTCCGTATCTAGCTCCATGTTACAGCCTTCACCATTGTTCCAGTATCCAGCTCCATTGTTACAGCCTTTACCATTGTTCCGTATCCAGCTCCATTGTTACAGCCTTCTCCATTGTCCAGTATCCAGCTCCATTGTTACAGCCTTCACCATTGTTTCAGTATCCAGCTCCATTGTTACAGCCTTCACCATTGTCCAGTATCCAGCTCCATTGTTACAGCCTACTCCATTGTTCAATATCCAAGTCCATTGCTACAGCCTTCACCATTGTACCAGTATCCAGCTCCATTGTTACAAGCCTTCTCCATTGTTTCAGTATCCAGCTCCATTGTTACCGCCTTTACCATTGTTTCAGTATCCAGCTCCATTGTTACAGCCTACTCCATTGTCTAGTATCCAGCTCCATTGTTACAGCCTTCACCGTTGTTTTATTATCCAGCTCCATTGTTACAGCCTTCACCATTTTTCCAGTATCCAGCTCCATTGTTACAGCCTTCACCATTGTTCCAATACCCAGCACCATTGTTACAGCCTTCTATTGTCCGTTCCAGATCCATTGTTAAAGCCTTCACCATTGTCCAGTATCCAGCTCCATTGTTACAGCCTTCTCATTGTTAGTATCCAGCTCCATTGTTACTCCTTCACCGTTAGCCCAGTATCAGCTCCATTGTTACAGCCTTCTCCGTTGCCAGTATCCAGCTCCATTGTTACAGGCCTTCACCATTGTTCCAGTATCCAGCTCCATTGTTACAAGGCCTTCCCATGTCCAATATCCAGCTCCATTGTTACAGCCTTCACCATTGTTCCAGTACCAGCTCCATTGTTACCAGCCTTCACCTTGTCCAGTATCCAGCTCCATTGTTACAGCCTTCACCATTGTCCAGTATCCGTCCATTGTTACAGCCTTCACCATTGTTCCAGTATCAGCTCCATTGTTACAGCCTTCACCATTGTTCCAGTATCCAGTCCATTGTTACAGCCGTTCACCTTTGTCCAGTATCCAGCTCACATGTGGTACAGCACTTTCAGTCCCATTGTCCAGTTCCAGCTCCATGTTACAGCCTTCACCAGTGTTTCAGTATCCAGCTCCATTGTTACAGCCTTCACCATGTCCAGTATCCAGCTCCATTGTTACAGCCTACTCCATTGTTCAAATCCAAGTCCATTGCTACAGCCTCACCATTGTACCAGTATCCAGCTCCATTGTTACAGCCTTCACCATTGTTTCAGTATCCAGCTCCATTGTTACAGCCTTTACCATTGTTTCAGTATCCAGCTCCATTGTTATAGCCTTCACCATTTTTCAGTATCCAGCTCTATGTTACAGCCTTCACCATTGTTTCAGTATCCAGCTCCTTGTTACAGTCTTCACCCATTGTTCCGTACAGCTCCATTGTTACAGCCTTCACCATTGTTTCAGTATCCAGCTCCATTGTTAAAGCCTTTACATTGTTCCAGTATCCAGCTCCATTGTTACAGCCTTCACCATTGTCCAGTATCCAGCTCCATTTTTACAGCCTTCACCATTGTTTCAGTATCCAGCTCCATTGTTACAGCTTCACCATTGTTCCAATATCCAGCTCCATTGTTACAGCCGTCACCATTGTCCAGTATCCAACTCCATTGTTACAGCCTTCACCATTGTTCAGTAGCCAGCTCCATTGTTACAGCCTACTCATTGTCCAGTATCCAGCTCCATTGTTACAGCCTACTCCATTGTCCAGTATCCAGCTCCATTGTTACAGCCTATGCCATTGTCAGTATCCAGCTCCATTGTTACAGCCTACTCCATTGTCCAGTATCCAGCTCCATTGTTACATCCTACTCCATTGTCCAGTATCCAGCTCCATTGTTACAGCCTACTCCATTTCCCAGTATCCAGCTCCATTGTTACAGCCTACTCCATTGTCCAGTATCCAGCTCCATTGTTACAGCCTTCTCCATTGTTCAGTATCCAACTCCATTGGTATAGCCTTCACCATGTTTAGTATCCAGCATCCATGTACGCCTTCACATTCCGATCACTCCATTGTTACAAACTTCTCCATTGTCCAGTAACCAGCTCCATTGTTACAGCCTACTCCATTGTCCAGTATCCAGCTCCATTGTTACAGCCTTCACCATTGTTTCAGTATCCAGCTCATTGTTACAGCTTCACCATTGTTCCAGTACTAGCTCCATTGTTACAGCCTTTCCATTGGCCAGTATCCAGCTCCATGTTACAGCCTTCACCATTGCCAATATCCAGCTCCATGTTACAGCCTTCACCATGTTCAGTATCCAGCTTCATTGTTACAGCCTTCTCCATTGTCCAGTATCCAGCTCCATTGTTACAGCCTTCACCATTGTCCAATATCCAGCTCCATGTTACAGCCTTCACCATTGTTCCAGTATCCAGCTCCATTGTTACAGCCTTCTCCATTGTCCAGTATCCAGCTCCATTGTTACAGCCTTCACCTTTGTTCCAGTATCCAGCTCCATTGTTACAGCCTTCACCATTGTTTCCAGTATCAGCTCCCTTGGTACAGCCTTTCACCATTGTTCCAGTATCCAGCTCCATTGTTTACAGCCTTCACCATTGTTCCAGTATCAGCTCCATTGTTAAGCTTCTCCATTGTCCAGTATCCAGCTCCATGTTACAGCCTTCACCATTGTTTCAGTATCCAGCTCCATTGTTACAGCCTTACCATGCCAGTATCCAGCCCATTGTACAGCCTACTCCATTGTCCAATATCCACGTTCATTGCTACAGCCTTCCCATTGTCCAGTATCCAGATCCATTGTTTACAGCCTCTCCCATTGTTCAGTATCCAGCTCCATTGTACAGCCTTACCATTGTTTCAGTATCACACTCCATGTGACAGCCTTCACCATTGTTTCAGTAGCCAGCTCCATGTTACAGCCTTCACCATGTTCCAGTATCCAGCTCCATTACAAGCCTACTCCATTGTTAGTATACAGCCCCATTGTTACAGCCTACTCATTGTCCAGTATCCAGCTCCATGTTACAGCCTATACCATTTGTCGTATCCAGCTCCATTGTACAGCCTTCACCGTTGTTTTCATGTTACCAGCTCCATTGTTACAGCCTTCACCCATTTTTCCAGATCCAGCTCCATTGTTACAGCCTTCACCATTGTTCCAATCCAGCCACCATTGTTACAGCCTTTCATTGTCCAGGATCCAGCTCCATTGTTACAGCCTTCACCATGTTCCAGTATCCAGCTCCATTGTTACAGCCTTCTCCATTGTTTAAGTATCCAGCTCCATTGTTACTGCCATCACCGTTGTTCCAGTATCCAGCTCCATTGTTACAGCCTTCACCATTGTTTTTGTATCCAGCTCCATTGTTACTGCCCTCACCTTTTTCCAGTATCCAGCTCCATTGTTACAGCCTTCTCCATTGTTCCAGTATCCAGCTCCATTGTTACAGCCTTCACCTTTGTCCAGTATAAAGCTCCATTGTTACAGCCAATCCATTGTCCAATATCCAGCTCCATTGTTACAGCCTTACACCTTGTCCAGTATCCAGCTCCATTATTACAGCCTTCTCCATTGTTCCAGTATCCAGCTCCATTGTTACAGCCTTCACCTTTGTCCAGTATAAAGCTCCATTGTTACAGCCTAATCCATTGCCACTATCCAGCTCCATTGTTTTACAGCCACTTCACCATTGTCCAGTATCCAGCTCCATTGTTACAGCCTTCTCCATGTTTCCAGTATCCAGCTCCATTGTTTACAGCCTTCACCATTGTTCCAGTATCCAGCTCCATTGTTACAGCCTTCACTTGTTCAGTATCCAGCTCCATTGTTACAAGCCTTTTCGTTGTCCCAGTATCCAGCTCCATTGTTACAGCCTTCACCATTGCCAATCCAGTCCATTGTTACAGCCTTCACCATGTTCCAGTATCCAGCTCCATTGTTACAAGCCTTCACATTTGTCAGTATCCAGCTCCATTGTTACAGCCTTCTCCATGTCCAGTATCCAGCTCCATTTTACAGCCTTCACCATTGTCCAGTATCCAGCTCCATTGTTACAGCCTTCACCATTGTTCCAGTATCCAGCTCCATTGTTACAGCCTTCACCTTTGTCCAGTATCCAGCTCCATTGTTACAGCCTTCTCCATTGTCCAGTATCCAGCTCCATTTTTACAGCCTTCACCATTGTCCAGTATCCAGCTCCATTGTTACAGCCTTCACCATTGTTCCGTATCCAGTCCATGTTACCGCTTCACCATTGTCCAGTATCCAGCTCCATTGTTACAGCCTTCTCCATTGTCCAGTATCCAGCTCCATTTATTACGCTTCACCATGTTTCAGTATTCCAGCTCCATGTTACAGCCTTCACCATTGTCCAGTATCCAGCTCCATTGTTACAGCCTACTCCATTGTTCAATATCCAAGTCCATTGTACAGCCTCACCATTGTACAGTACCAGCTCCATTGTTACAGCCTTTCTCCATTGTTTCAGTATCCAGCTCCATTGTTACAGCCTTTCCATTGTTTCGTATCCAGCTCCATTGTTATAGCCTTCACCATTTCCAGTATCAGCTCTATTTGTACAGCCTTCACCATTGTTTCAGTACCAGCTCCATTGTTACAGCCTTTACCATTGTTTCAGTATCCAGCTCCATGTTACAGCCTTCCCATTGTTTCAGTATCCAGCTCCATTGTTACAGCCTTACCCTTGTTTCAGTATTCCACTCCATTGTACAGCCTTTACATTGTTCAGTATCCAGCTCATGTTACAGCCTTCACAATTGTACCAGTATCCAGCTCCATTGTACAGCCTTCTCCATTGTTCCAGTATCCAGCTCCATTGTTACAGTCTTCACCATTGTTCCAGTATCCAGCTCCATTGTTACAGCCTTCACCATTTTCAGTACCAGCTCATTGTACAGCCTTTACCATTGTTCAGTATCCAGCTCCATTGTTACAGCCTTCACATTGTCCAGTATCAGCTCCATTTTTACCAGCCTCACCATTGTTTCAGTATCCAGTCCAGCTCCATTGTTACAGCTTCACCATTGTTCCAATATCCAGCTCTATTGTTACAGCCGTCACCATTGTTCCAGTATCCAGCTCCATTGTTACAGCCTTCACCATTGTCCAGTATCCAACTCCATTGTTACAGCCTTCACCATTGTTTCAGTAGCCAGCTCCATTGTTACAGCCTACTCCATTGTCCAGTATCCAGCTCCATTGTTACAGCCTACTCCATTGTCCAGTATCCAGCTCCATTGTTACAGCCTCCATTGTCCGTATCCGCTCATTTACAGCCTACTCCCTTGTCCAGTATCCAGCTCCATTGTTACAGCCTCCTCCATTGTCCAGTATCCAGCTCCATTGTTACAGCCTACTCCATTGTCCCCAGTATCCAGCTCCATTGTTACAGCCTACTCCATTGTCCAGTATCCAGCTCCATTGTTACAGCCTTCACCATTGTTTTAGTATCCAGCTCCATTGTTACAGCCTTCACCATTGTCCAGTATTAAGCTCCATTGTTACAACCTTCTCCATTGTCCAGTATCCAGCTCATTGTTACAGCCTACTCCATTGTCCAGTATCCAGCTCATGTTACAGCTACTCCATTGCCAGTATCCAGCTCCATTGTTACAGCCTTCCATTGTCCAGTATCCAGCTCCATTGTTACAGCTACTCCATTGTCCAGTATCCAGCTCCATTGTTACATCCTACCCATGGTCCAGTATCCAGCTCATTGTTACAGCCTACCCATTTCCCAGTATCCGCTCCTGTTACAGCCTACTCCATTGTCCAGTATCCAGCTCCATTGTTACAGCCTTCTCCATTGTCCAGTATCCAACTCCATTGTTATAGCCTTCACCATTGTTTTAGTATCCAGCTCCATTGTTACAGCCTTCACCATTGTCCAGTATCCAGCTCCATTGTTACAGCCTTCACCATTGTCCAATATCCAGCTCCATTGTTACAGCCTTCACCTTGTTCCAGTATCCAGCTCCATTGTTACAGCCTTCACCATTGTTCCAGTATCCAGCTCCATTGTTACAGCCTTCACCATTGTCCAATATCCAGCTCCATTGTTACAGCCTTCACCATTGTTCCAGTATCCAGCTCCATTGTTACAGCCTTCACCTTTGTCCAGTATCCAGCTCCATTGTTACAGCCTTCTCATTGTCAAGTATCCAGCTCATTGTTAAGCCTTCACCATTGTTTCAGTATCCAGCTCCATTGTTACAGCTTCACCATTGCTCCAGTATCCAGCTCCATTGTACAGCCTACTCCATTGTCCAATATCCAAGTTCATTGCTACAGCCTTCACCATTGTACAGTATCCAGATCCATTGTTACAGCCTTCATCCATTGTTCAGTATCCAGCTCCATTGTTACAGCCTTCACATTTCAGTATCCAACTCCATTGTTAAGCCTTCACCATTGTTTCAGTAGACAGCTCCATTGTTACAGCCTACCATTGTTCCAGTATCCAGCCCCATTGTTACCCTACTCCATTGTCCGTATCCAGTCCATTGTACAGCCTCCCATTGCTAGATCAGCTCCATTGTTACAGCCTCTCCATTTCCAGTATCCAGTCCATTGTTGCAGCCTATCCATGTCCCAGTCTCTAGCTCCATTGTTACAGCCTCTCCATTGTTCAGTATCAACTCATTGTTACAGCCTTCTCCATTGTCAGTATCCAGCCATATTGTTACAGCCTTCTCCATTGTATGGTATACCAGCCTCATTGTTACAGCCCTACTCCATTGTCCAGTATCAGCTCCATTGTTACAGCCTACTCCATTGTCAGTATCCAGCTCCATTGGTTACAGCCTTCACCATTGTCCAGATCCAGCTCCATTGTTACAGCCTTCTCCATTGTCTGGTATCCAGCTCCATTGTTACAGCCTTCACCATTGTCCCAATACCAGCTCCATGTTACAGCCTTCACTTTGTTCCAGTATCCAGCTCCATTGTTCAGCCTTCACCATTGTTCAGTATCCAGCTCCATTGTTACAGCCTTCACCTTTATCCAGTATCCAGCTCCATTGTTACAGCCTCTCACCATTGTCCAATATCCAGCTCCATGTTACAGCCTTCACATTTGTTCAGTATCCAGCTCCATTGTTACAGCCTTCACCATTGTTCCAGTATCCAGCTCCATTGTTACAGCCTTCACCATTGTTCAGTATCCAGCTCCATTGTTACAGCCTTCACCATTGCCCAGTATCCAGCTCCATTGTTACAGCCTACTCCATTGTCCAATATCCAGTTCATGCTACAGCCTTCACCATTGTACCAGTATCCAGATCCATTGTTACAGCCTTCTCCATTGTTTCAGTATCCAGCTCCATTGTTACAGCCTTCACCATTGTTTCAGTATCCAACTCCATTGTTACAGCCTTCACCATTGTTTCAGTAGCCAGCTCCATTGTTACAGCCATACTCCCACCAGCCTATTGTCCAGTACCAGCCCATTTACAGCCTACCCATTGTCAGTATCCAGCTCCATTGTTACAGCCTACTCCATTGTCTAGTATCCAGCTCCATTGTTACAGCCTACTCCATTTCCCAGTATCCAGCTCCATTGTTACAGCCTACTCCATTGTCCAGTATCTAGCTCCATTGTTACAGCCTTCTCCATTATTCCAGTATCCAACTCCATTGTTACAGCCTTCACCTTTGTTCCAGTATCCAACTCCATTGTTACAGCCTACACCATTGTCAGTATCCAGCTCCATTGTTACAGCCTTCTCCAGTCTGGTATCCAGCTGCCATTGTTACAGCCCTAATCCATTGTCCAGTATCCAGCTCCATTGTTACAGCCTACTCCATTGTCCAGTATCCAGCTCCATTGTTACAGCCTACTCCATTGAAGCTGTAACATGAGCTGGATACTAAAACAATGGATGAGGCTGTAACAATGGAGCTGGATCTGAACATGGAGTAAGGCTGTACAATGGAGCTGAATACTGGACAATGGATAGGGCTGTAACAATGGCATGCTGAATACCATGACAATGGAGAAGGCTGTAACACATGGAGCTGGATACTGACAATGGTAGGCTGTAACAATGGATGTTGGATACTGTACAAAGGTGAAGGCTGGTATACAATGGAGTTTGGATACTGGAATAATGGAGAAGGCTGTAACAATGGAGCTGATACTGGACAAGGGAGTAGGCTGTAACAATGGAGCGGGATACGGGAATGGAGTAGCGTAACAATGAGCTGGATACTAGACAATGGAGTAGGCTTAACAATGGAGCTGGATACTGGACAATGGGTAGGGCTGTACAATGGGCTGGTACTGGACAATAGGCTGGTGGGAGTAGGCTGTAACAATGGATCTGGCTACTGAAACAATGGTGAAGGCTGTAACAATGGGTTGGATACTGAACAATGGTAAGGCTGTAACAATGGCTGGATACTGGAACATGGGAAGGCTGTAACAATGGATCTGGATACTGGTACAATGGTGAAGGCTGTAGCAATGAACTTGGATATTGGACAATGGAGTAGGCTGTAACAATGGAGCTGGATACTGGGCAATGGTGAAGGCTGTAACAATGGAGCTGGATACTGAACATTGGCGAAGGCTGTAACAATGGAGCTGGATACTGGAACAATGGTGAAGGCTGTAACAATGGAGCTGGATACTGGAACAAAGGTGAAGGCTGTAACAATGGAGCTGGATATTGGACAATGGTGAAGGCTGTAACAATGGAGCTGGATACTGGATAAAGGTGAAGGCTGTAACAATGGAGCTGGATACTGAACAATGGTGAAGGCTGTAACAATGGAGCTGGATACTGGAACAAAGGTGAAGGCTGTAACAATGGAGCTGGATATTGGACAATGGTGAAGGCTGTAACAATGGAGCTGGATACCAGACAATGGAGAAGGCTGTAACAATGGAGCTGGATACTGGACAATGGTGAAGGCTGTAACAATGGAGCTGGATACTGGACAATGGAGTAGGCTGTAACAATGGAGCTGGATACTGGACATGGAGTAGGTGCTGTAACATGAGCTGTTACAACAATGGAGAAGCTGTAACAATAGGCTGGATACTGACAATGGAGAAGGCTTAACAATGGAGTCTGATACTGACAAATGGAGAGTCTGTAACAATGGAGCTGGACTGGGACAATGGATAGGCTGCAACAATGGAGGATACTGGAAATGGAGAGGCTGTAACAATGGAGCTGGATACTAGCAATGGTGTAGGCTGTACAATGGACTGGATACTGGACAATGGAGTAGGGTAACAATGGGGCTGGATACTGGAACAATGAGTAGGCTGTAACAATGGCTGTACTGAAACAATGGTGAAGGCTGTAACAATGGAGTTGGATACTGAAACAATGTGAAGGCTGTAACAATGGAGCTGGATACTGAACAATGGAGAAGGCTGTAACAATGGATCTGGATACTGGTACAATGGTGAAGGCTGTAGCAATGACTTGGATTTGACATGGAGAGGCTGTAAATGGAGCTGGATACTGGACAATGGTGAAGGCTGTAACATGGAGCTGGATACTGAAACAATGTGAAGCTGTAACAATGAGCTGGATACTTGACAATGAAAGGCTGTAACAATGGAGCTGGATACTGGAAATGGATAAGGCTGTAACATGGAGCTGGATACTGGAACAATGTGAAGGCTGTAACAATGAGCTGGATATTGGACAATGTGAAGGCTGTAACAATGGAGATGGATACTGAACATGGTGAAGGCTGTAACAATGGAGCTGGATACTGAACAAGGTGAAGGCTGTAACAATGGAGCTGGATACTGGTACAATGGTGAAGGCTGTAACAATGGAGCTGGATACTGGACAATGGTGAAGGCTGTAACAATGGAGCTGGATACTAAAACAATGGTGAAGGCTATAACAATGGAGTTGGATACTGGAACAATGGAGAAGGCTGTAACAATGGAGCTGGATACTGGACAATGGAGTAGGCTGTAACAATGGAGCTGGATACTGGGAAATGGAGTAGGCTGTAACAATGGAGCTGGATACTGGACAATGGTAGGATGTAACAATGGAGCTGGATCTGGACAATGGAGTAGGCTGTAACAATGGAGCTGGATACTGGACAATGGGATAGGCTTGTAACAATGGAGCTGGATACTGGACAATGGTAGCTGTAACATGAGCTGGATACTGGACAATGGAGTAGGCTGTAACAATGGAGCTGGATACTGGACAATGGAGAAGGTTGTAACAATGGAGCTTAATACTGGACAATGGTGAAGGCTGTAACAATGGAGCTGGATACTAAAACAATGGTGAAGGCTGTAACAATGGAGCTGGATACTGGACAATGGAGTAGGCTGTAACAATGGAGCTGGATACTGGGACAATTGATAGGCTGTACACAATGGAGCTGGATACTGGACAATGGAGGAGTAGTGTAACAATGGAGCTGGATACTGGACAAGGAGTAGGCTGTACAAATGAGCGGATACGGCACAATGGCATGGCTGTAACAATGGACTGGATACTGGACACTGGAGTAAGGCTGTAACAATGGAGCTGGAATACTGGACAATGGAGAAGGTCTGTAACAATGGAGCTGGTACTGAAAATGGTGAAGGCTGTAACAATGGAGTTGGATACTGGACAAATGGTGAATGGCTGTAACCAATGGAGCTGGATCCTGGAACAATGGTGACGGCTGTAACAGAGCTGGATACTGGAACAATGGTGAAGCTTAACAATGGAGCTGGAGCTGGATACTGAAACAATGGTTGAGGCTGTAAAAATGGAGCTGATACTGGACAATGGAAGGCTGTAACAATGGAGCTGATACTGTAACAATGGTAAAGGCTGTAAATGAGCTGGTACTGAAAATGGTGAAGGCTGTAACAATGGAGCTGGATACTGAACAATGGTGAAGACTGTAACAATGGAGGCTGGATACTGGAACAATGGGAAGGCTGTACAATGGAGCTGGATACTGGTAACATGTGAAGGCTGTAACATGAGCTGGATACTGAACAAATGTAAAGGCTGTACAATGGAGTGGAATACTTGAAACAAGGTAAGGCTGTAACAATGAGCTGGATACTGAAACAATGGGAAGGCTGTAACATGGAGCTGGATACTGAAACAATGGTAGAAGGCTGTAAACAATGGAGGCTGGCTACTGAAACAATGGTGAAGGCTGTACAATAGAGCTGATACTGGAAATGGTGAAGGCTATAACAATGGAGCTGGATACTGAAACAATGGAAAGGCTGTAACAATGGAGCTGGATACTGAAACAATGGAGAAGGCTGTAACATGGAGCTGGATACTGTACAATGGTGAAGGCTGTATCAATGGAGCTTGGATATTGAACAATGGAGTAGGCTGTAACAATGGAGCTGGATACTGGACAATGGTGAAGGCTGTAACATGGAGCTGGAATACTGAAACATGGTGAAGGCGTAATGAAATGGAGCTGGATACTGGACAATGGAGAAGGCTGTAACAATGAGCTGATACTGGACAATGGTGAAGGGTAACATGGAGCTGGATACGGGAACAATGGTGAAAGGCTGTAACAATGGAGCTGGATACTGGACAATGGTGAGGCTGTAAAAATGGAGCTGGATACTGGACAATGGAGAGGCTGTAACAATGGGCTGGATATGGACAAAGGTGAAGGCTGTAACAATGGAGCTGGATACTGGACAATGGTGAAGGCTGTAACAAATGGAGCTGGATACTGGAACAATGGTAAGGCTGTAAAATGGAGCTGGTACTGGACATGGAGAAGGCTGTAACAATGGAGCTGGATACTGGACAAATGTGAAAGGCTTGTAACAATGGAGCTGGATACTGGAACATGGTGAAGGCTTGTAACAATGGATGGATGGCAATGGTGAAGGCTGTAACAATGGAGCTGGATACTGGGACAAGAAAGGCTTGTAACAATGGAGCTGGATACTGAACAAGTGAAGGCTGTAACAATGGAGCTGGATACTGGAACAATGGTGAAGGCTGTAAACATGGAGCTGGATACTGGAAACATGGAGAAGGCTGTAACAATGAGCTGGATACTGGACAATGGTGAAGTGCATGTAAAACAATGGAGCTGATAGCTGGCAATGGATTAGGCTGTAACAATGGAGCTTTATACTGGACAAAGGTGAAGGCTGTAACAATGGAGCTGGATACTGGAACAATGGAGAAGGCTGTAATAATGGAGCTGGATACTGGACAATGGTGAAGGCTGTAACAATGGAGCTGGATATTGGACAATGGATTAGGCTGTAACAATGGAGCTTTATACTTGGACAAAGGTGAAGGCTGTAACAATGGAGCTGGATACTGGAACATGGAGAAGGCTGTAACAATGGAGCTGGATACTGGAAAAACGGTGAGGGCAGTAACAATGGAGCTGGATACAAAAAAATGGTGAAGGCTGTAACAATGGAGCTGGATCTGGAACAAACGGTGATGGCATTAAACAATGGAGCTGGATACTTAAACATGGAGAAGGCTGTAACATGGAGCTGGATACTGGAACATGGTGAAGGCTGTAACAATGGAGCTGATCTGGACAATGAAAGGCTGTAACAATGGTGCTGGGTATTGGAACAATGGTGAAGGCTGTAACAATGAGCTGGATCTGGAAAAATGGGTGAGGCTGTAACAATGGAGCTGGTAACCTGGAAAACACGGTGAAGGCTGTACAATGGAGCTGGATACGACAATGTGTATAGGCTGTAACATGGAGCTGGATAACTGGACAATGGTAGGCTGTAACAATGGGGCTGTATACTAACAATGGAGTAGGCTTGTCAATGGAGCTGGATACTGGAACAATGGTGAAGCTGTAACAATGGAGCTGGCTACTGAACATGGTGAAGGCTGCACATGGAGTTGATACTGAAACATGGTAAGGCTGTACAATGGAGCTGGATACTGAACAATGGGAGAGGCTGTAAACAATGGATCTGGATACTGGACAATGGGAAGGCTGTACAATGAACTGGATATTGGACAATGGAGTAGGCTGTACAATGGGCTGGATACTGGCATGGTAAGGCTGTAACAATGGAGCTGGATACTGAAACAATGGTGAAGGCTGTAACAATGGAGCTGGATACTGGACAATGGAGAAGCTGTAACAATGGAGCTGATACTGGAACAATGGTGAAGGCTGTAAACAATGGAGCTGGATACTGGAACAATGGTGAAAGGCTGTAAGGGAGCTGGATACTGGAAACAATGGTGAAGGCTGTAACATGGAGCTGGATACTGAAAATGGTGAGGCTGTAACAATGGAGCTGGATACTGGACAATGGGAAGGCTGTAACATGGAGCTGGATTGGAACAATGGTGAAGGCTGTAACATGGAGCTGGATATTGGACAATGGAGAAGGCTGTAAACAATGGAGCTGGATACTGGACAATGGAAAGGCGTGTAACAATGGAGCTGGATACTGAACATGGTGAAGGCTGTAACAATGGAGCTGGATATTGGCAATGGTGAAGGCTGTAACATGGAGCTGGATACTGGACAATGGAGAAGGCTGTAACAATGGAGCTGTACTGGAACATGGTGAAGCTGTAACAATGAGCTGGATACTGAAACAATGGGAAGGCTGTAACAATGGAGCTGGATACTGGACATGGAGTAGGCTGTACAATGGAGCTGGTGACTGGACATGGAGAAGTTGTAACAATGGAGTGATACGGACATGGAGGCGTACAATGGAGCTGGATACTAAAACAATGGTGAAGGCTATACCAATGGAGTTGGATACTGAACAATGGAGAAGCTGAACAATGGACTGGATACTGGACATGGATTAGGCTGTAACAATGGAGCTGGATACTGGAATGGGTGAGTAGGCTGTAACAATGGAGCTGGATACTGGACAATGGAGTAGGATGTAACAATGGAGCTGGATAACTGGACAATGGATAGGCTGTAACATGGAGCTGATACTGACAATGGATAAGCTGTAACAATGGAGCTGGATACTGGACAATGGAGTAGGCTGTAACAATGGAGCTGGATACTCTGGACAATGAGTAGGCTGTAACATGGAGCTGGCTACTGAACAATGGTGACAGGCTGTAACAATGGAGTTGGATACTGGACAATGGTGAGGCTGTAACAATGGAGCTGGATATTGGAACAATGGTGAAGCTGTAACAATGGAGCTGGATCCTGAAAACAATGGTGAAGGCTTGTAAAAAATGGAGCTGGATACTGGACTGTGAAGGCTGTAACATGGAGCTGGATACTGGAACAATGGTAAACGGCTGTTAACAATGGAGCTGGATACTGAAACAATGGTGAAGGCTGTAACAATGGAGCTGGATACTGGAACAATGGTGAAGACTGTAACAATGGAGCTGGATACTGAAACAATGGTGAAGGCTGTAACAATAGAGCTGGATACTGGAAAAATGGTGAAGGCTATAACAATGGAGCTGGATACTGAAAAAATGGTAAAGGCTGTAACAATGGAGCTGGATACTGAAACAATGGAGAAGGCTGTAACAATGGAGCTGGATACTGGTACAATGGTGAAGGCTGTAGCAATGGACTTGGATATTGAACAATGGAGTAGGCTGTAACAATGGAGCTGGATACTGGACAATGGTGAAGGCTGTAACAATGGAGCTGGATACTGAAACAATGGTGAAGGCTGTAACATTGGAGCTGTAACTGGACAATGCTGAAGGCTGTACATGTGAGCTGGATACTGGAAAAGGTGAGGCTGTAACATGGAGCTGATACTGGAACAATGGTGAAGGCTGTAACAATGGAGCTGATACTGGAACAATTGGTGAAGGCTGTAACAATGGATGGATACTGGACAATGGTGAAGGCTGTAACAATGGAGCTGATACTGGACAAGGTGAAGGCTGGTAACAATGGAGCTGGTTACTGGAACAATGGTGAAGGCTGTAACAATGGAGCTGGATATTGGACAATGGGAAGGCTTGTAACAATGGAGCTGGATACTGGAACAATGGTGAAGGCTGTAACAATGAGCTGGATACTGGCCAACGGAGAAGGCTGTAACAATGGAGCTGTATACTGGCTCAACGGTGAAGGCAGTAACAATGGAGCTGGATACTAACAATGGAAGGCTGTAACAATGGAGCTGGATACTGGACAATGGTGAAGGCTTGTAACAATGGACTGGAATCGGACAATAGAAGGCTGTAACAATGGTGCTGGGACTTGGAACAATGGTGAAGGCTGTAACAATGGAGCTGGATACTGAAAATGGTGAAGGCTGTAACAATGGAGCTGGATATAACACTATGAAAGGCTGTAACAATGGAGCTGGATACTAGACAATGGAGTAAGGCTGTAACAATGGAGCTGGATACTGAACAATGGTAAAGTGCGTGTAACAATGGAGCTGGATACTGAAACAATGGAGAAGGCTTGTAACAATGGAGCTGGATACTGTACAATATGGTGAAGCCTGTAGCAATGACTGGATATTGGACAATGGAGTAGGCTGTAACAATGGAGCTGGATACTGGACAATGGTGAAGGCTGTAACAATGGAGCTGGATACTGAAACAATGGTGAAGGCTGTAACAATGGAGCTGGATACTGGACAATGGAGAAGGCTGTAACAATGGAGCTGGATACTGGTAACATGGTGAAGGAGCTTTACACAATGGAGCTGGATACTGGAACAATGGTGAAGGCTGTAACATGGAGCTGATACTGGACAATGGTGAAGGCTGTAACAATGGAGCTGGATACTCGGACAAAGGCGAAGGCTGTAACAATGGAGCTGGATACTGGAACAATGGTGAGGGCTGTACATGGAGCTGGATATGGACATGGTGAAGGCTGTAACAATGAAGCTGGTACTGGACAACGGAGAAGGCTGTAACAATGGGCTGGATACTGGAACAATGGTGAAGGCTGTAACAATGGAGCTGGATACTGGACAATGTGTGAAGGCTGTACCAATGGAGCTGGATACTGGAACAATGGAGAAGGCTGTAATAATGCGCTGTATACTGGACAATGGTGAAGGCTGTAACAATGGAGCTGATATTGGACAATGGATTAGGCTGTACATGGAGCTTTATACTGGACAAAGTGAAGGCTGTAACAATGGAGCTGGATACTGGACCAATGGAGGGCTGTATAATGGAGCTGGATACTGGACAATGGTGAAGGCTGTACACAATGGAGCTGGATATTGGACAATATTAGGCTGTAACAATGGAGCTTTATACTGACAAAGTTGAAAGGCTGTAACAATGGAGCTGGATACTGGAAATGGAGAAGGCTGTAACAATGGAGCTGACACTGGAACAACGGTGGGAGCAGTAACAATGAGCTGATACAAAAACAATGGTGAAGGCTGTAACAATGGAGCTGGATACTGAAACAACGTGAAGGCATTAACAAGGAGCTGGATACGTAACAATGGAGAAGGCTGTAACAATGGATCTGGTACTGGAAACAATGGTTAAGCTGTAACATGAGCTGGATACTGGACAATGGAGAAGGCTGTATACATGGTGCTGGTACTGGAACATGGTGAAGGCTGTAACAATGGAGCTGGATACTGGAAAAAATGGTGAAGGCTGTAACAATGGAGCTGGATACTAAAACAAACGGTGAAGGCAGTAACAATGGAGCTGGATACTGAACAATGGGAAGGCTGGTCAACAATGGCAGCCTGGATACTGGACATGTAGAGGCTGTAACATTGGAGCTGGCTAACTGACACAATGTGAGGCTGTAACATGGACTGATCCTGACAATGGAGGCTGTAACATGGAGCTGGATACTGAACAATGGTGAAGGCTGTAACAATGGAGTCTGGATACTGAAACAATGGGAAGGCTGTAACATGGTAGCTGGATACTGTAACAATGGTAATAGGCTGTAAACAATGGAGGCTGATACTGGACAATGGTGAAGGCTGTAACATGGAGCGGGATACTGAAACAATGTGGAGGCTGTAACAATGGAGCTGGATACTGGACAATGGATGAAGGCTGTAACAATGGAGCTGATACTGGAACAATGTGAAGGCTGTAACAAGGGAGCTGGATACTGAACAATGGTGAAGGCTGTAACAATGGAGCTGGATACTGGCACAAAGGTCGGAGGCTGTAACAATGGAGCTGGATACTGGAACAATGGTGAAGGCTGTAACAATGGAGCTGGATATTGGCAATGGTAAGGCTTTACAATGGAGCTGGATACTGGACAAGGAGAAGGCTGTAACAATGGAGCTGGATACTGGAACAATGTGAAGGCTGTAACAATGGAGCTGGATACTGGAACAATGGAAGGCTGTAACAAGGAGCTGGATACTGACAATTGAGAAGGCTGTAAATGGAGCTGGATACTGGACATGGTGAATGCTGTAACAATGGAGCTGATACTGGAACAATGGAGAAGGCTGTAATAATGGACTTATAGGACTGGTGAAGGCTGTAACAATGGAGCTGGATATGGACAATGGATTAGCGGTAACAATGGAGCTTTATACGGACAAGGTGAAGGCTGTAACAATGGAGCTGGATACGGAAAAATGGAGAAGGCTGTAATAATGGACGCTGGATCCTGGAACAATGGTGAAGGCTGTAACAATGGAGCTGGATATGCTGGACAATGGATATAGCTGTAAACAATGGAGCTTTATACTGGACAAAGGTGAAAAAGGTGTCAACAATGGAGCTGGATACTGGAACAATGGGAGAAGGCTGGTAACATGGAGCTGGTACTGAACAGGTGAGGCAGTAACAATGGAGCTGGATACAAAAACAATGGTGAAGTGGCTGTAACAATGGAGCTGGATACTCGGGAACAACGGTGAAGGCATGTAAACAATGGAGCTGGATACTAACAATGGAGAAGGCTGTAACAATGGAGCTGGATACTGGAACAATGGTGAAGGCTGTAACAATTGGGCTGGATACTGGCAATGGAGAAGGCTGTTACAATGGTGCTGGTACTGAACATGGTGAAGGCTTAACATGAGCTGGATACTGGAAAAATGGGTGAAGGCGTACATGGAGCTGGATACTAAAACAACGGTGAAGGCTGTAACAATGGAGCTGGATACTAGACAATGGAGTGCAGCTGTAACAAATGGAGCTGGATACTGAAACAATGGTAAAGGCTGTAACAATGGAGCTGATACTGAAACAACTGGAAGGCTGTAACAATGGAGCTGGATACTGGTACAATGGTGAAGGCTGTAGCAATGGACTTGGATAGAACAATGGAGAGGCTGTAACAATGGACTGATACTGGAACATGGAAGGCTGTAAAATGGAGCTGGATACTGAAACAATGGTGAAGGCTGTAACATTGAGCTGGATACTGACAATGGAGAAGGCTGTAACAATGGACTGTACTGGACAATGGAGAAGCTGTAACAATGGAGCTGGATACTGGAACAATTGGTAAGGCTGTACACTGGAGCTGGATACTGGAACAATGGTGAAGGCTGTAACAATGGAGCTAGATACTGGACAATGGTGAAGGCTGTAACAATGGAGCTGGATACTGGACAAAGGTGAAGGCTGTAACAATGGAGCTGGATACTGGAACAATGGTGAAGGCTGTTAACAATGGAGCTGGATATTGGACAATGGTGAAGGCTGTAACAATGGAGCTGGATACTGACAACGGAGACGGCTGTAACATGGAGCTGGATACTGAACAACAATGGAAGGCTGTAACAATGGAGCTGGATACTGGAACAATGTGAGGCTGTACATGGCGGATATTGGACAATGGATTAGGCTGTACAATGGAGCTTTATACTGGACAAAGGTGAAGGCTGTAACAATGGAGCTGGATACTGGAACAATGGAAAGGCTGTACAATAATGGAGCTGGATACTGACAATGGTGACGGCTGTAACAATGGAGCTGGATATTGGACAATGATTAGGCTGTAAAAATGGAGCTTTATCTGGACAAGGTGAAGGCTGTAACACATGGGCTGGATACTGGAACAAATGGAGAAGGCTGTACAATGGAGCTGGAGACACTGGAACAACGGTGAAGGCAGTAACAATGGAGCTGATACAAAAACAATGGTGAAGGCTGTAACAATGGAGCTGGATACTGGAACAACGGTGAAGGCAGTAACAATGGAGCTGGATACTTAAACAATGGAGAAGGCTGTAACAATGGATCTGGATACTGGAACAATGGTGAAGGCTGTAACAATGGAGCTGGATACTGGACAATGGAGAAGGCTGTAACAATGGTGCTGGGTACTGGAACAATGGTGAAGGCTGTAACAATGGAGCTGGATACTGGAAAAATGGTGAAGGCTGTAACAATGAGCTGGATACTAAAACAACAGGTAGGGCAGTAACAAGGAGCTGGATACTGAAACAATGGTGAAGGCTGTAACATGGAGCTGGATACTGACAATGGAGAAGGCTGTAAAACGGAGCTGATACTGGAACAATGGTGAGGCTGTAACAATGGAGCTGGATACTGAAACATGGTGAAGGCTGTAACAATGGAGCTGGATACTGGAACAAATGGTGAAGGCGGTAACAATGGAGCTGGATACTGGACAATGGAAAGCTGTAACAATGGAGCTGGATACTGGACAATGTGAGGCTGTAACAATGGAGCTGGATACTGGACAATGGTAAGGCTCTTAACAATGGAGCTGGATCTGGAAATGGGGATGCTGTAACAACATGAGCTGGATACTGGACCAATGGAGAATGCTGAAAATGGAGCTGGATACTGGAAACAATGGTGAAGGCTGTAACAATGGAGCTGGATACTGGAACATATGTGAAAGGCTTACAAATGGAGCTGGATACTGGACAAAGGTGAAGGCTGTAACAATGGAGCTGATACGCTGGAACAATGGTGAAGGCTGTAACAATGGAGCTGGATACTGGAACAATGGTGAAGGCTGTGAACATTGAGATGGATACTGGACAAACGGAGAGGCTGTAACATGGAGCTGGATACTGGAAAAATGTGAAGGCTGTAACATGGAGCTGGATACTGGGAACAATGGTGAGGCTGTAACAATGGAGCTGGATACGGGAACAATGGAGAAGGCTGTAATAATGGACGCTGGATACTGGACAATGGTGAAGGCTGTAACAAAATGGAAGCTTTATACTGGACAAAGGTGAAAGGCTGTAACAATGGAGTGGACTGGAACATGGAGAAGGCGTAATAATGGAGCTGGATACTGGACATGGAGAAGAGCTGTACAATGGAGCTTTATGACTGGACAAAGGTGAAGGCAGTAACAATGAGCTGGATACAAAACAATGGTGAAGGCTGTCACAATGGAGCTGGATACTTAACAATGGAGAAGGCTGTAACAATGGAGCTGATCACGGACATGGATTAGGCTGTTAACAATGGATCTGGATACTGAACATGTGAAGGCAGTACATGGAGCTGATACTTGAACAATGTGAAGGCTTGTAATGTGTGGGTACTGGAACAATGGTGAAGGCTGTAACAATGGAGCTGGATACTGACAATGGAGAAGGCTGTAAAAATCAGATGGTGGATACTGGAACATTGGTGAAGGCTGTAACAAGGAGCTGGATACTAAAACAACGGTGACGGCAGTAACAATGGACTGAGATACTGGACAATGGGAGAAGGCTTGTTAACAATGGACATGGATACTGGAACATTGGTTAAGGCTTAACAATGGAGCGATACTGGAAAAATGGTGAAGGTCTGTATTGAAACACGAATCAATAGAACCTAGATGCTATACAAATGACAAGTGTGGACATCAGGGGAAGTGAGAGGAGCTATTTCACAATCTTGCGCCGGCGAGCACTTGCTGATGATGTTATGAGCGTCAGTGCACTGGGCCTGTGAGCGCCCTAGCAAGATCTTCGTGGAGCAGAAGAAATGCACAGTTGAGTACCTTACACAACTGAATTAATCCCGGTACAAGGTCAAGGGCAAGACCAGAACTTCTCTATTAGGGATCCTGCTACAGAGTCAGTATTTGGGAAGCATTATTTTAACACGTGTTGAACGGCAGGTAAGGCATTAGATGGAAAATACTGCTTCCTGTTCTAAAAGTTTTGTAATTTGTACTCAGTTGTTTTTTTTAAGTAGGCCACACTTGCCTTTTTTTTTGCTTTGTTGCGTTTTTTTCATATATTGAAAACGCAGTGCTTGCATTGTGCTTCTGCATTTTAAATCCCATCGCATGCGTTTTCAATACTTAATAAAAAAAACCATGTGCAACCAAACTAAATCGCACATGAATCACGCATTGCATTGCGTTGCAGTGTGGTTCGAGACATTTTGGAGTTTCCGATCGTATTTCAAAAATCGAACCTTCGGGCTATTTCGATAATTTTCTAAAATAACCTCGAACTTCCAAAAATCTTTGAAATACGATTGGAAACTCAAAATGTCTCCCGATCGTATTTTCGCTAATTTTCGAATTTTCGGGGCATTTCTAAATAGTTCCTGTACTTTCGAAAATCATCGAAAATTCGTTCCGGTTTCGGATTTTTGGATCTTTGGGATTTTCCTGAATCCAGGAACAAAACTAGTGAGTTTCGGCCATCTCTAATTAGGGTGAGTTGACTGTTCCTTTTGGCATAGAAAGGGCCCAACCAGAGTTTAACTAAACTATTGAGGAAGTGTGATGAGTTTTTTAATAATTCACAATTTTGCCTTGTATACAGGCGGTGAGGTTTCCATATTTAGAACATCTCTTATTCTGATGAGATATTCCCACTCTAGTAGGTATTTGTAGATTCCAATATTTTGGAATAAGGAAACATGGCCTTTCTGTTCAGATCCAAAATCTGGCTCCCAAAGGGTTTGTTAGGTGATTTTAGTAATGGTATGTGGAACACCTTCTTAAATATGCATAACCATTTCCAGTAAGGTTTATTTATTCACAGGTCCAAATATATGTATCATTGTTCCTGCTTCCATCCCACATCTCCAACGACATCTGTGGTACCCAGATACATTGTAACTGAGCTTATCAGGTTTATAGTACCATAACATCAGTATTTGCCCACTTAAGTTAAAATCTGGATGTGATAAGAGAGCATTTTATCCTATAAGTTAATGTGAATAGAGTATGATCTCCTTTATTAATCTAGGCATCTTTCTCCTACCTTCTTATGGATTAATAGGTTTGTCGTTATATGTAATAAATCATATATATGGAACTACAGAACTGTTCATTCTACCTCAAATAATCCTAAAAAATAATTTTACATTTCAGGGTAGAAGTCCAGACACTGGTGAGAATCCACAAGGTGGCAGACATGCTTAGCACTAATATTGAGCTTCATACAAAACAGCTTCATTTTTACTGTGTCAGGGGTTTATATAAGTGACCGAGAGGCAGGATAAATGGAAAATGGGTGAAATGTCTTTGCAATTATTTACATTGGATATATTATGGTGATGCCATAAGAGACAAAAAGCTGCACATGCAGCACCAATCTTTAGTTTATTTACTATGTTTCATTTTAGCAGTTAGATAATACTATATCTAATTGGGTTGCTGCATCTTAATAGTACAGGTAAAACTCTTCCAACATTTATTGTGTCAGACTGTTAATTGTGCAATATGGAGTAATAATTGTAATGGACATTAGTAAGCATACTGTATAAGAAGATGTACCTTAAATGTGATCATTCTCTGGGTTTGACACTAGAGCCTTTTTCAAATTATGACTTTACATACATTTAAAGGGTCACTAAACTCACTGAACAACTTACATTATCGAACTACAATTTGAGAAAGTAAAATGATGGTACTAACATATTCATCTGTGCTTAATTTGTCATTAGATTATTCATGTTTAGTGAGTGCTCTAGTTCCCCCCACCTCCCTTACTTAAGTGTTCTGCACAGCCTCACCATGGAACTGCTCTGCTTAGGTGGGTACACACTAGGGACTATTGTCCGTCGGTCGTGGCCAAAATGCGAACGATCGATCGAGTGATCCCAAGGGAACAGCACATCGACTCTAAATTATGACAGGTCCTATCATTCGTTCGTCTGATCTGGATGAATGACAAGATACCTCTTTAAGGAGGTTATTAATTAATATTTGTTTAATTATTTTTTGTACAAAAATAAATACAGACATTCCACGCTGAAAAGGGTGTAAGGATAAAAAAGGGGGGGGGGGGGGAAGACGGGAACTGAGCGAGGGGGGGCGGCAAGCAGGTCCTGAAGGGAAGAGAGCACTTGGGACACAGCGCTGTACATATCACAATACAGATTCTACTATGTATGTATATGTTTATTTATATAGCGCCACTTGGGTACACTCGCTTACATTATAACAATACAGATTATACAGTATTATGTATATTTTTATTTATATCGCGCCACTTGGGCACAGCGCTGTACTTATAACTACAGATTATACAGTTAATGTAATGTATATGTTTATTTATTAGGGCGCCACCTTGGTACACGCGCTGTAACATTAAACAATCAGATTATACAGTAATGTATGTATATTTTTTATTATATAATAGCGCCACTTGGGGAAAAGCGCCTGTACCTTAGCACAAATAGCAGTTATACAGTGTATGTATAATGTTTAGTTATATATGCGCCACTTGGATACACAGACGCTGTATATTATAACAATACAGATTATTCATTTGTATGTATACGTGGATTATATAGCGCCACGTTGGTACACAGCACTGTACATTATAACAATACAGATTAGACGTATGTATGTATATGGTTATTTATATAAGCGCCACTTGGGTACGCACGCTGTAGTGTATCAATAGCATATTATACAGTATGTATGTATATGTTTAATTTATATAGCACCACTTGGGTACACAGCGCTGTACATTAATAATACACAGATTATACAGTATGTATGTATATTTTATTTATATATCGCCACTTGGGGACACGCCTTCATTCTAAGCATACAGATATACGTATGGTTATGTATATGTTTATTTTATATCGCCACTTGGGGACACAGCGCTGGCTTCCTATTATACCAATACAGATATAACATAATGTATGTATATGTTTATTTAATATAGCGCCACTTGGTTACACCGCGCGTACATTAAACAATACAGATATACAGTTGTTAATGTGATAGGTTTATTTATATAGCGCCACTTGGTGGGCACAGTCGGCTGTACATTCTAGGGGGACCCTCAAGATTATAGCAGTATGTATGTATATTATTTATATAGCGCCACTTGGGGACACAGCGCTGTACAATTATACAATAACAGATTATACAGATGTAGGTAGGTGGGGTGTTTATTATATATGCCGTGGTGGGTGGGGGGCCACGTTTGACACAGGGGGGGGTTAGCGCTTACATTATAACAATACAGATTATCACAGGGTTAAGTATGTATTGTTTATTTTTATAGCGCCACTTGGGTACGCAGCGCTGTTACAATTAATAACATACGATTATACAGTAATGTTATGTCTATGTTATTATATGGCGCCACTTGGGGACACGCGCTGTACATTGTAAACAAGACAATTATATACAGTATGTATGTCTAATGTTTATTTATATTGCGCCACTTGGGGACACCGCGCTGTACATTATAACCATACAGATTATACAGTATGGTATGTATATTTTTATTTAGATAGCGCCACTTGGGTACCAGCGCTGTACGTTATAGAACTTACAGATTCATCAGTATGTATGTATATGTTTATTTATATAGCGCCACTTGGGTACACAGCGCTGTACGTTATAACAATACAGATTTACAGTATGATATTATATGTTTTATTTATATAGGCCCACGCTGGACAACAGCGCTTACATATTGCATACGATTATACAGTATGTATGTTATGTTTTATTTATATAGCGCCACTTGGGTACACAGCGCTGTATGGCGTTATAACAATACAGATTAATAACGTATGTAATGATTGTTTATTTATTAGCGCCACTTGGGGACACAGCGCTGTACATTCTAAACAATACAGATTAATACAGTAGTAATGTATATGTTTTTATATAGCGCCACTTGGATACACAAGCGCTGTACATTATAACAATACAGAGACGTTATACAGTATGTATTAAGTGTTTTATTTCCTATAGCGTCACTTGGGTAACCAGCGTTGTACATTATAACAATAGAGCTTTACAGTATGTAAATGTATATGTTTTATTTTATAAGCCGCCACGTTGGGGACGCACGCTGTACATTCTAACAACACGATTATAGCCAGTATTATGTATATGTTTATTTATATAAAGCGCCCACTTTGGGTACCCCCAGCGCTGTACATTATATAATACATATTATACAGTATGTATTTATATGTTTATTTATATAGGCGGCCACTTGGGTACCCAGCGCTTGTACATTATAACATGCAGATTATACAGTCTGTTATGTATAAGTTTTATTTATATAGCGCCACTTGGGTACACAAGCGCTGTACATTATAACAATACAGATTTACAGTATGTATGTATATGTTATTTATATAGGCATATGAAACTTCTCCATTGTCCAGTATCCAGCTCCATTGTTACAGCCTTCACCATTGTTTTAGTATCCTGCTCCATTGTTACAGCCTTCACCATTGTTCCAGTATCCAGCTCCATCTTTACAGCCTACTCCATTGTTTGTCCAGCTTCTGTGTTGTGCCAATATCCCACTGCTTCCTAAACGTGAGTCTTCCCTGTTCTCTATTCCAACTAAGTTAGGGCAGTATTACAAGTTGCTCAATAGAGATCTGAGCATGTTTGACCCATCCAACAGCCAATCAGTAGAAATTACTGTTAGGAACATTCCAAGGTATCAGTGCATTCTGGGAAGCAGAAGGACCGTTACAGAACCTGAAATGTCAGCTCACTAATGTGAACAGCAGGGAACAGCAAGGGGTATGAAATCAACTGATTTTTCAAAATGGAAGAGAATATGTAGAATAACTAGATACGCATAATAATAACTTAAGAATTTTAAAAACAATGATATTACCCATTGAGTTTTTTGGGTACAGAATGGAGAGTCCTTACGTATTTCATTTGAGCAATCACCCACATATGACAAAAGATGTCACATTTAAAGGCTTATTTATACGTGCGTTTCTAAAAAATTGTTTAAAAGAATACATGTCAATATAAGAAAATATTAATAAAAGCAATTGAAATATAATGAGACTCCCTATCATTAGAGATGTCCGAACTTCTCAAAATCCGGTCTGCTCCAGGATCCGCGAATTTTTGAAAAAATTCGAAAATCCGCGCGGACCCATTAAAAATGAAAAAATCCTCGAAAATACGAGAAATCCTCGTAATTTCGTAAATTTTCAAAAATACTTATTTTCATGCATTTTCGAAAATACGGTTTTTCATGTATTTTCAAAAATACGAGAAATCCTCGTAATTTCTAAAATTTTCGAAAACGTGGTTCGGAAAAGTTCGGAATGCGGAAAAGCGGAAAATCCATGATATCCGCCGTTCGCGAACGAGGTAAATCCGCCGCGGATTCGGGTTCGGATCCTATCATGGATAAAGCTATCGTACTAATAATCCAATTATGTATATAAAGAAGGCAGTATAACTTAAATACACATGCAGACTCTACTCTGTTTCCATTGGTTATTTGTATCACTAATTAAACCACGTTAACCACAATATTAAAAAATTGCTGGTGCGATTTTTTTTTCTTTTCAAAAAACAGAAAACTTCTAAAATCTAAATAAAGTGCCAAAGGGACAGTAAGAAATGCATTTTAATAAACAAGGATTCAGTGGGACTAAGATATGTAAATGAGTGATAAAGAGATATGAAATGTTAGGTGGGCCCCTAAACTCATCCTGGTGGTCCCCTGGTCTCAGATTTCCTGGTGGGCCCCAACACTGCTTCCGAACTGTGCCAGCAAAGCTTTGTCATTTCCAACCTTCCTGGCTAGATCCAGGCTTCTCTTTTCATATACAAATGGGAATTACAGTTCAGAACGTACCAAGCATTTTAATAAAAATTCACATTAGGCAATTTATAGTTCAGTTTTCCTGTAATCACAACTCCACATGGAGATAATTAGCTCACTAGTCCGTTGTGTTTGGTTTGGTTCTGTGTATAATTGCTGACAGAATAGAATATGATTTGAAAATACAGAGCTGGGTCAAGTAATTATTAATTGATAACATTCTGCATTATTGTTCCTTTAAAATCTACCGATCTAGAGGAATTCTGAAAGTTGGAACATGGCGAAATTTCTAAATTTGTGGGGCCAAAAATTAAAAATGTGAAAATCATTGTCAAAATGTCAACAATTGTGGTGGAATTTTTTTTTTATTAAGTTTTGATTGTGTTTGAATTAGTTCCAAGGAACTGCTGGCAAAACGATACTTTCCTTCATCTCTTCCCTTTCTGTCTTAATTTTCTTAAAAATTCTCAAAAAATAACTTCAACCATTAAAGGGCATGTCCACCCCCAAAACTAGAATTTAACCCACTACTGGCCCCACTCTGTAGTGTAATAAAATCCTTACCTTACATCCCAGCTCCAAATGGCTCCTGTAATGTCCCTGCCAAGTCCCAAAAAGTGACCACCAGGAGCCTGGCAGGGAGGGAAATTATTTCCGCCTCTGAGGATTCCTCTCAGAGTTTTTTGGCTTGCTCAGAGCAGCCCTCCCCCATGTCCTTTAATAAATTATTATTATTGTGGATTTATATAGTGCCAGCATCTTCCGTGGTGCTTTACAGTTGCATTAATATACATATGAAAACCATACATGTTACATACAAGGGTAGTGCAAGTAATACGAAGTGCAAATAATTCAAGTGCTGGTCCAGATAGATCAGAAAGTGTTAATTAAAATAAGTCGTCTCTCACCTTACTATATACTGAGGAAATTGCAGAAAACGGCTGTTTGTAATAAACATCCCATCCCTTTTCCACCCCTTTTGTACCCAATCCCACATTCATTCATTAAAGGGTATCTCAAAACTTGGGAATTCAGTTTTATTGAAGAACGAGAGGTAAAGGAGCTGTGTCTCACCTCCCATACCTTAATAAAACCTGCAGGAGCCGGGAACGGAGGTAAGGTACCTGATCGCTTGCACCTCCGCTGTGTAGTCTGACAGGTCCCGAGGGGACTCTGTATTCTATGCACATGTGCATTACAATTACCTTACCTTCGTTCCTGGCCCCTGCAGTTCTTATTGAAGAACGGGAGGTAAGACAGTCCTTTTACCTCGCGTTCTTCAATAAAACTGAATACCAAAAATGTCTTTTACCAGTTATTTTACCCAATAATGAAATCAAACAAACGTAGCATTTCCTGACTATCTCAGCAACCGTAGCTCACAGAAACATAAGAGACAACTTACTAATAAACAGGTCATGACTCATGGTCCACAGTTAGGACCAAATTAAAACCAGAATTATGTCTCCCAAGGCTTCTCTGTCTTCAGAGATTTTTCTTCTACTTTGCTTAACCAGAATAACCAATACTGAACTGTTTCTATGTACTTTGTTTACACCTACAACCTGTAACCTCACATTATTATATGGCACATAGTGCAGAGCTATATAATTTACTGCTAATAGCTCAATTTTTGATTCAGCTTTTTCACATGTGTAGTTCCAAACCACCTGTCATACAGTTATTTTTGTACTTTGCAACACAAAAAGAAAAGTGTAATGATACACGACAAGCTTCAAAGGAAAGTTCTACTTGCTGATAACAGATAAAAACACTAACACACAATTAGGCTTTTGTGAAGAGAAAACAGAGGGTTTAATGTAACCTGCGCTGTAGCTCTGTGTAGCTTTTAGCATCTAGTATAGTCCTAGAGATGGACTAGAACTTAAACTTGAACCCTAGTTCCAGCCCAACTATTCGAGTTCGAACGAATTCAGACTTTTCAAACTATCCCGGACCCGGATTTTCAATATTTTCCGCACTTTCGATAATTATCGAATGTTCGACTGTTCGAGGAAATCGAATATGCGAGTAAAATGCCTATTATACCTATATGCGAGCATCGAATCCACAAGTAAAATGTCCATTAAAACCTATACGCGAGCATCGAAACGGCGAGTAAAATGTCCATTAAAATCTATACGCGAACATCGAATCCGCGGGTAAAATGTCCATGATACCTAGGCGCGAGTATCGAATCCACGAGTAAAGTGTCCATTAAAACCTATACGCGAGCATTGAATCTGCGAATTAAATGTCCATGATACCTAGGCGCGAACATTGAATGTTTGAACGCGAGAGCTCGAAAATAGCGCAAGTGAGAGTAAAATTGTTTTTCGAATGTCCTGGATATTTGAACATGTTCCCCAGACCATTTCCCAGGTCCCACAGCCATTTACATTAAGTTACCATTGATATTTTTATTGTATTTCATTAGAACTTTTGACTCCCACTGACTTCAATGGGTCCGTTTTCGAACTTTCGAACTTTTGAACATATAGTTCAAAAATTCAAAAATGGACCAAACTTTCGAAAGTTTGGCCATCTCTTTATAGTCCCTAGTAAACAAATAGAATACAGATATGTCTACTAGAGATGTAATGTGGGTTTGAATAGAACCCAGTTTCGAATTGAATCTGAGGATCCTGACGAAACTTTCGGAACTCCCAGATTTCTCGGGAACCCGGATTTTCCGAATTTTCGATTTTTATCGAAAATAGACAATTAGTGAAAATTGAAAATAGACGATTATCAAAAATCGAAAATAGACGATTATCAAAATCGAAAAATCTAAATATTCGAAAACGCAGCTAAACTCAACAGTTTCAAACATCTCTAATGTCTACTGCACTACAGTACCTCTATACAGGAACTACTGGACCTAGAATGGTGGTGAGAGACATCAGGAATGCAAGAGCTTTACCTGTACTTGGTAAACTGCGTTCTATCAGAGAAAGGCTTTGCAATGAATATTCAATTAACTGTGTTATAGTGGGACATTGCTGTCTGGGAGGCTAAACACTTTTCAATACATTATACATTTGTTAACAACCAATGTAGATTATTATTATTGGTGAGAATTCCTATTTACAGTACCTTAAGGCCAGTCCTGAACAGATATCTTCTCTTACCTCACTAACCTATCCTATTAGATTTATTGTTATAACATTAGCTTCCTCTTATGTAAATAACAGTTCCCCTTAATGTGGGCCCAGTTCTTAGATCCTTCCTGCAACAAATCTACTTATACCACAATGCTACCACCTGGCATCCTAGATATTTGAGGTGTACAGTAGGTGACCCAAACCTGATTTTGTGTTGAAGCTAAATTTTGGCACTCAAAATGATCAACACATTTTTGGTGCAAAATTAACGAAATTTCATCTATTGGGAAGTTTTGTGATTTCTATGCAGATTTTAAGTTTTAAATTTTTAAAATTCAGCATTTTAACCATTTCTATGTAATCGCAAATGGATCTTCCCTTTCAACTCTTCTCATTCCTTCACTAACTACATCAGCGATGTTGCTAAAACCTGTCATATTTTCTATCATAATATTTCTAAAACCTGCAACTTCCTCTTACAACAGACTAACAGGATACTTGTGACTACTGCAATCCTGTATTAACAGGTGTTTTAGCTAGAAAATTAAGTTTCCTACATTGTATCACTGTCATGTTAGAAGGTACAGGTACTCAGCAATTCAGATCAGACACCTTGATTAAAACAGCAGAGCTGTAAACTTAACAATCCTTCTCGACATTTACCAGAAACTGTCAAGTGGCAAGCCAGATATTTACTGCAAATTACTTGGTCAGTGATCTGTATGCAAAACATGAGCAGACAAAGTGATCAATTAAGCTTGAAAATATATTTACATTGGGTAGACAGCATAGTTCAGCAAACATCACCTTCTTAAGCAAAATGCCGCAGTTATCAGAGACATTGAAAATTCTTATGACTCAAACAAGTCAATACATAGAATATTAGTTTGTTGACTATTATAAGATTTTCATAGTTCAGTGACACTTGTTACTGTCACAAAAAAATATGTAATAAGAGGCGCAAACATTTGCCCATGCTATTAATCTGCAGCATCCAATCAGATGTTATCTCACTGTAGTAGAGCTGTAAAAAGTCTACAGTTGATTGGTTGCTCTGGATAGCACAGGAGAACGTTTGCACCTCTCATTCATCTTATACATCGGCCCCACTGCCTTACAATGCTGAAGCCCTAAGGTTCAAATCCACCCTTGGACACATCTGCAAGGACTTTCTATGTTCTCCCCGTGCTTGCGTGGTTTTCCTCTAGGCACTTGGGTTTCCCCCAAATTGATAAAGACATACTGATAGGTTGTATGTGTCAAATAAATGTGTTTAGATTGTAAGCTCTTCGGGGTAGGGCCTGATGTGAATGTATACATGTAATTGTAAAGTGCTACACTACGGAAAATGTTGGTGCTATATAAATTTATAATAATAATTATTAGAATATGTGTGTGTGACATATTCGGGCCATAGATAGAAAGGTACCTCATTATTTTATGTTGGTATAATGTGCAGCAGAAGGTGAAAGAAAATAAAGTCTGCACTTCTGGGAACACCACTCTCCTTGGGCCCCAAAGAAGCAGCAGCTCTGTCTGTGCTTCCAGGGGCAAAATTACCAGAGGAGCAACTCCTGCAACTTGCATTGCACCAAGGTTGAGGACCTAAACAATTAGGACCCCATCCCTTGTTGCTTCCTAGCTAAGCAGCATTACAACTTAAAGGGCAAGTACAGCCCTGAAATGAAAACTTACATACAGGTAAATCATCCCCCAAAACCCTAAACTGTAATAGTTTGAAATCTGAAATATATAAGTCTAACCTGAAATCTTGCACAATGTCCTGTTTCCCCTGTTTCTGCTTCCTGGTTCTTCCAGTTAGCAACTGTCAGTTACAGTTCAGTTTGACAGTTGACATCACAGCCAATGACTGAATGTTAATCCCCTGTCTGCCTCTTCTGAGCATGCCCAGGCTCATTACAAGCTCAGTACTGGTCACTAAATTGCTCAGTTTCCATGAGGCATCCAGAAGCATAGTAGGCATACAGTAATGAATTCGTAGGACAAACTATGATATATCAACATATTTTAAAGAGGCCCTTCTTTCTAAAAGATGTTCTTATGAGGGTGGAGTTGCCCTTTAAAGTTTCTTTCGCTGCTCAGGTCCTTTCTGCAACACTCTATCCAGCTGTGACAAGGCATGGGGTGCGTGCATTTGGGAATTGTCCTTTTTAGGATATTTTCACATGGGGTTATTCTTATGCGGTTCCAGATGTTTGCCACTAGAGAAACATTGCACTTGAGTTTCTATATCGGTGACTGTCAGGGAACTGCTCATGAATCCTTTAGCAAATGGCATTTGCCATTCATCTGAAAATAGTCTTAAAGGGCAACTGTGGTCTTCAAACAAGTTATGGCAAAATGAAAGCCAATCGTTTTTCCTTTAAAATGAGCCAACAATCACATCTCTAGCTGCAGCCTGTGGGGAATAATATTGGGTTGAATTTTCAAATTTCCTGCTGCCAGTTGGTTGAGTGACATCACCTGACCTCTGCCCCACCCCTTCAACCGGGGGGCAAAGCATGCTCAGTTAAGACTTAATGCTGGGGAAAACTGGAAATACCTGGGGAGAAAATTGACAGTTGAGAAGAGGAGCCTATTAATGCAGGCAGAGGCTGTTCACATGACTAAAAGCTGGTCACATGGTTGAAAACAGGAAGTGTTCAAGCAGGAAGTAATATTGCTGAACCTTTATAGCAAAAACTTCTCCCAGATTTTATCTAGAGATGGGATTTAGGTTTTATTTTGAAGGTACGATGGAAGTCTTTTTATATAATGCTTACTAATTTGTAAGAATTGGAGACCACAATTACCCTTTAAGTTCTTTAGAAGCAGCCCATACCCATCTATAATTTACTACAAATACAGGATTATCATACCGGTCAAAGTTCCCCAGGGGGAGCTGCATGTGCCGTGCATTTCTCATTATTAAAAGTAAATGTTAAGGGTGTGGATTATGGGGAGGGCTGCTTAAAGCAGTTATCCACTGCAATTTAATTACCGTGCTTAATATTAATGTTACTGTAAGAGATGGCCGAAACTTAGTAGTTTTGTTTCGTTTTCGGATTTCCGGATCTCAGGTAAATCCCGAAGAACCGATTTTTTTTTGATATTTATCGAAAGTACGGGGCTATTTTCGATAATTATCAAAAATAGCCTGGAATGTTCGAAAATTATCAAAAATACCATCGGAGACATTTTTGAGTCTCCTATCGTATTTTTGATAATTTTCTAACATTTGAGGCTATTTTCGAAAAATAGCCCCATACTTTCGGTAATTATCGAAAATACCTTCCAAAGGATTTCGGAACCGAGGGGTTCCGTGTTGGATCTGGGTTCATGTTGAACCCGGATCCCATCTCTAGTTACTGTAACCAAAATGGGGATTAAGCCCTTGAGTCCAGAAAAGGTCTTAGGATGTTAATGAAGTATATATTTCTATATATATGAAAACTAGAGCAGTGGTAGGAGGGCCTCATACCATCAATGTGTGTAAATTAATGTACAGGATGATGTGCATTTGTCAGAATAACGGAACTTTGTCAGCAGGTATAATTTTAGATTAAAATGCTGAGCCGTGCTAATTATTTTGTTCTCGGTTTCTGAATTCATAGGGAGTTTTAAATTGCACAGAGAGTCAATTAAAACCCTGGCACACTGTGGCTTTTTAAGTAAAGATAAAGTCAAAGTTTAAATAAATAGAATTTAAAATATGAGCCTCTTAAATAATATCAATCTTTACTCTTGTGTTACGCGTACAGTTAATTGGCAAACGTTGAATGAGTTGGGGATACGGTGTGTGCTGGAGTATATGAAAGGCAGGTGATTTTAATTTCTGGGCTAATTAAGCAATTAACATCTCGTCGTGTTTATTGACGGGAAATTATAAATCAGCTGGAGAGGTCCTGTTTCCTTTTCTATCAGCCACCATGGCCGTGTTGCTAATTGTTTAAGTTAATAAAAGTTTCAATCACAAAACGTACTGTGTCCTGGCAGCAGAACTTAAAGGACCTGAGTCTGATCCCTTACAGAATCTGCAAATCAAACATCTGCCTACTTCTCTCCTTGATCCTGAGCTAAACGATAGAAGAGAAAAGCTATGCCAGGAAAACTAGAACCGTGGGCAGCTGATAATGCACATACCCTCCAATATTCCCCTTTTGTAGGTCAACTTATAGAGACAACATTGTGCAGAGCTGCATACAGGTTATTAGCACTACACTCAGGTGCGTAACTGCTGATGTATTCAGTCTGTGATGCAGACATCCTATTCTGCTTCTCACTGTATGCAAGCACTCATTAGCATTGTCGATATAAGTTGGACACTGTTTCCCAATAGTAGAGTGTAGCAGGGTGTTATGAATAAAGTTCTGACTTTCAAAATGACAGAAGTGGAGCACACGTACTGTGGGACGTAATGACCTCAAGACGCAACAAAGTGACTACGCATTGACGACACACGCATACACTCTCTTAAAACATGATGCAGATATAGTAGTAGGTCGCAGAAGAAGTCCCACTAGGACGAAATGCATCCAGCGTCTCCCAGCTCCTGGCAATACAACAAGCCACTTGCAGGGTTATTCAATAAAAGTTCTTCCTATTAAAAATTTTGCCCCAACCAATCAGATCTTATTTAACATTTGAAAGCTAACATCTGATGGCATGCCCACTCCCAAAACTAAATTCTCTCCCACTACAGGCCCCACTCTGCAGTGTTTAAAGATTACATTACCTCTCTTCTCCAAATCGTCTACCCAAAGTCCTGTAAAAAGTCTACAGTTGATTGGTTGTTCTGAATAGCACAGTAAAACATTTGCACCTCTCCTTTATCTTGTACATCAGCCAGGGATGTCTCTAGGGTTATTGCCACCCGAGTCAAACTCCGATTGCCGCCTATATGCGGCCGACATAGCTTTACTGTCTGGACCTTTACTGTCTGTTCTTACTGTGTGGGACCTTTACTGTCTGTTCTCACTGTGTGAGACCTTTACTGTCTGTTCTCACTGTGTGGGACCTTTACTGTCTGTTCTCACTGTGTGGGACTTTTACTGTCTGTTCTCACTGTGTGAGACCTTTACTGTCTGTTCTCACTGTATGGGATCTTTATTGTCTGTTCTCACTGTGTGGGACCTTTACTGTCTGTTCTCACTGTATGGGATCTTTATTGTCAGTTCTCACTGTATGGGACCTTTACTGTCTGTTCTCACTGTATACATTTTCAGTGAGAAACAGCAGTAAGGTCCCTATCATTGAGAACGACCAGTACAAGGTCCCACACAGTGATAACAGACGTCAAGGTCCCACACAGTGACACCTACAGTAAATGTCCCATACAGTGAGACACAAGACATAAAGATCCCATTACAGTGAGAACATACAAGCAAAGTCCCCAGGAGAACAGCCATAAAGATCCCATACAGTGAGAACAGACAGTAAACGGTCCCACACAAGTGAAGAACATACAATAAAGATCCCATACAGTGGAGAATTAACTGCACAGTAAAGTGCCCACACAGTAGACACCACTGACCTAAAGGATGCCCCACACAGTGAGAACAGACAGTAAAGGGTCCCATACAAGGTACCGAGTAACCAGAGTGACAGACAATAAGACCCATAGTGACGATAAGTCCCATCAGTGAGAACACAGTAAAGGTCCCATCCAGGGAAACAGTAACCACCCAGTGAAACGACAAGGTCCCAGACAGTGAGAACAGACAATAAAGATCCCATACCGATGAGAACAGCAGCAGGCCCACACAGACTCCAATAATCCCATACAGTGAGAACAGACAGTCCACAGTAAAAGAATTAAGATTCCCATACAGGGAGACGACAGTAAAGGTCCCAACAGTGAGAAAGACAATAAGAGTCCCATCACATGAGAAATACAGTAAGGCCACCCTTGAGAACAGACATAAATATCCCATACAGTGGAAACAGACAGTAAAGTCCTACAGGGAGAACAACAAGTAAAGTCCGACAGTGAGAACAGACAATAAAGATCCCCATACATTGGAGAACAGACAATAAAGGTCCATACAGTGAGAACCAGACAAAGGTCCAACAGAGAAAGACGTCAGGCCTACAGTGAGAAAGACAGCATAGGTCCCATACAGTGATAGAACAGAACAACTAAAGGTCCCCACACAGTGAGAACAGACAGTAAGAGTAAGAGTCCACATCAGTGAGAACAGACCAGTAACAGGTCCCACAGTGGAGAACAGACATAAAGTCCCACGACAGTGGGAACAGACAATAAACACGAGAAAACTAACCCATACAGAGCAGCATAAGATCAACTGAACAGACAGCAGTATACGATCAACAAGTAGGTCCCACACAGTGATCAGTAAAGGTCCAGCTGAACCGATAAGGTCCCACACATGGAACAACGTAAGGTCGCCACAAGTTGGACATCACAATAAGATCCCATACAGTGAGAACTGACAGTACCCACACGTAAAGACGATTCCCATACAGGATAACAACAGAAAGGTCGCACACAGTGACAGAACTAGATCCACATAAAAACTAAAGGTCCATACAGTACCATACATATCACATGAACAAAAAGATCCCAGACTAGACAGACAATAAGATACCATACAGAAACAGAAAGGTCCATACAGGGTAGACAGACAGTAAAGGTCCAGACAGTGAGAATATAGACCAATAAGATCCCATACATGGAGACAGACAGTAAGGTCCCACACAGTGAGAACAGACAATAAAGATAAAGATCCCATACACGTGAGAACAAGTAAAGGTCCCATCAAGGAGTAACAGAGACCAGTAAAGGTCCAGACCCAGTGAGCACGGACAATAAGATCCCATACGTAGAACATACAGTAAGGTCCCAATACATGAGAACAGACAATAAGAATCCCCTAACAGTGAGACAGACAAGCAAAATGTCCCATACTGGAGAACTGACAGTAAAGGCCCACACAGCGTGAGAAACAACATACAGGTCCCACACAGTGAAGAACAAGCCATAGAAGTCCCACCCACTGGAAACAGACAGTAACGGTCCCACACAGTGGGAACGGGAAGTAAAGTCCCCACAGTGATAACGACAATAAAGATCCCATACAGTTTGAGACAGACAGCAAAGGTCCCGACCATATGAGAACAGTACAATAAAGCCCTAGTACGAGTGAAACAGCGAGTAGTCCCACCTTGAGAACATGACAATGAAAGATCCCATACGTGAAACAACAGCAAAGGTCCCACACATGTAGAACCGACCCAGTAAAGGTCCCAAAACAGTGAGAACAGACAATAAAGGTCCCACACGTGAGAACAGACAGTAAGGTCCCACACAGTTAGAACAACAATAAAGATCCCAATTACAGGAGGATACGACAGCAAAGGTCCCACACAGTGGGAACACAGACAAGCAAAGTCCCACACAGTGGGAACAGAACACGTAACATGATAAATACCATACAGTGAGAACAGACAGTAAGGTCCCATACAGTGAGAACTGACAATAAAGATCCCATACAGTGAGAACATACAGTAAAGTTCCCATACAGTGAGAGACAGACAATAAAGCATCCCATACATGAAAACAACAGTAAAGAGTCCATACAGGGAGAACAGCAGTAAAGGTCCGACAGTGAACAGACTAAAGATCCCATACAGTGAGAACAGGAACATAAAGATCCCATACAGTGAGAACAGACATAAAAGGTCCCACACAGCGGAGAACAGACAGTAAGGTCCCCACACAGGTGAGAAAACGACAGTAAAGTCCCATACAGTGAGAACAGACAATAAAGATCCCATACATGGAACAGACATTAAGTCCCATACAGGGAGAACAGGACAGTAAAGTTCCAGACAGTGAGAACAGACAATAAAGATCCCATACAGTGCAGAACAACAAAAACGAATCCCATACATTGAGAACAGACAGTAAAAGGTCCCATACAGGAGAACAGACAGTAAAGGTCCAGACATTGAGAATAGACATAAATCCCATCAGTGAGAACAGACAGTAAAGGTCCCACACGTGAAACAGACAATAAGTATCCCATACAGTGGAGAACAGACAGTAAAGGTCCATACAGGGAGAAGCAGACAGTAAAAAGGTTCACAGACAGTGAGAACACACGACCATAAAGAGTCCCATACAGTGAGAACAGCAAGTAAAGGTCCCCATACATGTGGAACAGACAGCAAGGTCCACTACAGTGAGAACAGACATAAAGGTCCCACACAGTGGAAACAGACAGTAAGGTCCCACACAGGAGAACAGACATAAAGGAGTCCACCCAGTGAGAACAGACAGTAAAGGTCCCCACTGTGGACAACGTAAGGTCCCACACAGTAAACATACAATAAAGATCCCATACAGTGAAAAACAGACAGCAAAGGTCCCACACAGTGAAACAGACAATAAAGATCCCATACAGTGAGAACAGACAGTAAAGGTCCCCACTGAGAACAACAATAAGATCCCCATACATTAAACACAGTGAAAGGTCCCACACAGTGAGAACAGACAATAAAAGATCCCATTATAAACAAACAGCAAAGGTCCCACCGTGAGAACAGACAAGTAAAGGTCCCACACATTGAGAACAGACAAATAAGGTCCCACCCACACTTGAGAACAGACATATAAGGTCCCACACTTGAGAACAGAAGAAATACACGATCCCATACAGTGAGAACAGAGACGCAAAAGGTCCACACAGTGGGAACAGACAGTCAAAGGTCCCACACAGTGGAACGACAGCAAGCCCCACACGTGGGACAGACATAAGATCCCATACGTGAGACAGACAGTAAAGGTCCACTACAGTGAGAACTGAGCCACATAAAGATCCCATACCGTGAGACCAGCCAGTAAAGGTCCCTACAGTGAGAACAGACAATAAAGACCCATACAGTGAAACCAGACAGTAAAGTCCCATACAGGGAGACAGACAGTAAAATGTCCACAGTGACAGACAAAAAGTCCCATACAGTGAGAACAGACATAAAGATCCCATACAGTCAACAGACAGAAAAGGTCCCAACCAGTGAGAACGACAAGTAAAGATCCCACACAGTGAGAACAACAGTAAGTCCCATACAGTGAGAACAGACAATAAGACTCCCATAGCATGGAGAACACAACAAAAGGTCCCAACAGTGGAGAACAGACAGTAGTCCAACAGTGATAACACAATACAGATCCCATACAGTGAGAACAGACATAAAGATCCCATACAGTGAGAACAGACAAAAAGGTCCCATACAGTGAGAACCGAACCGTAAAGGTCCCACACAGTGAGAGAATAGACAATAAAGATCCCATACTTGAGTAACAACAGTAAGGTCCCATACAGTGAAACACACAAGTCCCATACATGAGACGTCACATTAAGTCCCCATCACAGTAACCACAGTCAAAAAGGTCCCACACAGGAGAACAGACAATAAAGGTCCCACACGTGAGACAGACGTAAGTCCCACACAGTGGAACAGCCAGTAAAGGTCCACACCATGATAAACATACAATAAAGATCCCATACAGTGAGAACAGACAGCAAAGGTCCCACACAGTGAGAACAGAAATAAAGATTCCCCTACAGTGGAACAGACAGTAAGGTCCCACACAGTGGAGACATACAATAAAAGATCCCCTACAGTGAGAACAACCAAGCAAAGGTCCCACACAGTGAGAACAACAGTAAGGTCCCACACAGTGAGAAACAGACAATAAATCCCATACATTGAGAACAGACAGCAAAGGTCCCCACAGTGGGAACAGACACAAGGCCCCACACAGTGAGGACAGACAATAATCCCATACAGTGAGACCAGACAGTAAAGGTCCCATACGGAACAGATAAGGCAGACAGTGGTGAA